>LPNX010262990.1:75062-145269 GCA_001517045.1 Pseudotsuga menziesii
CGTATGTTGTATTATCTCAACATATAATCATAAGAAATGATTGAATTATATAAATGTTTTAAATTAGGAGGATTATTGGTGGGTGAGGATGGGGTGGTATGAAGAACAAAAGGTCTTAAGGCTGCAAAATAATGGTAGAGGTAAAAATTTATTTGACTACTTGCCGAATCCGTTGGAAGGCTTGGGTCAAATTTCATCTCTCCAATTTTTGTGCTTCTTTTTCGAGAGATTACACAGAAAAGTCTCTTCCTTTTGACTCTAGGTTATCTTAAGAAGAAGAAAACAACTTTAGTTTAAGTTACTATAGAAACTCAAACTTCATTCCAAGAGTTAATGTCATGAATAAATATGAAGACCCTTCTAGGGAAAAGGGGAAGATATTATGAAAGTATCTCATAACAAGTTTCGCCTCTTTGCGGCTCTGTATATTTTGTTAATAGAAAAAAATGTACTTACAAAAAACACAAAAATCACAAATCTTGGGAATTTTAGGTAACCTTCGAGTTCCATTGCTTTGTAAAACTGTCTTCATAGTCTCTAAGAGCATCTAAAGTTTCGAGTCTTTCAGATCAAGGAAATAATCCAGTTCCTTGACCCATTCATCTAGAGACACATAAACATGCATCCATGACCTCAATTTCCTCTATTGTAACAAACTTGTGTGTCCTCATATATGTAGCAATGCAAGAAATTCTCTAACTGCATGGACGTGGGGGGTTTGATTGGTTAGGAGCAATGAATTTGAACTTTTAGCTTGAACCTAGCCAGGCTTCTACTTGGAAGGGATATCAGTATTTTAAGTTCCTTAGGGTTCAGTCCCATTAGGTCTTGAACAAGGAAGGGATCCCAGTGGTCTATGTTAGCGTGGATATGAAAACAATTTTCCCTAGTTGAACCCTATAATTGAGATGTGTGTTAAGGGTGGCTAGCCACTTCTACAACACTTGAAATCATTGTAAAAATGTCAACCCTAAAATAATTTTTCACCCTGTAAATTGTTTCAACAATGACGCATACAATTTCAAAATATTATTGGGGCAAATCTAGTAAAACCTTATTTTTGGAGGTTGCCCAAATTGGAACCTATTACGATCAATGGGTAAATAAACCCCTATTTTTCAAGGTTTCCCGATAAGGGAACATGTGATGCGATGAGATAGACAATTTATGACAAATATGATCCATCAAACATTTAGCGATGAGAGTTTTTTTTTCAAGAGGAAATCGGCTCCCATTTTGATGAGAGGAGTTTCATTAGGAAGTTTTAAAACAGCAATATAATTTATTTGAATAAAATATTTGTCAAATATTAATTCTTAAAAATAAATATTAAAAAACAATAACACTCAAAATAAATATTGAAAAACAATACACTCAAATATTTTACAAATAGAAAAACCACATTAAACATTTTTCTAGACCTAACTTTCTTCCATTAAATCTAGTTTAAGATATATTTTATGAAATTAAAAACCAACATAATGGCAAATTTTCTTTTGTTAAATTCCTATGACCTTTGTGAATTTGTTAAATGCATATGACATGGCCAACATTAAGTACACCATCCTCCTTACCATTAAGTTCATCGTCCTTATCAGCATTAAGTACATTCAGATCATCATCCTCATTATCATCATCATCATCAGCACTAAGTATATCTTCAACAAAATCATCGTCATCGTTTTCATTACAGTCACTCTTATGGAATTAGTGTTCTTAATCACTCATCACCATTAGAATTCATGTCATGTAATTGTTAAAGTAATTTATATATGTTGTTACAATCATTTCGATGATAATAGGGTCGTTTAGATGTCGTTATAGACATTTTGGTTCCATTAGAATCAATTAGGATCCAAAAGTGCTACCACATGCATAATCATCTTTGACATCCACATCATCATCATCATCATACAATAAATCAACATCATTGTCGTCATCTTAGTCATCATTAATAAAAGTGCGATAATAATGAGTAAGGAGCCCACTACCTCACAAGAATGGATGATATATTCTTATACTTATCCAATCATATCCATACGCTCCATTATAATTATCGTAATGCATCATCGGCGTGTTTTTAGGGCCAATTAGATGAAATTAGCTTCTATCAAATGTTGTTGGGGACACTCAAATGCCATTAGAGAAATTTAGGTGGCATTAAGGTAATTTACCCCTCATTAGGATTAATCAAGATCCAAAAGTGCCATGATTACAATAATTTAGGTTCCACTATGATAAATCAAGATCCAAAATTACTATCACATGAATCATGATCAATGGCATTGACATTGATAAATTTGACGTTATGTCAGATGTTTTCCGAAAACCTAGTGCAATTCCTTGCATGGTTCCTTTCGAAATTTCTGGCATTATTCCAGGTGCTATGTTGGATGTTTTCTAGGTGCAATTCCTGGCTCTATACTTGGCGCTATGTTGGATGTTTCTCCTGCCGACATTCATGGCACAATTCTTGTTGCTAACCCTGGATTAATATATGGTGTTATGCTATTTAGGACGTTTTTTTTAGGCTATTCTGGGTGTTATATGGGATGATTTTTTAGACGTTAATTGGGATGTTAATTGGGACGCTAATTGGGATGCTAATTGGGACGTTAATTGGGATGCTAATTAGCCTCCAAAATAGAGCCAACTTTTAAAAAGGGACGCTAATTGGGACGTTAATTGGGATGCTAATTAGCATCCAAAATAGGGCCAACGTTTAAAAAGGGACGCAAATAACGCCATTAAAAGTGCCATCCCATGGAAAACCATCCTCTTTGTCCAAAAAATGATGAAAAATACACTAAAAGTGATAAAGGACGCTAAAAAGGAAGCTAAAAGAGACGTTAATCATCGGGTTTTGTTGTAGTGATCAACAAGTACTACTACATGATTTATTGTTGTCCCATGAACTATATCCCATAGTTCATTTTTTTCAAGAATCAAACTAATTCTATCCTTCCAAGGGCTAAAATTTCCAGCCCCCTCTAATCTGCCTTCCACTCTAAGACCGAAAACCATGACTGCAACCTGTAACCTCAAGCAAGTTGTTCAAGACTTCTTTTCTTCAAACCCCAATTTCTGAATGTTTAAAATTCCGATCTTTATGAAAGATCTAATACCATGAAAGTTTTTGAAATTTTCCCCAGCCTAGTTTTAAGCCTTTAGGATTCTCTGCATCGTTTAATTCCCAACCCTTTCAATGCATAAGTTTTCACAAATTATCCAGACTGAAACACATGTGAAACTTTTTCTCAAATTTTAAACAAATCAGCAATTTTCTTTTCAAACTGGAAAAGTAAAACTCAGAAAATTTCAGACATTTATACACATGAAAATTTAGACACTTATTTTTTACCAATGGTCTAGGATAAAACCCCTAAGGGAAAACCTGATTTCTGAGTGAGAGAGATTTTATTTTTTCTCCAGAAAAATTACAAGAATAAAAATCAGCAGTACTTATAAATTTTCAGTCTCGAAATTTGAACCCCAATGTTGAAACTAATTTCTTGAAAAATGTGTCAGGCTCAGCCTTGAAATTCGTGTCGGTTAACTGATGTATGGACATCAATTAATATTCTGAATTTTTCCTTGAAAAACATGCCACCAGACTGTTGTATGAAACAAAAATTAAATTATGTACTTTAACCTTGGGAATCATGCCAAATCCGTACTATACAGATTCTGATAGGTCCTACCTTGAAAACTATGCAAAAACATTTAATGCAGACCATACTGTTGTACGGAAATGTCAGACTACCTCAAAATCTGTGCCAGAACGTACTGTTGTATGGATTCTCTAAATGTGTGCCTTTCCTCGATTTTTGTGCCTCTTCTCAATTTCTGTGCAGTCTTCTCAATTTCTGTGCTGCCCTCATAAATTCTATGTTGCTCCTCGATTTCTGCACTGGTGAATTTCTTCTCTCTCCTGGTTAAGAAATCTCTCAAAAACCCTCACTCTTCTTTTCTTCTCTCTCTCCAAAAATCTCTTTTGAAGATGAACACACTGAATGAACTTTTTCCTTGCCCTAGCCTTTTTTATCTTGGTAACTTCCATGTCAATCTAACAGTCAAGATTAGATTAGATCAAGGGTTGATATTAAACGATCCATTAAAAAATAATTAAATAACATTTAGTGCACTCATGTAATTTCATAAAGTTGAGCAACCCCTTTTTCTATTTAATCACTCACTTAACTTTTTAAATGCGAACTTAGGAAAATACCCACTTAACTTTTAATAAAGTCACTTTAAAAATATAAAGTGTATCTCACTTCATTAAATGCACAAAATGACTAGGAGTCACATGTAAGTGTCCTTGTCCACCCCAAGGCAACTCTAGGTGGACAAACACTTCATTGGTAACTTTTCAATAGGAGGGACTCAGTTTCTCGATTTCGACGAGGTGTCGATAGAGTTTGTCATCTTCATCTATGTTCATATTAATATAAATATCCATTTCATGTCCATTGCATGTGTAATTATAAATATTTTCTATCCATGGATGTAATTACTTTGATTATGTATTGGAATATATCATCCTAGATTAGGTTCTAGCTCTTTACATATATCTTGTTGTTGTTGAGGGCAATGTGTAGGTACAGACTTGATTGAATGCTCAACAGAGGTCTACTTCAAATGTCTGGAATAAGGTACGCCCCCTTGGTCCCTTAGTGTTAGTTTCACTTGTGTGTTTAGCATGATTGGAAATGGGTTTATTTATGGTTTCATCCTATCTGTTGTGGTCCACCCCAATCCATAGGAAGTATTCTCCATAACACAATTGGCATGGTTGAATTAACAACAAATCTAACTTCTAAAACCCTATCCCCTCCACTAAACAATGAATGAAATGAAGAGTATACACATTGGATCTACATCTGTTTTTTACCATTGTTGTGCCTATAAAAATAACCCTCATGATCACCATTTCAAATCCATTCTTCCATACACAAAATCACCATCATGTTGTTGAATTTCCGTTAGAAAGAGAAATAAACCACATCCTTCTTTCAAATTTCACCATCAACAGAATTCATACTTGACACCTATTTAGATATTGGGGCTGCAAAGGATGCAAATGAACCTTCCCTTGGATTAGCTACAGAGGTGCTCCACCTTTAACAAACTATACCAAGGTGTGTAGTCTCACTTGATTCTTTGTGTAACAATAAACCACATTCTTTCAAATGATGCACTTTCTTTTAATGGCTAGTTTCTTGATATTTGTTTGCATGCATTCTTGAGAGTGAATGATTTTAATTAAGATTAGATTTAATTGTTTTTTCCATTTTGATTTGCTACCAAGGATTGTACAACCCCTTAGTAGGTTTTTTTTGCACTTGTGTGTGAGAAATCATACACAACATCATGATCCAAGCATATAACTATTCAGATGTATATGCTAATCAACTCAACAAACTAGAATAGCAAATGCATCTCATTCATCAAGTACATTCAGCTTGTCATATCTAGAGAATAATTAGAAACATGGTCATACCCCAGTTTTGACCCCGTTTACATTAAAGGGTACATGATGTATATTTTGTAATTAATCATGGTGAGGAGCTAAAGAAAAAAGCCCCACCATCAATTCAGCTGTGTAATGTTTCGGCAATAGGGATTGTTGCCGATGGTATATCGTGCTATCCAGCACATTATAGCTTTGGCATCATGTAAATGCGCACATCAATTTAATTAAACCTACAGCCAGCTACAACGGTGCAAGGTTAAATGAAAATGGCATGATTCCCAAGGGTAAGGAGGGGGGGAATTTCTAAGCCTAGACCCCATTGGGAGTTAGCCATGTATCACCACCCTGTTGTTCTATTGTTAGTTAGGGTAGCGATTTGCTGGAAAAAAGACCACTACCATGCCCATGCCTGCTCTCCCTCTCCACGTTGTGCAGCTGGTCTTCCCACTAACCATATCGTGAGTCCGTTCAATTTCTTCACGCGGACTGAGTTAAAAGATACACATTCCTTTGTTTGGGGGTTCACCTTCCCTCTCTCACGCCGATTGTCAGTCTGTAGTCTCCTCCACGCTTGGATGGACTATGTTTTCCCCTTTTTATGGTGGTTTTCTTCATGAGGTGTTTCCCTCCTGTTCACGCAGAGAAAGGGCCTATGTTTAATCCACCCTTACCGACTGTGAAAACATGTTGGGGTTTCCTTGTTGAGAAAGGACCATTGTTCTCCAGCATTGCTAGTTAGGTCTGGACGGTGTAGTGTCCTGTCACTTCAGCATGGGATCGTTGCTACCTGTGTTTTTGCCACATTTTTATTTGGCTGTGTCTTTTTCCCTTGTGTACAGGTTGGAAGTCTGTTCTTTCCCCTTTTTCTGACTGTGTAAGTTCTCCAGCAATTACATTGGGGATTGTGTGTGCTATGGGATTGTGGATGTTGGTTGGCTATTGATCTTCACATTCGTTGGCTGAGTTTTCCCCTGTCCATGCTGGGGGTGTGGCTTCTTCCAACTGCAGACTGTGTAGTTGTTACTATCATTTCTTGTGGTTTTGGGCCTGTTGTCTTCCCCTGTTTTTGGGTTGCTTCTTGGTTGCTAATGTTATCGGGATTGGATGAGCTTTCCCCTGTACTATGTTTTACCTTTTGTTTGGGGTTTTCACCCTATGGTATTCCTCTTCCTCACAGAGCTGTGAACTGTTTGTTTTGCTGCGGTATGCAATGGTTGGTCTTCGGACTATTGAGAGTAGGATTAGAGGCTGGGTATGCTTGAGAAAAATGGTGTTTGAGGTCATCAGTTAGCTTTTATCCTTTCCTATCTCCTTGATGGCCTAATAAAACCTGCTGTGTGGGCTTGGATGATTTCTATACCTTGGCTATGTGTAAGCCTGCTTTGACCCTTATTCCTTGAGGAATCATGCCCAGCTTGGGGGTGGCAGTGTTGCTAAGAGATTGATGAGCATGTTGGCCTATGGTTGGGTGGAACATTGCAGCAAGGTAGCTGGTTGCGAGACAAGTTCTTATCAAATGAGTATTCTTGTCCATTTTACTTCTATAACTATATTTACTGATTAACGAATATGATGAACATGTGGCATGCTTGAATGAATTTATTTTTGCTTCTGCTATGTATTATGTTTAAGGATTATACATCACAGTATGTATTATGTTTAAGCTTTTTATTTCAGCATTATATGCATGTTCATGTTCATGGAGTTGTTTTCCCAAATGTTTGGTGTTAGTAGCGTCCTCTTCGTTGGTCAGAGGGTCGAGGACATTACAGTATGGTATTAGAGCAAAGGTTGCAGCATGGGCTTGAATGGGCCATGAAAGATTAGATAGCAGAGGCAGCTTGCCTTCTGTCCAGCAGAAAAACAGAAGAAAACCTATGCATGACAAGAGAATTTTGGAAAAATTCCTCTAAGTATTAGAATAGTTGGATCATCAGAGGACTTAGTATGAATTCCTGCCGATGCATCGGATCACCTAGTCGGAAGACCACCCGACAAGGGACCCGTGGCAGGAAATTCACAAAAATTCGCCTAAGTATTAAAAACCATCGGTGATCGGCGCCACTAAGATGAAGTGGTCACTGAAACATCAACGGAGGCTAGTAGATGATGCATCTGCCGTTGCGGCTACTTAAAGGACTATCCACCTGACGGATAGTTGATCCAACGGCTGATGCAGCGGGAGACAAAGAGGGAAATTTGGAAAATTTTCTAAGTGTTTGGCCATCGACACATCGACAAAATTAGACAGATGGATCGTCGAATCTTAGCCGATTAAGCGTCATCGTTTCGGATGGCTAGACCACTATACCTCTGACGGGTAGAGCCTCTGACCACCGATGGCGCAGAAGTTTCGAAATTTTTCTAAGTGTTGATTTCTTCGGCCATTGGAAACTCTTAGTACTATTCATCGCCGATGAACATTGGAAGGAATTAGTGGCTCAAAGTGTCGCCGTTGCAAATGCCTAGTGCACTAATCCTCTGACACATACAGGTTCCTCTAGACGATGTTGATGCGTTTCAGTCGCCAATCAAAAGAAGATCGAAGTTGATAAGCTACAGTTGTGGCTGCTGATTGAACTAATCCGCCAATGCACTAGTCTTCCAGTCACCGATGCCATGGTGTTAGTGAATAGTAGTGGCAACAAGCAGTTGCTTGATCGACGAAGGATAAGGGAGATGGAGCCAACAGAATTGGTGAAAGGACGAGGAAGACTCAAGAGAAAGGTTTCAAAAAAAATTCTAAGTCATGGAATCATCGACCATCGACGATGGTTAGTTGACAACATCACCGATGAATAAGTGATTATGTTACCGATGAGCTACATCGGGTAAGTTTTGTGGACCGAGTGTCCACTATTGTAGAGACTGAAGGGACTAACCACTCGACGAGGAGGGCATCCAAGCACTGATGCTGCAGCTTCTAGAGGCTCCGAGCTGTGGCTATGGAAGATGAATTTTGATTGTGGTCCGTCGTTGCGGAAGCTGAAGGGACTAACCGTCCAATGCGTAAGACACCCGACCACCGACAGAAGTAGAAATTTCAAAATTTCGTTTAAGTGTTGAAATCATTGGCGAAATTTAGTTGATGAGGCCATCGATGGACGTCAGCAAAAATTAGTTGATCGAGCACCCGCCGTTGCGGAAGCTTAGACAACTATCTCGCCGATGCATTAGTCTCTCCTGCACTCGTCGATGCCAAGGTGTTTAGTGTATAATGGTTCCGCGATCCGATAACCTCCTATGATGGAGTGAAGTGCTCGAGAGTGCCAATACTGCGGAAGAGTTAGGGCTTATGAAAACCATTGTTGTGGATGCCTAGAGGACTAAATGTCTGATACCACAATAGGATGCTGCCTCAACCACTGATAAGCTTTGTCCCGCGAAAATTATAACGAGATTGTTGACCACTGTTACAGAATGATAGACCACTGTGAACCGATACAGCGGAATAAATTAGAGATTTCAGTCACTGACACACCGAGAGATTGGTAAGGAGAAGACCCGACGAGCAGTAGTTGACATCACCGATCGGAAGCTCAGCCGGTTCACCCGTGGAAACTGTAGAGAGATCATTTTCCGCCGTTGTGGTTGCTCAAATGATTGTGCACCCGATGAACAGTCGGTCTTCTCACCGATACAAATCGAAAGTTTAACCGTTTTGGCCGCCAAACACCGGAGAGAAATAAAGGAATGGACCACCGATGTGTTAGCTGGTTTGACCACCGAGGAATCAGAAATATAGCTGGGAAGGGGTCCGATTCGGCCTAAGGAAATTTGATCTTTTCGGAGAAATTTCTCAGTAATTTTTCAAGCAGCTTTCAACTGTTTGCAGTGGAATTTTCAGCAAATTCCAGCTAGTGCCCAGTGGGTTTTGCAGTGAATTTCTCATTGGGTTTCTCAGCAATTTCAGGACTGAAAAGGAAGAAAACCCTAGGTGACTAAAGTTAACATTCTCGACCAAAATATAGTTGAAGTGGTGTGGTTTTCACACCTGAGGTCAGAATGAAGCATGTGGATATGCATTAAAAAGCTTATCTAGCAGGGAACAAGGGAGAATCACCCGAATCTGAGTATGGAGCAGTAGAGTGTTAATGATGGCCTGAAAGAGAAATGTGCTACTGTCAAATGGACAAATCTGGGAAATTGCATGCCTAGGGGTAGCAAGACCATGAATTCAAACCAACTGTTGTGTGGAAGAGGAGTTCCATACAAGGATGTGGGACTTGAAAATGGAAGTTTCCTTAAACCCTATCTTGTTGATTATAACTACATTTCATAAGCTTTATACATGAAATGTATGAGGGTGTGCTTTGCATACATAGGATATTAAGGATTATACATTTATAATGAACCACAAATTATAGTTATTGCATTGGTGTTGGCATTAGTGGAAAAACCAATAACAACATGGACCTGGCCGAATATGTTGCTGATGCTGACAAATGTGACTAGCAACCCTCTGGAGAAAGGGATGAGGCAACAAGTCCATAATCAAAGGTTGGTGAGCAAATTCTGCAATATTCTACAAAGGACCAATCAAATTGGCCATGCCAAGGGTGTAAGTAGGACCCATGAAGGTAAGAATTTGATTATGACAAATTCCATGGAGTGGTAAAGGTAAGAGACCTCATACCATGTGGATATTTGGATGTTATACTACATTCATATAGAAATGTGTCATGCCTGTATATGTTGATTGAGCTTAGTAGCCCAAGGAAAGTAAGTACTAATGATCTTGATTATAGTAATGCATCCTATACGAAGTAGTCATGGTTATGCCATGCATGGTATGTTGAATGCATAGTATTCCTGAATCAATGCAAGGTAGCATTGAGTGGATATGCATTAAAGGATTTTATGAATCTTGTAGTTATGCATTGAATGGATGCATATGAAGGGTGTGAGTGACTAATTGCATAAGTATAGGTGCAAATGATGTGATGCATTGCATGAATGCATTGAGATAAGTGCATGTGATATTATGAATAACTAATGGATGAAATTATGAATTGATGACAATTCAGGAACCATTTCAAAGGCTGTTATGAATGCAGGATAGTAAGTGCATGAAGAGGGTAGTCATGATCAATTGGCTGCTAGAAATGCTCTATGAAAGAGCAAGGTGGTACGAATGATACGCTTGTGAAGTAAGGAGTATCTAAACATTTCATTTAAATTACATGAATGATGTGAATGTACCCTGTAATTTAAAGTATGATAATGATTGCGGGAAGTAAATGAGTTTTGGTAATATTGATGTGATTAACAGCTGGAAATGTTTGAATTTTATAAATTCTGAAAATGCTTCAGTGATTGTTGTAGCAATGGAAAAAGTTATAGGCATCAAGACTTACCAAATGTTTGGCTGATTGAAGTTCAGGTTTCAGGTAGATTGTTTGGGATATGATAAAGGCCGGAATCTACCATGTGAAAGAGCCAAACCTCATGAGGAGTTTCATGGCTATGATAATAGTTTGTATGCATAATGAGTTGTAAATTTGAATTTGTAAATTTCAGATTTGAGAAATTGCCGACAATTGCTAATCACTATTGGCTTGCATAGAATTGTGTCAGGAGGACGCATTGTAAGTGGGTGTCCATGTTATGCTAGTAAGCATAAAATCATAATGGATATGATAGTGCTGCTCACAAGAGACCCACAATTGAGGATCACCTCATTGCCAAGCAATTCAATTTCTGTAGTAAACAGAGTTGCAATTTCTATTGAATTTAATTACTAATGTCATTTGCTTGGTTATGGACAATCAATTTGGATTGTATTATTAGATAATGACTGATTGTTTGACTATTGGATGAATTTGACAGGGGTACACACTACAGGAAGCTCATGTGTGATGGTGTGCAGGAGACAAACTTCATGGGAAGGTTTTCTCTTATCTTGAAATGGGTTTCGAGGGAAACTCCATTGGACATTTTGGAAATGTCTCATCTGCACTACATGTTTGGTAAGCAACATGAGTGAGATGGCATAGATTATGTCGGTCAGACATGTGTCTATATGAAATGTAAAAAGGAATTGGGATGGAAAACCGAGGGACTGTCAACTCAGAGAAGGGAGCCCCATTCCTCCTCAACGAAGGAATACTGCCTCGGCAAATGGATAAATCTTCTGTGACCCTAGCTAAGAATATGCATATTAGATTGTTAAAATTCCATATGCAGAACATGTTTTGATTTTATTTCCATTAGGACCGATTGCTTGAGTATGAATAGGGCCTACATGATACACACCGAACAAGGGTGCACACTTTTCCGATGTCAGATCATGGAAGGATTTTTCAATGTTGATTACACCCTAGGGAGTGGACGCATTCCTGGTGTCTCAATACTTAATAGTGAATGGTGTGAAATATGGTTACAATTTTAGAGCAATAACACTAACGAATATGCTTATATTGATTGTGTTGTCAGGATAAGCAAATGTAGTTTACAGTGTGGTCTCTTGCGTGATATGGGAAAATGGTCGTTATGGTTGATATAAGGGCGCGTGTTGTTGTTGATGGCCTAATAAACCAGTGAGGGTTGGCTTGGCTAATGATTGGTTGTTGATATAAGTATAGGAAATTTGTTGACGGTATGATAAACCAACAAGGGTTGGCTTGACTGTGCCTGATATAGATATATATATATATATATATTGCTGATACAAGTACAGGTGATTTGTTGACGGTCTAATAAACCAACGAGGGTTGGCTTGACTATGCCTGATATATATATATTTATTGTTGATATAAGTACAGGATTGGTAGACTTAGAGGCATATCCAAGTATAAGGATTCAAAGCTAGACTTGTTTGGTAATCTAGTTATCTATGAAATAAGCCTATAAAAAGATTAAGTTACTGTGATTTTGAAAACACAAAAATTCCCTTACAAGAACAGCTTCATCTAATATTTCATTTACACAGCAATTTTATGTGAGAGCAATTTATATATGAAAGCTTCTGAGGTAATAAAAACGAATTAAGCCTAACCCTAAACTATGAACTACGAGATTATGTCTATTATCCCAGCACTGAATAAACAATCAAGCATTAATTTCCCTTATAGGAAAGCATTCATAATGTATAATTGTTTTTAATACTTCATCATCAAATAAGCCAGCAATGTACAGCATAGCGAGATAGTAGTCTGAACCATTCTTACAGCGTATAATTAATAAGGTAATAGAGCTGATAAAACTAATTGAAAGAAATCTAATCTATTCTGCAATAAGAAAATCAAATCCTACAGGAACATACCATTGACACAATCCAAATCGTTGCAACAATCCAAATCGAATTCACTGGCAATAAAAGGGGTGTGCAGACTCGACAATGGGGGCCCTCCAATGCCTCGTTCACACACGCAGAAAGACAATCACAGTGTTTGAACTTCAATTACATTCATCATTAAATTGATCATACATAGTAAAACCACGCAGTCCAGAAACAATATGCGTTTTCTACCCAAGTCGTGATGTGTTTTCTCCTATGTTTTGTAAAGTACTTATACAAATTCTTGAAAACTAGAAATGCTATTAACCTGGAAACTAATTAATGAAACATAGTCCTCAAGATCCTCTATCAGATCTGTGAGAATCAACAAAATCAAAACTGCCCTGCTTTTGTGCTGAGTGGTAGCACAAGTGGTCGCCTTTGAATGGGGTTGACTTGACACCTGTGAGAGCCACATCATCTATCTGTTGGAAGTTCATCCATCCTTGGACACTGAGGATATTTTCTCCATCTTTCAGTTCATGCCTAGCTGGCCTACAACTGTTCAACCTTGGATACATTACGAGAAGTTAGGACATCCTGTAATCCTGAATAAAAACCTTAGTTTAAATGCTTTAAAAATCTCAAAAATCAATTTGTTAAAAAGCAATGACATTTATACCTTTCAACCAAGGTTTGTAGGTGAATTTAAGGATTTATAAATCAGTATGAAGGTTTTATGGAGGAAAATGGAAGATATCTAGGTGACAAAAAGAGGTCAAAATGGTGCCCAACATCTCCCCCAAGAGGAAGCTGTTGCATGTCCCCATGCCAAAAATGTTTGACCCTGTTGATATCAAAAACCAAAACTTTGCTGCTGACCCTCCTGCTTTTAATCTCCTATCTGAGATGATGCATCTGTTGAAGCCCGAGATGCATAAAGGACTTTCAGTCTCTCATATTTAGTTTTATAAATCTTCTTTTGCTTATACCATCTGTATGCATGTTTAGAGATGTGTGTCCTCTGAACCTTCAACTTCCAGTTGACTTCTCTTAACTTCTCATTCCTGAGCTCTAATTCCTTTATTTCAAGTTTCAATCTCTTAATCTCTTTATTGTTTTTGGAAGTCTTCTTCTTCTTCATTTTCATTGGAAGTCTTCTTCTTCTTCATTTTCATTGGAAGCTGTACATAATTGGTATCCATCCCCAATTCTTCATGCTTTTGTGCTGAATCTTCTTTCTTTTCCTCTTCCACAGTTTGTGGCTCTAAGAAAAGAGAAGCTGAGTCTTTTAGTATTCCCTGTCTTGATTGCTTTTCTTTTCCCTTCTCTTGCTAATCCAAGAAGAGATTGATTCTTTTTGTCTGCTTGATCACTTCATCAGTGTCTTGGATATCCTGCCCTGTTTCATCTATTGGATCTTCTTCTTGACTCCCCAAGGTTTGTATGTGTTCCTCATCTTCTAATGCTGATTGGCTTCGAGCTTGCTTATACTTCCTTGGCTTTCTTTGGTAAGTGGTGAAAATCTGCTCTTGTTTTTGAAGTTGTTTTTCTTCTCTCATCACACTCCTAGTGCGTATCCTTCTCTGAGGATGTTTTGAACTTGCTGCCTCAAAGTTGTCTTCTTCATCAGTAATCAGCAACAACTCTTTCTTTTTCTTCTTCCCCTTTGGCAGTTTTGAGCTTGTTGCCTCAGGGTATGTTATCATCAACAATTCATCTTCTTTTAAACCTTCTTCAAGCAATTCTTCCTGTTCTTCAAACTGATTGTGAACTAAAAATCCTGACCATGTCAAATTTTGTTTTTGTAACTCATGCTGGATGATGATTTTGATAAGTCCACAGTGAAAAAGGCTTGTCATTGTGTCTTTTGCATGCCTTTGGACAGCCTTAGCCATCTTAGTTAAACTCTGTAACAGGAAATAGGGCATATTAATCTCACATTCACCTTTTAGATGCTGTAACAGCTTGATGTGGTAAAGATAAACAATGCTGAATCGGCCCTCACAAGTAATGAATTTTTGGATAACATAAACTATTTCATCCCAGGGATGAATGAGCCAGCTCCTTGGTATTCCTTTTTTCCAGTTTACTGACCCTGCTCTTGATCTGTACAAAAAGGGTACCCATGCTTTCTCTTTGAATTGTTTAGTCTTGAAAAATCTTTCTCCTTGTTGTGGCAGGCCAGTAATTTGTGCTAAGATGTCTTCAGACAGTCTGAAGTGCAAGTTTCCCACTATAACCCTTTCTCCATCAAAGGTTTCAGCAAAAGCTAGACTAACATGCTCATTATGCCCATCAAATTTTCCAAAAAAAGTTACCCACTGTTTCTTTTCAAATATCTCCAAGCAATTCTCATGAATATCAGTGGGGTTGAACTTTTCTGGTTCTAGTCTAGATGACATTTTGAACTTGAATAGGAAAGAGAACAGGAAACTTTAACCTTTCAATTTTCAACTCTGCATTTGTTTTCTTATCCCGAAATGACACTCTGAAAATGAAGAATTGCTGTTGGTCTTAACAGAGCCTTTGGCAAAGAAAAGGTTTAAGCTTTACCTCCTTTCTGGTGTAGCTGCCTTCAATTTCTCCCTGCGCGATTACTTCCACAGCGAATTGGTGCCTGCGTTCTTCCTTTAACCCATGACTTCCTTCTCAATGAATACTATCACCCACAGCAATCGGGTTTTGCAGAAAAAAACAATTGGATTTGGTCCCAAGAAGAATGACAAAATCGCACTCCTCGACTTCACCAATTCATAATACAAGTTTCAGGCACTATCCTGGAGCATATAACCACGTTTTTCTTTCATCATTTCATAAACATGCCACTTTCCATCCAATTACTTGCTCAAGAAGGAAATGAAAGGTAAGGTTTTAATGTATATAACATGTTTTAATTTCTTTATATGCCCCAATATTTGATTATAAATTGGAATGAAGGAATTTTCTTTTAAATGAAGTGGACTCTTTTTAATTTTAAAAAAATACTCATGGCCATCTATATTCTATATGTATGTTTGCTTAATGCTTGATGCACCAATATATATACATATAAAACATTAGAAATTTCATGTTTTTCTTAAAACATTTCACTTTCTGCTGAGAAGGAGACCTTGTCTGACTTTCTGCTAAGAAGGAGACCCTGCCTGTAGAATGCAGTCTATATTTTGGCCATTTAAAATTTGCTCTTGGGTTTGATTCTGACAACCATCTTGACCCCTAGGGTAGGAAAATGGAAAGTAAATGGAATGCTGGCAGAGACTGTGAGGATAATGAAAAATAGGCAGTCAAGCTTACGATGGTTGGTAAATATGTCATCACTTAGAAACAAAGAATTCTGAAACTTTTAAAACACAAAAACTAAAATTTTCTTACAAACTTTGCTTGATATCCCTGTATGATGAGCTTGCTGCCTGATGAAGCTGGTTTGCATTTATTTCTGATTCATTTTTGTCCTTCTGATGTCTTCTGTCTGCCATCTTAGATTCCTTCAGCTTTACTGAAAGTCAAGTCCTTCTGTAGATTTCTTCTGCCTTACTGGAAGTCAGGTCCCTCTGCATTGCTAGAAATCACTGTATTACTGGAAATTAGGTCCCTTCTGCATATGAAAAAGACTTGGAGGGTTCCAAGAAAGCATAAAAATGCTTGTCCCCCTCATAGGCCTACTTATTGACTTGTCCTCAATTCAAGCAAGATCTTCATTATTGGAAATAAAACTATGTAACAGACATGAAATTTGAAAATTATTTTGGTGAATTTTCAATGGCCAAGCGAACCTGGTTTTCCATGGAAATTCAAGTTCATATTGTGCCAGTGACCTGGTTTTCACAACTAAACTTCCTTTTTTCGTGTTTTTATATTTTTGTTTTTGGTTTTGTTTATTTTTATTTTTGTTTTCTTTTTATTTTTTTCTTTTTTTATTGGCAATATCAGAGCAGCTAAGAAGTAAGTGAAGGAGAAACACTGATGTGTCTATCCAGCACTTCCATTTCCCGTTGTTGTGAAATCTGTTGTATAAAATCTTCCTTGTTGATAGGCTTGGTATACAGTTTGAGCCGATGGCCATTGACCACAAATGTACGTGCTTCATCATCGATTGTTTGAAGTTTGACTGAGCCATTGTCTTATACTTCAGCAATCTCATATGGACCAAGCCAGTGAGTTGTGAATTTGGATTTGAATTCTTTGAACTTTGAGTCAAACAATAGTGCCCAGTCACCGATGTGAAATTGTTTCTTTTTGATAAACTTGTCATGCCATTGAGTTCGTTGCTGTTGTACCAGAATATTGTGTTCTATGGCAGCCTGTCTCATCTCATCTAGTTGATTCAACTGAAGTATTCTTTCTTGATGTGCCTCAGAAAGATCCATACCCAAATATGCTGCTAACTTGAAGGTATGAATTTGAAACTCCATAGGTAGGAGGACTTGCTTACCATAAACAAGCTGATAAGGAGAAAAACCAGTACTTTTTTTCCAAGTGATCTGGTATGCCCATAAAGCTTCAGTAAGCTTAGCTGACCAATCCTTCCTATGCATTTGGACAGTTTTGGTGATGATTCCTTCCAGGGTCTTGCTTGTAGATTCCACTTGGCCATTAGCCTGTGGATGGTAAGGGGTAGATTTTCTATGTTTTATCTTGTACTTTTCTGCAATCTCCTGCACTAGTTTGGAGGTAAAATGGGCACCTTGATTAGTTACAATCTCCCTAGGCACCCCAAATCTAACAAATATCTCCTCAAAAAGAAAGTTTACCACAGTCTGTTCTGTGGCTCTTGGTAAAGGTTTGGCCTCTACCCACTTAGTAGCGTAGTCCGTACAGACCAAAATGTACTTCTTCCCTTGTGATGGTGGATGAATTGGACCAATGAAGTCAAGGGCCCACTTTTCAAATGGTTCAATGAGGATTTGTGGTTGGAGTGGCATTTCATCAGACCGGACTGGTTGTCCCATCCGTTGACAAGTATCACAACTTCTAACATACCTCTTAGCATCTTTGAAAATAGAAGGCCAATAATACCCCAAATTGAGTATCTTGTATGCTGTTCTTTTATCTGCAAAATGGCCACCACATGGTTCATCATGACATGCCTTTAAAATATCTAAAATTTCATCCTGTCATACACATCTTCTTATAATTAGATCATATCCTGTGTAAAAGAGATCACCATTAACCCATATATGCCTAGCACTTTGTTTAATAATCTTTTTCATTTCTTTAGATGACATAGATGGTGGTCGTTGGCCTGATGATAAGTAGTTTGGAATATCAGCATACCAAGGAGTGATAACAAAAATGGCAAACAGGTGTTCATTAGGAAAACTATCTAAAACAGGAACAACCTCACCAGTATTGTGTAAACGAGACAGGAAATCTGCCATTTGATTTTCTCGTCTAGTTCGATCTAGAACAGTGATATTGAATTCCTGCATTAATAACAACCATCTAGTAATCCGACCATTAGTGATATATTTATTCATTAAATATCGTAAAGCTGAATGATCTGTATGAACAAAAATTTTGTATCCAGTAATATAATGACGGAATTTGTTTACAGCATGAAACATCGCCAACATTTCCTTTTCAGTGACTGTATAGTTCAACTCTGCAGGTGTCAAATTTTTACTAATAAAATAGATGGCATAAGTCATGGTATGATTTTTTTGTCCCAATGAGGCCCCTATTGCAGTAGCAGAGGCATCAGTAGAAATATGGAAAGGCAATGTCCAATTTGGTCCCCTTAAAATGGGAGCAGTTGAGAGCTTCTCTTTAAGTGTCTGAAATGCATATTGACAGTCAGTATCCCAATTAAAATTCACATCCTTTGAAAGCAATTTAAACAATGGTAGAGCTATCTTACTAAAATTTGCAATAAATTGACGATAATAGCCTGCATACCCTGAAAAGCTTCTTACATCTGTTTGATTTGTTGGTTCAGATAAATTTTCAATGATTTGAATTTTAGTAGGATCTACTTTTATTCCAGATGAAGAAATGTGATGCCCTAAGACTATCCCTTCAATCATCATCATAAAACACTTTTCGGTACTGAGGGAAAGATTTGAGTCAACACACCTTTTTAAAATTTTCTCCAGGTTTGCCAAGGAATCTTCAAAGGTACTTCCATACACAGAAAAATCATCCATGTAAATTTCAACACATTCATGAATTAGATCTGCAAAGATGGCCAAGACTGCCCTCTGAAAGGTAGCTGGGGCATTGCATAAGCCAAAAGGTAAAACCTTGTAGGCATAGGTGCCCCAGGGACAAGTAAAGGTGGTTTTATCTTGGTCTTCTTTTGCAATACTAATTTGATTATACCCACTGAAACCATCTAGAAATTAAAAGTATTCTTTTCCAGCTAAGGTATCCAACACTTGATCAATGAAAGGCAATGGAAAATAGTATTTTAATGTTGCCTTATTCAACTCCCTGTAATCTACACATATACGCCATTTACCATTTTTCTTTGGAACAACAACAAAGGGGGAAACCCATTGGCTGTCGTAAATGGGGTAGATAAACCCTACTTTTAACAACTTCTGTAGCTCTTCCTTGACTATCTCTTTTAGTATAGGGTTCATTCTATGTTGCGCTTGTCTAAGAGGTCTAATTTTATCATATGTGTAAATGTGGTGAGTGCATGTGTCAGAATGAATACCTAGCATATCAATATACTCCCAAGAAAATGCATGGGAATGTTTATTCAGCAAGGTAATCAATTGTTCTTCCTGTGATGTAGTAAGATGTGCACTTATATTCAAATGTTTTCCTGGACTGATTTCAATTGTTTTACTTTGAATATCTGTGATTGAATGAACATTAAAAATATCATGAAGTGCCAATGCTAGAGAATGTACTGTGCAATTTTCCTGAAAATTATAACCCAAAACTTGATCTGCTACAGCATATTGCATGTCTCTTAATTCTTCAGAAATATCAAGTTCAGCAATAAAATAATCTAACAAATCTTCGTTGTTTGCTTCCTGAAAATAAAAGAACTGATTGATACTCAGGATAGGCTGAATCACTTCTTCTTCTTGTTCCTTAGTCTCATTAATCCATGACAGCTGATCTAATGTAGAAGGTCTTTGGGTAGAAGGGTAAAGTGCAATTTGTTTTCTCTCTGTCCCATGTGAAATGAGCATACTACCTGACCTACACCCTATGAAAGCATCTGTTGTTGCCAACCAAGGTCTGCCAAGGATCAATGGGTAACCTCCTAGGTTAGACTTTGGCTGTAGCACTATAAAATCAACAGGATACTCCCAAGAGTCTAAAGAAACAATGATATCTTCTAAGACCCCTTCAGGTGTAATTTTAGACCTATCAGCTAATTCCAAGAATGTTGTAGTTGGTCTGAGATTTGTCAAGTGAAGGTATTCCATTGTCTCCAGTGTCATGAAATTAATGGCAACACCTAAATCGATCAATGTTTTTGGAATTGAAAAATTATTAATAGTAATTGTAACCATTGGGATTCCAAGATTTACATACTTTTCAATGAAAACAGTGTTAGACATTAATCCTGCTAGATTGCCTACCACATGAATTTATGATTGATCCTTCTTTCTTTTATTAAGACATAATTCCTTAACTGCTTTAGTGTAAATTGGAATATCCTTTATAGCCTGCAATAGAGGAATTTTGACATATACATTTGTTAACTCATTCAAAACATCAAAATTAGGTAAGGAAATTGAAGGTTTTTCTTTGACCAACCTTTCGGGAAAAGGAGGTGAATAAGATGCTAATGTTTTCCCTTTTTTACTGTGATTTTTTTACTGAGATTTTTCTGTATTTAATTTTTTTGGAGTTTTCTCATTTTTTATTTGTTCTTCTAAGATAACAGGAGATTCTTTTTGTAAAGTTTTCCCAGATCTTAAATTGATATTTTCCAGTGGGAGGATTGAGTAGGGGAGTGCCATTCCATCATCAACATTATACATGGGTCTGTCTATTTTATTATTTGGATTTGGAATTGGCTGAGCTGGCAATTGTGTAGGCCGAGGTGGAGGCTGATTGGAGGGCAATTGAAGCTGTTGAGGTGGTGGACCCAATTGAGGAGCCATATTGGGTTGTTGAAAAGATGGAACTTGGAAAGATGGGGCTTGGACTTGATTCTGTTGGTATTGGGGATAGGCTGAAGGTTGTTGATAGGGATGCAAATAGGCCTGCTGATATGTCTGGTTACCATGGGCATATCCTCTCCAATTTGGAGCAGATTGGGCTAATGGAGGAGACAAAGTTTGCCAGGGCATGGGTGCACGCCATGAATTCTGAATAGGATTTTGATAATTTGTATGAAATTGCTGCATAGGATCTTGAGAAATACCTGAAAATCGTGGCTGCCAAGGTCTTCGTTGTCCCATAAAGTAGAGAGACTCCATGCTTTGATTCTCCTCCATCTGAGCTGCCTGCAATTCTTTCAATCTGGGGCAGTCATCAGTTTTGTGATTAGAAGTACATAAGCCACAAATTTCAATAGCATTTAAAGGACATTCTTTTAGTGAGTGTTTCTTTCTACATTTAGGACAAAAAATAGACAAAGCTTGATCTTGCTGGTCCTGTTGTTCTTGTCTCCTCTTAGTTTTTGCTACTTCGACTTATGTGCCCAATGTACTCAATAAATCAGTCTTGAAATCTTCTAGCAGATTTCCAAGCTCGGCTCTAGAGATACCACTGTTTGCAGATTTAGTTACTTTGGTAGTGATATCCCTTTTTCCAGTTCTAGCCTTCCCTCTTGAATATTTCTGACATAAATCTTGTATCTCATCAAAGGGAAGGTAAGAGATGTCACCTTTTCCCATAACATTCAAAATATCCAAATACTCTTTTCTTATTCCTTTCAGAAATATTGTTCTAATCATCTCTGGTGTCAAAGAATTGTATTTAGATTTCTACAGGTTATATGAGAATCTTTCCAAATATTCCTCCAAGCTCTCATCTTCCTGTTGAGTCATCCCAAAAATGTCATCTTTTAGATCCTTTGATCTGCAATATGCCTGATATTTTCGAAGAAAGATATTCCTCATCTCATCCCAGCTAGTAATAGAATGCTCTCCTAAACCCATGAACCATTTCAAGGCAGCTGCTTTAAGGGTAGAAAGGAAAAGATGAAGCTTATGGGTGTCATCAGTGTATCCATAAGTTCGACACAAGATATCAAACTCGAATAGGAAAGAGTCAGGATCTTCAGAGGTCATGCCATAGAAGTTTGGTAAGACAGATGGTGGAATATTATTCATTTTTACCTCTTCTCCTAGGATAATGCTAGTGTCCAAAATGGGAAATTTAAAGGTGGCTTCCTGATCTTCTTATGTTCTGTCATTCCTCTCATGTCTCCTTTCTTCTTCCCTTTCATGTCTCCTCTCTTCTTCTCTTTCATGTCGCCTCTCTTCTTCTCTTCTCTCCTGTCTTCTTTTGTTTTCTATTTCTAACATTCTCTCATATTCCCTTCTCTGTTCTACAGCTGGCCCTTTTGATGTTTCTTCCTCAGCCATTTTAGAAGTGCCCACTGTTGAAATGAATCCTTTTGGAAAAGAAGGTCCTATTACTTCTGTTTTTGGGGGGGTTTTGATAAATCTTCCTTTCTCGTCTCTTTGTCTTGACATAAAACTAAAATCTACTCTATATTTTTTTAGAAAATTTTGTTTTATCAGAGAACTAAGGTTCCTAAGCCTGCTTCTACAATGCCTCCTTGGCAATGGCGCCAAATGTTGGGCTCTGATCTACTGATGCAAATCAAACCTTAAGTTTATGTCAATCCGGGTTGGTAGACTTAGAGGCATATCCAATTATAAGGACTCAAAGATAGACTTGTATGGTAATCTAGTTATCTATGAAATAAGCCTATAAAAAGATTAAGTTACTGTGATTTTGAAAACACAAAAATTCCCTTACAGGAACAGCTTCATCTGATATTTCATTTACACAGCAATTTTATGTGAGAGCAATTTATATATGGAAGCTTCTGAGGTAATAAAAACGAATTAAGCCTAACCCTAAACTATGAACTACGAGATTCTGTCTATTATCCCAGCACTGAATAAACAATCAAGCATCAATTTCCCTTACAAGAAAGCTTTCATAATGTATAATTGTTTTTAATACTTCATCATCAAATAAGCCAGCAATGTACAACATACCGAGATAGTAGTCTGAACCATTCTTACAGCATATAATTAATGAGGTAACAGAGCTGATAAAACTAATTGAAAAAAATCTAATCTATTCTACAATAAGAAAATCAAATCCCACAGGAACATACCATTGACACAATCCAAATCATTGCAACAATCCAAATCGCATTCACTGGCAATAAAAGGGGTGTGCAGACTCGACAATGGGGGCCCTCCAATGCCTCGTTCACACACGCAGAAAGACAATCACAGTGTTTGAACTTCAATTATATTCACCATTAAATCGATCATACATAGTTAAACCACGCAATCCAGAAACAATATGCGTTTTCTACCCAAGTCGTGATGTGTTTTCTCCTCTGTTTTGTAAAGTACTTATACAAATTCTTGAAAACTAGAAATGATATTAACCTGGAAAATAATTAATGAAACATAGTCCTCGAGATCCTCTATCATATCTATGAGAATCAACAAAATCGGAACTGCCCTGCTTTTGTGCTGAGTGGTAGCACAGGTGGTCGCCTTTGAATGTGGTTGACTTGACACCTGTGAGAGCCACATCATCTATCCGTTGGAAGTTCATCCATCCTTGGAAACTGAGGATCTTTACTCCATCTTTCAGTTCACGCCTAGCTAGCCTGCAAATGTTCAACCTTGGAGACATTACGGGAAGTTAGGACATCCTGTAATCCTAAATAAAAACCTTAGTTTAAATGCTTTAAAAATCTCAAAATTCAATTTGTTAAAAAGCAATGACATTTATACCTTTCAACCAAGGTTTGTAGGTGAATTTAAGGCTTTATAAATCAGTATGAAGGTTTTATGGAGGAAAATGGAAGATATCTAGGTGACAAAAAGAGGTCAAAATGGTGCCCAACAATGTTTTAAGCTCTTGTTTAAGAAATAAAAACTGATGAGAATAAACTAAACATGTGAATTTATTCAATGATTGAATATAGGTATCGTTGGAAGTGAGGACTATGAGAGCATCCTAGGGGTGCATGTGGACATGTGACTATCCTAAAGAGCTCAGAATGAGTAGTAATGAAAAAGGTGCTAGTGAGACTGTGAAGTTCCTAGCAACCGAGACAAACCATGTGGGGAGGCTCCATGGTTGAGAGGTCTGAAATAGACCAGAGACACTAAGTGTCATGACCAAGAGGGATTGGTCCAGCATTCACGGTGAAGTGAAAGAGGCTGAGAGCATGAAAAGCCACAGCGATGGTGTGGAATTCCAGGATGGAACAAAACAAAGAGGGGAAAAAAAACTCTTGTTGCTCTCTCTTGCCTTTTGATTACATATATATATATATATATATGTTTATGCATTGTGAAAACAAAAGGTTGTTGAATGCATGTATGACTAAAAATAGAATGTGTGTATTTGCTTAAAGTAAATTTTGAATGCTGGAATGGTTAATTCCCTGCCCTAGAATGGACATGAATGAGCTCATGTGCCTGTTGGGAAGGCATGAAAAATATGAAAGTCTCATTGATGAGGCTTGGACTGTCATGCCAATTAGGCAATTAAATGACTGATATGAATGCCTATATTATTCTTGGTCTAACATAATTTGAATGATGCATTTCACAGGTGACAAAGGTGAAATCCAATGGTGCACATTGATCATGGCAGCAGATCAAAAGTTGCTAGGCTTGGCTGGAAGTCTCCTTCAAACGATTGCCAGGACCCAAGAGAATCTTGGAGAGATGCTCAAGAATGAAATGAACCACCAGATTTTGCAAGGCTCTATTGGTTTGCAAAGGGAGGTGAAAAGCCTTCTGGGAGCCATCGGCAAAGGAAAGGAAGGTGGATCAATGATGGGACATTCGTCCAAGCGATCCATTAAGAAATGGTCCAAGCATGAAGACTCAAAGGAAAGTGAGCAGGTAAAGATGAAGCAACCAGTGAAATGTTGGGAATGTGGAGGACATCATTTATGTCGATACTGTCCAACGAGGGAACATAAAGAGGGCAGCATCCACAAAGTTCCTAGGCTTCGGGATAAGCCAAGAGCTAAGAACCAGGAGGAGAAACTCATGGAAGTCGTGGGGCTTGGTCCTAAACATTCAGAGTAAATAATTGAACATGGGACAGGTCTACAGAATTTTGAAATTTTGATGTGCAAATTGTATATGTATTGGAACACCGAGGACAATGTTATTCCAAGGGGGAGGGGATTGTAATACCCCGGTTTTGACCCCGTTTACATTAAAGGGTACATGATGTATATTTTTTAATTAATCATGGTGAGGAGCTAAAGGAAAAAGCCCCACCATTGATTCAGCTGTGTTATGTTTCGGCAATAGGGATTGTTGTCGATGGTATATCATGCTATCCAGCACATTATAGCTTTGGCATCATGTAAATACACACATCAATTTAATTAAACCTACAGCCAGCTACGACAGTGCAACATTAAATGAAAAGGGCATGATTCCCAAGGGTAAGGAGGAGGGGGGATTGCTAAACCTGGACCCCATTGGGAGTTAGCCATGTGTCACCACCCTGTTGCTCTATTGTTAGTTGGGGCAGTGATTTGCTGGCAAAAATACCACTACCATGCCCACACCTTCTCTCCCTCTCCACGTCATGCGGCTGGTGTGCCCACTAACCAGATCGTGAGTCCGTTTAGTTTCTTCACGCAGACTAAGTTAAAAGATACACATTCCTTTGTTTGGGGGTTCGCATTCCCTCTCTCACACCGATTGTCGGTCTGTATTCTCCTCCTCGCCTGGATGGACTGTGTTTTCCCCTTTTGTGGTGGTTTTCTTCATGAGGTGTTTCCCTCCTGTTCACACAGAGAAAGATCCTGTGTTTAATCCACCCTTGCCGATTGTGAAAATGTGCTGGGGTTTCCTTGTTGAGAAAGGACCATTGTTCTGTAGCGTTGCTGGTTAGGTCTAGATGGTGTAGTGTCTTGTCACTTCGCCGTGGGATCATTGCTGCCTGTGTTTCTGCCACATTTTGCTTTGGCTGTGTCTTTTTCCCTTGTGTATAGGTTGGAAGTCTGTTCTTTCCCCTTTTTCTAACTGTGTAAGTTCTCCAACAATTACATTGGAGATTGTGTGTGATGTGGGCTCATGGATGCTGGTTGGCTATTGATCTTCACATTCGTTGGCTGAGTTTTCCCCTGTCCATGCTTGGGGTGTGGCTTCTTCCAACTATAGAGTGTGTATTTGTTACCATCATTTCTTGTGGTTTTGGGCTTGTTGTCTTCCCCTGTTTTTGGGTTGCTTCTTGGCTGCTAAGGTTATCGAGATTGGATGAGTTTTCCCATGAACTGTGTTTTACCTTTTGTTTGGGGTTGTCATCCTGTGGTCTTCCTCTTCCTCATAGAGCTATGAACTGTTTGTTTTGTTGCGGTATGCAGTGGTTGGTCTTTGTACCGTTGATAATAGGATTAGAGGCTAGGTATGCTTGAGAAAACCGGTGATTGAGGTCATCATCTTAGCATTTATCCTTTCCTAGCTCCTTAACGGCCTAATAAACCCTAATGTGTGGGATTGGCTGATTTGTGTACCTTGGCTATGTGTAAGCCTGCTTTGACCCTTATTCCTTGAGGAATCATGCCTAGATTAGGGGTGGCAGTGTTGCTGAGAGATTGATGAGTACACTAGCCTATGGTTGGGTGGAACGTTGCAGTGACGTAGCTGGTTGTGGGACGAGTTCTTATCAGATGAGTATTCTTGTCCATTTTACTTCTGCAACTATATTTACTGATTAACGAATATGATGAACATGCGGCATGCTTGAATGAATGTATGTTTGCTTCCGCTATGTATTATGTTTAAGGATTATACATCATAGTATGTATTATGTTTAAGCTTTTTATTTCAGCATTATATGCCTATTCATGTTCATGGGGTTGTTTGCCCGAATTTTTGGTGTTAGTAGCGTCCTCTTCGCCGGTCAAAGGGTCAGGGACGTTACAGATTTGCTACCAAGGATTGTACAACCCCTTAGTAGGTTTTTTTTGCACTTGTGTGTGAGAAATTGTACACAACATCATGATCCAAGCATATAACTATTCAGATGTATATGCTAATCAATTCAACAAACTAGAATAGCAAATGCATCTCATTCATCAAGTACATTCAGCATGCCATATCTAGAGAATAATTAGAAACATGGTCATTAAAATCTTTATTCAAATCTCATATTAGTATTGTAATACTTCTCAAAGTAGAGTTGGGAAAGGTGGGGCATTACATAGTGTTTTCCATGTTATAGCAGATTTTACCACACCAGGTGAATCACATTTGTATGGCCTTCCCTTGTCCCTCTGCAGACTCCTTAGACCCCTTGGACCATTTTTTGTCCTTTGATGTTTCCTGGACCATCCCTAAAAACATGTGAAAATTTCTATACACGACTTTTAAACCTTTTATCGCGTATATACACGGGTTTGACCTCTAAAACCACGTACATCGGGATGTGTACAAAAATCCAAATCCTTTTGGAGTTTTCCTTGACATGGATCTAACTCACTTGTCTCCTAGCCTTCCATATGCCTTGAGATCACTCGGATTCAACCTTTCATTACCCCATTGAAAAGCTATATAAGGAACCCTTTGGATACATTGAAGACATAAGAGGATTGAGAGCAAAGAAACTATAGTCCATTGTTGCCAAAACTTATGCTTGAGTCTGCATCCCTTTGTCCCTTGGAGCACTTTGGTGTTCTTCCCAAGCTTGCCTTTTGCTTGTGAGCTTGTTATCGAGAGATGGAGGATTGAGGTGGTGGAGGCCCAAGTGGGGATTTAGTTTCTCTGATTCGCAGACGTGCCGACAGAGGTTGTATTCATTGTAATCTCTGATTTTATATTAATAGAAATATCTTTTCCTATCCAATAATGTATGTTTGAATGAATATTTTATCCATGGATGATTTCAAATGCTTATACGTTGTTGATTATATATGTTAGAGTAGATATAACACCAATATATATAGCATGCTTGTCTTGTTTACTGATTGTTGAGGAAATAATTTATCAATTCAAGCTGGGGTTGGAAAGCTCTATGGGGATCTACTTCAACTGTCCGGAATAAGGTACGAGTTTTGATCCTTTAGTGTTAGATATTTGATTTCTCTTGCATATTGGAAAGGATTGATTTATGGAGTCAAGTTGTACGTTATGGTACCCTAAAGCCATAGGAATTTCTCTCTATAACACCCCTTAGTAGGTTTTTTTTGCACTTGTGTGTGAGAAATCATACACAACATCATGATCCAAGCATATAACTATTCATATGTATATGCTAATGAACTCAACAAACTAGAATAGCAAATGCATCTCATTCATCAAGTACATTCAGCATGCCATATCTAGAAAATAATTAGAAACATGGTCATTAAACTCTTTATTCAACTCTCATATTAGTCTTGTAATACTTCTCAAAGTAGAGTTGGGAAAGGTGGGGCATTACATAGTGTTTTCCATGTTCCATGTACAACAATGATTGTAATCCCCTTGAAAGTAGTGAACTTGTTGAAGATGAAATCCAAACCCCTCATCATCGATGGAATTAAAGGAATGTAAACTCATCACGACTACACCCTAACAACAACATCCACATCAGTGACTTTGACATGCTTAGTTTTTGAAACTTTGACAACAACCATAATTGGAATTATACGTCTAGCCCCTTACACATGCAAGAGAGCCATACATTCCATTGACAACATCCACACTTACCACCAAATTACACAAGAATGTCGTTCCAACATCCCCTTAAAAAACTCATTGTCTCCTAGCCAAATCAAAGCTCTCAACATTGTGTTGCTTCACTTTCAAAAACAAGAAGTAACCCCTCCATTAAGAATGTTGTCTAAGGCACTACAAGAACTAAAAAGTAGTACTTAATTGGTTGCATTAAAAAATGCACTTTGAACAACACCCAACACATGCCCACTCCATTGAGTTATTTCTTTTTAAATTGATGTTGCCACCTTCAACATGCATGCATCAACCATACATACAATGATTTTCATTTATATCCATGATTTCAAACCTCTTAAAGTCCAAACATTGGTAATACTCCAACAAGGGATTCAACATGTCCACTACATTCTCATTAATGAGATTACCTTTATAGGCCCAAAACTTTTCAACCACATTGATGCATGCCTTTGTGAATCATCCCTCTTGATAGAACCCTTACATTTGGGATTCGCTCTATCATACTCATCGAAGAACTTGTCCAACTAACTCTTGTGCAATACATTACACTATATGTAGGGACCTCTCATGGAAACACAATTCGGAGAGGATTTGACACAATTGTGACCTTGAAAACTATCTTCTAACAACAAGAATTAGAACCAACAAAAATTAATTTCAGGAACATGCTTCAAAATCTAATAAATATAGAGCCTCTTTTGGAGGTTTAAAGCCTTCTCATGTTTAGAACTAGCTCAGTCCTTGCTCAAGAAGAGAAAAATGCATTCCAAACTCCTATGTATTTATTTGCAACCAACAACCTCGTTAAATTGTATAATAAACAAATGTAAATATTTAAATGTGCTAGTGACATGTTGCAATGCAGCACAATGACCTAATCTTCAACATCATTTGAAGACGAAGTATTTGGAGCTCCACATATTTCTTTGCATTGACCAAAATGTAATGTGAACATAAAACTTATGGGTGCCAATTGGCCTTGTCAATGGATCTATTGGTTAGGTTATTGCCATTTTCTACAACCCAACATATAAGCCACCACAACTTACAACCTTTGTGATTGTGGGATTCAACAAATACATTGGCCCTCCATGGGATCCCAACAACCATACTTGTTTGTTAATTTTACCTATCAAAAGGGGAGGCATACACACCTTCCACTTAAAAGATCATGTGCATTAAATATTTATAAATCACAAGGTATGACATTAGCAAAAGATGCAATAGACATTGGTATTCTTGAACATCAAAGGCTGACTTCACTTCAATATCAAGAGTGTTGTGTTTATGTGACTTGCACATGTACCAACATTCACTTTTGAAAACACAAAAGAATGAATGGAAATCCACATGTCAATCGAAGAAAGCAAGATGAGATCATGTTGAAATAATCTAGACTCATTCTTCCACATTTATTATGACACTTCCATATGTATGGTACGTTAAACATTCATTATGAATTTCCTTTTTCTCAAATTCATATGCAATTTCTTTAATTATAATACACTCTATACTGCAACAAGGAAAGCATGTTTAAATTGTATGTTGAAATACTCTCTTTTTTTTCAATTTATGTTCAACAAATTTTCTAATATTCCTTCTTCTATTTTCGGAAAACTTTGTGAGCACTTTCAATATTCCTTCCTTTTTTGGAAACTACTCATATATCATGATACTACTTTCCAAAATCTTTGTTGTTTTGTTTCCATTTCTTTTCCTATTCTTGCACTGCCTACTATGGCTTATGTCCTTGCTTTCAATTCACTCTCTTCCTTTCCTATGTTGATAGAGCATGATTAATTGTCCAAGGAATTTCCATTATGTGCTTAATTTGTATGGGAAGTATGCTTTCAGGTTTTGAGTATAGTTCTCTCCTATTACTCTCTTTCACACTTAGAAAATTGAAATGCAAACATACAACATAAATATGGAAAGTTGGTATGCAAACATATAATACTTAATTAGTAATAATAATGCAATGGATTTTAATGGATTTTAGTGTGTATGAGGGTTATAATATATGAGGTTGAATCATGGCTTTCATGCTTGAAATTGAACTCCAATATCAAAATATATTGTTCTAACATAAACAATAACTCAACGTCTTAAATTATTTCCTCTACTATATAGTTTCCCTTCCTATTAATTGGATGTCAAAGCCAATACTTACATCTTCACTAAATGCTATTGCATTTTTTTAGTAAGAAAGCCATATCAAAGTTGAGTATGGAGCCAAAATGGTCTTTTATAATCTTTGCAATTATGATCCATGACACATTTTATCTCAAGATTGCTTTTGAATATTGAAGGATAATTTGGTACTTAACAAATTAGCACTTATGATTTGTAGCATTCACATACTAGGTTTCTTAGGTCAATTTGTTTTCAATTTAAGATATAGAAGGTCATAAATATATCTTACATAACAAGTAATAAACCATAACATGAAAATTACGGCCTCAAATACTAAAAGTCATACCATGAGGTTTTCCACGAAATTGTTAAATAATATGGTACACCCAACCACATCAATCAAGGATTTTTAGTTCTCATTGTGAGTACTAAAACAACCTAATTGTGACTACTCAAAATTCTACAACCCCACAAAAAATCAGATTTGGAGAGTGATGGAAGATATCTGCCACGAGATAATTTTACAAGCCAAAAAAAAATATGTTTGGCAAAATAAAACAACCAAAGTATGGGTATTCAACATTGTGTGAGGATGCAAACACAAATCAAGTTGGACAACTATAACAAACATTTGGGTACTTGAGTTTGTATTAAGTGACTAAAAAAAATCATATTATGTTGTTGAAACTCAGAGTTGAGACAACCATTACAACAAAATATAAGAACAATAATAGAAAGAACTCAAAACTTTCAAGAAATTCAAGTGGGTAGATTAAATAGATATCTAAAAGAACATAGACCTCTCAAACTCTACAAACTTCCTACAAAACCCATCGAAAACAAAACATCCACAACTGAAACATGCACATATGAGAACACAAAAAATGACAGACTCAGTATTGAATATATCCATAACCCTTAGAGATAGCAATACACATTTTCATATTGAACTAGTGAGGATGATAATTGAAAAAGGGCACTTAGGTCAACCTTACAGCAGGTCCAAGATTTAATCCTAACCTCTCAAATTTCCAACATGGTATTTGAACTAGGTGTTGAGGTTTGTGGTAGCTAAGATGCCTAAGCCAAAGTGTGGCTCCAATGGGGATGTTGAAGATATCAATCCATGTGTCTATATCAAACCAGTAAGTACACCCATAATGAAAGGGCATGCCATTCAATTGTAGGGGCCAATTAGGCGAGCAAGTTCTTACTATAGTAAATATGATTTTAAAAATTAGCATCAAAACCTAAAACCACTTTCCACGTAGTAATGTATTAGCCAATCAAATTATTTTAAAATTCAAAAGAGGACATATATCCCATTCCTACATGGCATTTTTAATTATATAATTATTTTAATGATGGAATTTTTTAATAATATAATTTGTTTACCCAAAGCACAAAGCCTAAGTGGGTACTAAGAATGGAATTGATGTGTTAACACATTTTTTGTAATTGTAATAAATGAGATAATGGTGTAGTATTAATGTGTTAGCACACATTTCTTAAATAATGTTAAACAAGAGCTACATGGTGGCAATGTCCCGACATTGCCACATGTCGTTTCAAGTTAACTTGAAAGTAAACTAGCAATTTTGTAGTAGTGGGGGTGTTCAACCGATCACTTCACTGGCAAGAAGATTTCAAGAATCGTTTATCTGGATTTTATTTTATTTTATTAGTCAACAGCTATTTATATCTCCAATAAATAAATTATTTTATTAATCAACATTCATTTCAAGTCATTTTATTGATCAACATTCATTTTTATACAAGGCTCCAATTTTGCAGAAACATAGAGATCAATGTAAATACATACATTATTAGTATTTACTAATTAAAAATGATAAATAACTAATATGTTCTATGTTTTAAAAACATAAATATCGGTACAACAATTCTAATCTAAGATGGTGACAATATAAATGTTGTAATTAAATAAACGAATTTGGAAATTTGGTATTGAACTTTCGCAATATTTATTGCGTACATTTGGCATAAATATTAATGGATTTCAACATTTGTTCAGAATAAAATATTATTAGTGGAATTTTTTGTGGTTTAATGGACACCGAAACCACAAACTTTGGTGAAGTCGTTTGAGCTCATAATAATCTTCCATGAAAGCATTTCAAAACATGAGCCTCAAACTAATAAGTCTAAACAAGAACTAATATTTGAGCATTTCAAAGCGATCTCATTTGAATCATATTTAACGATATTAATTAATTTACCATTTGGTGATTAGTTTATAGTGCATAGGGTTATTGTGCTCTCCCACTTATGGGATTATGATGTTCAACTTGAATAATTTGACCAAAAGGAAAGAAACTTGGAATAGCACGAGCCGATCAATACTACAATTTACACTAAAACTTTTCAAATTAGCTGGTGGGGCTTCGCTTGACTTCATTTGGCCCACTCATGGTTTTTACCTAACTTTAGACGTTATACTTTGATTGTAGGGAGAGCCTGGATTCAACTTATACACTTTAGGCAAGAAGGAAACATCACTATTTACCTTTTTGGCCTTCACAAAAAAAATTCCTAGATCTCTTATTGTTTTGGGTTATTGGGTTATGCAGGACACTAGACAAAAGAATAAATACACACATTGTTTTGATTTGGGTCCAGACACATCAATTGGTTTGACAACGCACATTATATACTTGGAGGAGTTGAGGTGATACAACGATAGACAAACAATAGTCGGCCTAGTAGTGGTGAGACTAATAGTGGATGTCTCTTGTTCAATCAACCAACCACTTCGAGGGTATGATTAAACCAGTTGTGAATGTGTCACTTTCGGTCAACCTGGTTTTAATTAATGAGCTCCCGTAATGCTATGATCTTAATAAAGGCATGATGGTCTCAGCTTGTCGCCATGTCTTGGACACCATTTTACGAGGTTGAGATCATTTGTACAAACAAATCCCTTTTATGAAAAATAGTTAATAAAATAATCAAAAAAATATAGACTATAGTCCTGACTTTAGAAATACAAAAAATTACTTCCACCGACATGAATAGTACCACCTTTGTGAAAACTATATTCCCTATCGAGGACATAATAAGATGGTTCTTTTTTAAATCATAGGTTATTGGGTATATGAATTACCACCACTATTAAAATTATATTTTTAATTTGAAGTTTTTACCTATTTTAAATTTTTTATTACCTAAACTTAAATTTTACAAGTTAAGTTCACGTGGTATTACCATCTAGCCGTTGGTACTCCGCATCTTCACAGAGGATTCATTTTCACTGAGTCCTTGTTGGTCAGAGCATCTATCTATAACAGTCGACACACTTTAAGCCACAGACAACACTGTACGGGGGAGAGACCCCTCTTGGACTAGGAACATAATGATACATTGGAGATATGCTGCTTACATCCCGGTTACACTATTGAGCCTTAGAGAGAATAGAACGACAAAAATTATCCAGCCTGTTGTAGGCCATTTAATGCGGTTGCAACAGGCATGCTAATTGTCGGATCTAAAACTGTTTGAGATCCAAGGGTTAGCATGCCTACTGCAGCCGCATTAAATGGCCTATAGTAGGCTGAATATTGATCACAATAGAACTACATCTTTGACCATATCCAAAAATGCGTGCCCACTCCCTTCAATAATGGTACAGATCCTTTTCTTAGGTCCCATTCCATGAGGAAGGAAGGAACATAACATGATTGAAAGAGAGGTCTTCACTAGAGGGCCTGGAATATAGGCCTATACACACAAGAATAGATAAAACTATATGCTCGATATTTTCTCCTTATAAATATAAGGAGCAATGAACCTACACACACACACACACACATATATATTCTTGTTTTATGGCTTTCTTCGTGTGAGGTGGGCTCTTTTTTAATATTTATTAAATAAAAATGGTTTTATGAAGAAAAAACATTAAATTGAGAAGAATAAATTATTATTATTATTGTTATTATTATACATGTTTAAAAGTGAATTTTAAATCACTTCATCGATACGGAAAGGAAAAATTGAAACTAAAATTAAACTTATACATTGTAAGATGTTTTTAAACTATTAACACAATGTTATTCTTTTTTATTTTGGATTAAAAAATGCGTCAAACTTTGTTGCTGTGATGAGCAATTAACGACGGAAATAGTGAGCATTATGAGGAAGGAAGGAACATAACACGATTGAAAGAGAGGTCTTCACTAGAGGGCCTAGAATATAGGCCTAGACACACAAGAAGGGATGAAACAATATACTTGATATTTTCTCCTTATAAATATAAGGAGCAATGAACCTATATAGATAGATAGATAGATATAGATATATATTCTTGTTTTATGGCTTTCTTGATGTGAGGTTGGCTCTTTTTTAATATGTATTAAATAAAAATGGTTTTATGAAGAAAAAACATTAAATTAAGAAGAATAAATTATTATTATTATTTTTGTTATTATACATGTTTAAAAGTGAATTTTAAATCACTTCATCGATAAGGAAAGGAAAAATTGAAACTAAAATTAAACTTATACATTGCAAGATGTTTTTAAACTATTAACACAATGTAATTCCTTTTTATTTTAGATTAAAAAATGCGTCAAACTTTGTTGTTGTGAAATAAAAGTGAAATAATCAAGTAAAATAGTAAAAATAAAATATTAAAAAATTGCATACATGACATTATTTTATTAATTTGTTAATGTTTTCTTGGAAGACCACTTTTAAGTTGAAATTTTTTCTAATGTGAGTTTGCTTACTCGAATGTTGACTTTTCAACATAATAGCAAAGTCACCTATTGAGTGGATAGCATTTGTTAGGATGCCTTATCCAAAGCATGGCTTGAAGGGGATGTCAGATATAGAAATCCACACCTCAATATCAATCTGGTAAAGATGTTCACCTCAAAAGAGCATGTAGCTTAGCGGATCTGTGAGCAACAACTAGCTAGCTTGATCCAAAGTGTGACTTGCAGGGGGCAACAAAGGTAGCAATCCACGTGTTAATATCAAAATGCTAAACATGCTCATCATGAAAGGTCATGTTTCTCAATGGCCTACCTATCAAGGGAAAGTCCTATGTTTAGTTCCTATCCTATCCAATTTCAAACAAAAACAATACACTCACCCTTAAAGGGCCAAAAATAATTTGAAAATCTACAACTATATGGGTTCCTTACACTCTTCCAACCGACCTAGAAATCCATTTTGGGTACCAAAACAACCACTCGTGAAAATACGGCTCATGAATATCAACTAACCCACTACTAAATTCACCCATATGATAGACCCACACCCTCCCTTTATATAAAAAAAGCCAGAAAGTTTCCCTTTAAACTAACATATTCCTTGTTGGTCCATTGGTGAGGTCAATGAAATATTAACTTGTGTCCCCTAGTGCTTCATTGTCACTATGGTCTCCCCTATCATAATAGCATGAATTTCAAAGCTATGAGAACCCAAATCCTAGGCAATTTTGGTGAAATGGTCACCTAATAAACATGGCACCTAATCCAAAGCAAGTTTATTATGTATTACAAGGCTAGAATGCAATATTTATTGTGAATTGTAGTATTCTATGCACATAGAAACAATAGTTGCACAGATCATTCAAATCACCATATTTCAATTTCAAAGACAATTGGGAGATGGGTTTCCCCAAAATGTGGCTCAAAATAAACGTTTAAATTCATAAATAATGATAAAGTAATAACAAAGTATTATCTCTACGAGCTAACTTGAAGGTTTGGGTGTTGTGAATTACTAGTGGGAGGTCTTGGCATCAAATCCCTGGGTTGGCTTCCTTTATGATATACTCGATATTTATGGTCTCCCTCGATGTTTTATGCTATGTCAATGCTTTACACTAGGTGTCATCCTCAAAATGAGGGGAAGTGCCTAGAGTTTCCTAGGGATCTATTTTCCAAGGGAAAAAAGTAATAACAAGTAATTGAAGTCCAACCATAGTCAAGTGTCAAGATGAAGCACTAACAGTGATAATCACCCAAACTCAAAATTGGACATGCTCTATCCTCATATTATATGCAGATGAAGCTAAGAGAAAGTCATGGGTAGCTCTAATAAACCTCGGGCACAATTATTAGACAAAAGTAGTATGATTGCATAGCAATTCCATACCCTTCCCAATTAAAACACGAGGTTTAACAACCCAAAAATATGTATTTGAAGAAAAGGAAAAGCTCCAGTTGAAAGATCCAAGTTTAGGGAAAATCTGAAATAGGTTAAGGTGTAATAAAGAGAAAATCAATACAAGTTTAGAGATAGACAAGATTTTTATTTGCATGTCTTCCTTGAATTGATTCACGGAGGTTCTTGTTATATTGTAATTTGATGATTAAAGAACTATTCTTAACATTTCATTGGTTTTCTAAATAATGGTATCCAAAATATCTCTTGTGTTTCAAAAAAGAAAATAAGCAAAAGAAAGAGATATGATTTTTGGTAAACCACTGACTTTACAACACTGATGACTATGTTTGACAAAATCCTATTGGTTGGATGGTAAATTAGGGGTAGAGACCAAATTTTAAAGCTTGTGGACATAAGTTACCTAGCCAAGCTCAAGGCTCAAAAGTAGCTACATGTTTATTACGCACCAAAGTACTTACAACTAAAAACCAATGCATGTCTATACCTATACACTCTTTAGTTATCAAAATAAACCTTAGTTATTTTATTAATTTAAAAAATACAAGTATCAAGCAGGCTGTAATCTAGTGATCAATCAAGTGAGATATTCTCAATAGACACCCGAGTTTAATCAATTCTCAAGAGAACATGTTTCATGTTAATGTGGTCAATTGTTGTACTATCACATCTATAATGTTAATGCAATTAATGTTGTCAATTATGCCTAGACGATTTGTCCTAGGTAATTTGATGCATGTCTCACACTTGGGATAAATTGTGAGCAAGAAGGGCACATTGCAAATCCCATCATTCAAAGGGAACTCTTATGCATAGGAAGGGAACACAACTAGTTCAATTTCCATTCCCATTCCCATAATTCAAAGGGTAGTTTAAGTGCTCCCACTTCCCCTTAATCTAGCTAGAGGCATTCCCATAAAATGTCAAAGGAAATCATATTTTGTATTCAAGAAATCTTAACTTGTGATACACACCCTTCACAACCATTGTACTAGGTAGGCCTTCTAAGTCTTCAAGGGATTCACATTCTAACTTCTATAGAATAGCATAGTCACTTTGATTATAAGGAGAACGTGTTTTTTATTAAAGAACTTGGCCATTTGGGAGGATTTGGTTAGGCCCCATTTTAATGACCTGCATCCAATTCAATTCTTTTATTAGAAAACAAGGCCCTAGTTATCCCTTAGAGTTTTCATAATTAATACCAAGACTTCTATTTCACTTGTGCACATGATTTACATATTCCTTAATATTTTGTTGAATTCTTATTGAAGAAAGATAGGCTAGATACCAAAAAACATAAATTACCATCACCCGAAAAAGATAGATTAAAACTGTTTTAGTTACACCAAGAACTAAAAGAAAGCACAAGTGGGATCTTTCAAAACCTTACTGTGGTAGAGCTCAATGAGACTACCTTTTAGGAGCAATGCTCTAATGGACAACGAGCAACCTTCTAATGGACAACAAATTGACTGTTCAAGAGCTTAATTTTAAGTAACTTTACCTACTTGAGCTCTACAAAGGTATTGCTACAAAACATAGCTAGAATCATTGGCCCTCAATTTATATAACCAAAAGGCAAAAGGTGAGATCACTTTCTTTAGCTAACTAGAAAGCTAGTTTGCCTACCTATACTAACAATGAAAATAAGTTCATTAAGCCTTGATCTTACGTGAGATAAGCCAAAAAGTTCATTAAGTCTTGGTCTTACCTGAGATAAGTCAAAACATAAGATTTTTGTGGTAGAAATCATTCTATCTGTTTTAACAAATCATTACATACAATGCATGCTTGCATCTAGCTTTATGGTATATGCATTGTTTACATTACAAAGTTTTTTTTAATATGTAAAACATAGCAAAGAGGGGATTTTGGCCCAAAAATGTATGTTTTATTTAATATGTATGTAACACATTTTTATATTGTGACAAAGGGAGATCTTAGGTTGAAAGTGTTTTTTTTAATATATATGTAACACATTTATACAGGAAGAACTTAGGCTTATTAAGAAATTGTTATAGATGGTTATAAGTCTAAAAGCTCTCTTTTTCTTGTTTTTGTTTGTGAATGGTATATGCACTGTTTATGATACAAAGTAATTTTTTATATATGTAAAAAATAGCAAAGGGAAACCATGGCTCGAAAATGTTTATATATATATATATAACACATTTATATATTATGACACAGGGAGAACTTAGGCTGAAAGTGTTTTTTTATATATATTTTGACAAAGGGAGAACTTAGGCCTACAAAGAGATTGTTATGTTAATTTATTCTGTTCCTGCTAGCAGTTGTTACTCACTGCAACTTGTTTTCCATAGAGGTATCTGGAAAAACAAAACAAGCAAAACAAAATTTCATTTGTGGCTGCTGGGATTCGAGCCCAGGTCTCCACGGCCACAACGTGGAATTCTCACCACTAAACTACAGCCACAAGCTATGTTGAATTAAAATTGTCATTAAATGGATTACCGTTTTCCTGTACCCATTTGCTTGGTTAAAACTTGGCGTCATCCAAAATGGGAGTTACGAATTACCGTTTTCCTGTACCCATTTGCTTGGTTAAAACTTGGCGTCATCCAAAATGGGAGTTACGAATTACCGTTTTCCTGTACCCATTTGCTTGGTTAAAACTTGGCGTCATCCAAAATGGGAGTTACGAATTACCGTTTTCCTGTACCCATTTGCTTGGTTAAAACTTGGCGTCATCCAAAATGGGAGTAACGAGCTGAAATCAAGTTTAAGCTGTGACGGTAGTCTCGAAATTCGAACATAAATTAATGGCCACCACTGTAGTTTTTATTTCAACTCGTTCTGCTAATCTGAGAAGCCTCTGTTCTTCTCTGGTGTCACTGTTCATAGGTTGGCACGTTGTTCACTATTAGCCAGTTTCATCTCTTTGAATCCTGAAATGCAGCTTAGTACGGTAACAAACGTAATTGAATTTGGCTTCACCTGCTATTCGAATTTTCCTTATCAGCATGACTTTCTGTGCATATTATGGTTGAATTTCGTCACGGTTTTTCAGGTTGAAAAAATACAATAACATGGGAAAGTAAACCGATTTTTGAAGAATGCTGCTCTTAAGTATTTGTTTCAACAGATTTTCCTCTCTTGAAAAATAATCTAACCGTTCCTTCAAATTTTGGATAATTTGAATTTCTTGACCTTTGACATCGTATTCCTTTAATTTAGGGCGCTGCAGCTAATGACTATTTGGTCCAATACAAATGTCCTCAAAGAAGCATGTGGAAAATCTTTTGCTCCTCCTCCCCGACGTAATATTCCACTTGCTAAATCATGGCTCATATATTTTCTAGCTATTTGCCAGATCAAATTAAACAGAACGATGCCAATAGACCTTCTTATGTAATATTGGTACTTGCATTTACAGCAGGTGGCTTTATTGGAACAAAGGTAATCCACGTAAAGGTAGAATGTGAATGTATGTATATATTATTTTTTCAAATGTATACTTCCTCGTTGAACTCATGATCCCTAGGTTCTCCCCACTCCAGACCCATCCAGACAATGCACAATCTTCTGGTTCTTCCATTCACATGTGATGACGTGCTAGTGGCTGGAATGGGTTGTAATTGTCATTTTCAATTTTTTTTTATGACTGGTCAAGGGGCTGTAATTGTCATTTACAATCTTTTTGGATGTCTTGTCAATATATTTTGTTTTTGAAGGCAGTTTATGGTTTTGCATGTCTTGTCAATATATTTTGTTTCTAAAGCAGTTTATATCTTTGGATATCTTGTCAATATATTTTGTCAGTATAATTTTTAAGAAAAAATATGTGCATATTATAGTGTTTAAGTAGACCTACTAAACTGTTACCAATTATAATAAAAAGCAAAAGCAGTATAATTTGTTTGCCTCTTATAAGCAAAGTATAGCTTCAATTTTGAAGTGATAGAACAATGACATTTTGGATGTCTTGTCAATATATTTTGTTTGTAAGGCAGTTTATCTCTTTGGATGTCTTGTCAATATATTTTGTTTCTAAGGCAGTGTAGCAGTATACTTTTTAAGAAAAAATATGTGCATATTACATTATTTAAGTAGACTTACTAAACAAACTGTTAACAATTATAATAAAAAGCAGTATAATCTGTTTACCTCTTATAAGCAAGGTATAGCTTCTTTTTGAAGGGATAGAACAATGAATATGTTAGCATTGAAGCTACTGGCAATGACATTCTAACAGCAAGTACATGAAAACACTAAATTTGAGCCTCAATCAACCATATGACAAATTGCCTCGTTAACTTGTTCACAAGTTGCCTTTTAATAAACAACTTGATCTTCCAGAATATATAACTAGAAAAACCTTAATCAGAGTTTGTATCCAGCTGATTTAACTCATATTCATTTTGATAGTTGTGAAATAGTTACCAGTAAAAATCAGAACAAGCTCCTCTAGCTCGATGCCACCATTGCACCAGAATAACCATGTAAGTTGAGAACATGAAACACAAGAAAATGAGGGAATGACTTAGACTAAACAGGAATACAAAACAGTTACCCATGCAATCTTCTTGAATTTCTAGTTTATTAAGGACAAACATAACCACCTTTTCACATTTCTCTAAGGTCACTTCCGTCTAGTGCTCATGGTTTTGGAAAATTAGTTCATGGTTTTGCCTCCTGATTTTTTAGAATATTATTGATGGATCCAACAAACTTTGCACATCTCACTGAGTGGTTTTATTTTATAGACTATTATATCATTTTGCTTCCTCAAAGGTTGTTATCCATGCACAGGCTTCAAGGTTAACTCCTCGTTTCTTGCACATATGCGAAAGTCTTTTACATATGTAAAATAACACTACGAAGTTAGTTATGGAGCTCTGTTTAGCTTCATCAAGGTATCCAGTTAATCTCTCTTGATGTTCTTATTTCCATTTTGAAATATATGTTGTATCATTTCAACCAAAGGTTTTCATGATTTGGAATAAGATCACAGCTTCTTGTCTAGCATGTGCATAAGTGGAGTACCCCAAAAGCACTTTCGTCGATGTAATTTATCATTCGTGGATGAAAGGTTGTCTATTATAACCATACTTCTCACCGTCCTCACATCTTCCATTTTCAACCCTCTTGACTTTCTTGTGAATTCAATAGCCCAATATTGATAGGCACTAGTATCTACCCTTATGTCACTCTTTATATTTTCTATATATAAAAAAATATATTTTACTAGAGCTAACTCTCTACTTCACCTTGTCTTTTCATTGCTGGCCTTTTGCAATCCTATCTTTAGGGACAACCCCCTTTGCCAAAAGAGAGACAACCTAAAGAGAGAAGAGGGTAGTGTTCTGACATTGGCTCCCCTCTTGGGTTTCCCATTGTCTTGCACTATGTTTGGACTCTTCTAGCTTAAGTACAAGAAATGTAGATAATAGACAATATTAATGATGCTTTATAACGCCAACAAAAAATGAGTATATCGCAAGTGGAGACATCTTCAAGAAAAAGGACATCAAAACTGTAAATATAAATTTTGTAATCCTTGATCCCAAGGATCCTACAAGGTCTCTTGTGGATGTAAACAAAAATATTATATCTGTTATATTCTATAATAGAATGATTACAACTAGATGCATGTAATCTAGATACATATATAAACACACAAGGTTGACTTAGATGGGAGAATGTTATGAATGACAAATATCATTCATTGATGAAGAATGACAGGTGGAATTTAGTTCCTCAGCTACAAGGTAAAAAATATAGTGAATTCTTGATGGGTTTATAGGACCAAATTCACATTTTAAGGCACTATTGAAGGACACACTGCTCATTTGGTAGCTAAGGGCTTTTCTCAACAAGCAAGTATAAACTACATTGAAACCTTTGCCCTTTTTGCAAAGATGAACTCTATTAAATAGGTTCTTTCAACCATTGCTCACTTTGGATGGGATGTACAATAGATGGATGCCCAAAGTGATTTTACATGGTAATTTCACTAAAGAGATTTTCTAATATTGGAGCATGGTATGAGAAGATTGATTTTTTTTCAATTTTTTTTTTATCACAATATCTATGTATTGCATGTAAATTGTGAAACATTAATTGTTACATTGGATGTGGATGGCCTAGTCACTACTAGAAGCAATATTCATTTTATTTTGGGTTTGAAAAAACAATGCTCAAATACATTTGAGATGACTGACCTTGATATGTTGCATTTGTTTTTGGGCATCCAAGTCTTGCAAATGGATGATGGTATCTTTATTTCTCAACCCAAATATGTATCGAATCTTTTATAAAATTTTAGAATGGAAGACTATGAACCATGTGCAACATCGTATTAGTCGGGAATGAAGTTACACATTTGAGATAATTGTTCTTGGTGTATTGCATTTCTTTCTGGGCATCCAACTTTTACAAATAGATGATGGTATATTTACTTCTCAACCCAACTATGTGATAAATCTTTAACAAAATTTTAGAATGAAAGACTATAAACCATGTGCTACACCTTATCAATGGGGAGGGAAGCTAACCAAGGGCTGATTCTTCAAAAATCAATGCTACCTTCTATTGACAATGTGTCGGTAATCCTTATCTATTTAACTCATATTTAACCCTATTATGCCTCAAAGTGCCTGATGTGTCCTTTCCAAACATACCAGAGCAAAGAGTTTCATTTTTTTTTAAATTGTAAAGGCCAAGCTTTGGGGGCTATATTATATGGAGTGTTGGTTTTGGGGCTAAATACCCTTGATCAAGTCATGGAAGGTCCTCTTGGTCTTCATTCTAGGAAGTGATGACTTAGTGGCATTGTTGACTGCCCTTAGTCGAGCTATTTGAGCCCTAGGTTGGTGTCTGATGCTATTTGGAGTGGGCCCATTAGGACACATGACCACACTCTTAGTTTTCTTTGTAAAGGTGATAGCACATGTAAGGGTTGTCATACCTAGTTTAGCACACCTTATTTTTCCCAGTTGGACCTATTACTTGATAGAAAACCCCTCCTCCCGGTCTCTAGACCAATGACGCCATTCCTTGAAGAAGCCTACATGGTTAAAAAGAAGGGCGTCAAGGGACATGCATCTCCTAGTGTTAGTTGGGGCATAACGCCCTCCTTTTGGCTCACCTTGCACTTGGTGGAGACCAATTTCACATTTCTATCGTTATTGTATGTCATTGTGTGGTTTAGTCCCCAAAATTGTGGGTGCACTAACCCAAACTTTTTATATTTTGTCATTAACTTGTAGGCTCAATTTTGTAAAAGGTTAAGGATAGTCTCATATAAATAAGAGATCCTAACTTCATAGTAAAAACATGGAAAAGGGTTCAAATTATGAAATATTTTATCTTTCTCTTGGTTTATGAGAGCATTTGAAGCTAGGTGCACTTCTCTTGGGATGTCTTTTTCTCTTGCATTAATGGTGAATGGAAGAATTTATAGGGTTTGATAGTCACATGCTAGGTGGATGCTAAGAATAGTTGTGATAACTCATGCTCAAGGGTTACCTAAGGTGCATCTCCTTGCTCATTCCTTTATTAATGTTGGTAAGTTTATCTCCAAACCCTAGCTTAATGTCATTCTTGAAATGCTTTATACTAAGGCAAGGTTTGCTAGCATTTTTGTACTTGCTCGAGGAGACCTTCCTACAAAGAAGCTCTCCATTGTTCTATTGGACCTTGGAATTCTCTATTTTCCCTAATTAGGGTTTTTCTACCTAACCCTAGATGGTTGCTAGCTTTTCCGTAGTTTCAAATATTGGAAACCATCTTAAGAGGAGAAACATCATCCTATCTCTCATAGCCCTAGGTTTTGAGACAAGAATCAAATACCCTATCCTTCAACTATCCTCTTGTCAAATTTTACATGTTTTTTCACACCTGAGTGGTCCTTATGGTTAAGAACATGTGTTACCTCCATGGAAGTCACAGGTTCAAAACCGAAGGGGGTTAGGGATGTACATTGACCCGATGTGACAAGGTTTGAAGATTAGGCATCCCATGGATAGAGAGGTTCATTAGTAATATTGGTGGAGTTTCACCCTAGTGTGCTTTGCAACATCTCAACCCCTGGCAAGTCACAAATTATTGGTAAATCTCACTTACGAGCTATTGGATATGTTGATTTTTCTGAGCAGCATCGAGAGCCATTCTCTTTGGAGAATGGGGACACCTGGCTTGGGACCACTGTGTGGACTCAACCTAGTGTTGAGTGATCATTCTGTTGAATGATGATATCTAGTCCTTGACTATGATATGGACCCAGCTCTGCCCTAGGGGGACTAAACCCTATGTTGAGTGACCATTCTGTTGAATGGTAGACATATGGTCCGGGACCACGATGTGGGCTAGTCTAGTACTGGTAGACTCAGCTTAGTTTTGAGTAGCCATTCTCTTGGAGAATGGAGGCGCTTGGTCTATTACCAAGTATTTGACCTAGGGTCAAATTATGCAGCCCATGGCTGAGGCACCTGGTCTGTTACCAGGAAGGCACTATAAGCCCTAGACTGGGTCTAGGCATGTGTGACACTCTGACCCTTGATTAATGGGCTTTGCGTTCTTCTCCAAGGCTTAGCTACCCTTGGTTAAGAAACCCTAGTACCTAATCTTAGTGTCACACAGTGTGAGATAAAAGCATTAGTAACTCTCTTGGTTTATGATGATGTACTTTGAATGGAAATAAAAGACAACAGGTGATGACCACACAGGCACTTGAAGAAGGCTAATAGGTAAAAGTCAAAAATACATAAAGGACTTTTGGACCACAGGAAAAGGGATCACAGGTAAAAGTCAAAAATACATAAGGACTTTGGTAAAAGTAAAAAATACATAAAGGACCTTTTGGACTACAGAAAGGTTAAAGGTAAAAGTGAAAATTAGAAAAGAATAAAATAATATTATTTTGTTCTTTCTAATTTTGGTCCACTTACAAGTAAATCAAGGATATAAAAGAAGATCAATCCATTTCATTATGACACACACACTTGCTCTCACAGGTACAACTGCTCAAGGTTGAAGAAGAAAGTTTTATGATTGTGTCCTAGCATGGATGAGTCTAGCTAGGGCGTCATCATCCTCCATTGAAGACAAACCCTAAGCAAGGGCTTCTTACTATTTTTATGTCTTAAGGGTTTCCTCAAACCCTCATCTTTAGCACACTCTTCTCAACAGCCACCTTCAGCACCCTTCCTCCTCAGGCGCCATTTCCGGGCAATTGGTTCTTCATATGGGTAGCCCCTCTCCTTCCACGAGTTGTCTTTATCCTTCTATGGGAAGCCATTAGAGGGCACTGCCCTCTCGGCACCTCTGGGAAACCTCTAGCAGGCATACCCGGGAGGTCCAAGGCCTTTACGGCACCCTTGGGTAGCCCCAGGGCAAGCTCGTGAGGGCTGTCGTGGCCCAACAGACCCTCCGAGAAACCCGTGAGGATTCTGTAGCAACCCGCAGGGATGCTGAGCCTGCACAGGCCCTCGAGCCAGCCCATAAGACTACGCCCTAGGGAATTCTGCCCTCCGGGCAGTAGTAGGGCAAGACCCAATTTGATCAGAGGCAGAAAATGGACCACGGGCAGCAGATCATGCAAATCGGGCAGTCGTACGGGTAGGTGCAAACAAAAGGTGTAAGGACAGGCAGATTAGTCAAATCCGGGCAGGTACAAAGAATTTCGAGCAGCCTGTAATTATTGGGCAGGAGAGAGAAAAGCCTGATTTTCTGAAGAAGCCCTAATTGGGTATTTTTATGTAATTTGGAAAATTGATCTTCTGGTATTGTGGTTAACCCTATTGGGGTTTGTGGAACTTTTTGAAGAATTTTAGTCATCTCATTTACGAGATGAGTTACTAATGTTTTTTTGGGGTTTTGTCCTTTAAAGGTTTCCCCAGTGAAAAACTCTTGTGTCCATTGTGTTGATGTGATGAATGTTATTTTACTGCACTTGTCATTTGTTTAAAGTTATTCTGCAAATTTTAAGTATCCATGCTAATGCTAAAATTAAACATGGTATCAAAGCTTAGCATGTGAAAACACAGTAAAGGGACACTGTTGATGTTTTCCTAGACCTTGGGATAAGGTTTGCCGACTTAACATTTGACTAAGTTGCAAAGATGGTCATCAATGTTTTCTGACCAGAAGAGAAGCTCTATGGTTCAACCAACTACAACTCCTGGAAGGCCAGGTTAATAACCATTCTAAAAAAGAATGACTTGGATGACATTGTTTTTAATGTCATTGAAGAGCCATCATCAAATGTTGGCAGGGTTGTTTACAAGAGGAAGCGAGGTAAGGCTAGAAGGATCATCTATGATTCTGTCAAAGAGACGGTGATGCGCAACATCACAGCTTTGAATACTGCTAAAGAATGCTTTGACACTTTGGAAAACCTATATGAGAAGAAGGCTCCCAGTCAAAAGAGAGTCTTGAAAAAGACTATGAACTTTGAAGATGAACAAGGAAGAAGGGGTTGGTTCTTTCTTCATGAATATTGCACAGGTAAGAGATCAACTCATTACTATTGGTATTACTATTGGTGATGATGACCTTTTGAAAACTATGGTTGATGGTCTCCCAAGATCTTGGGAAACCTTCATGGCATCCGTCAATGGATGTCAGAATCAGCCAACCTTTGAAAGCATTTGGCATGATTGCATAGAAGAAGAGGGAAGGTCCTCAGGCAAGGTAACCAAGGAAGGCAACCTTGCACTTAAAGCAAAGACAAAGAAGTTCAAGATGCCTTTCCCTCAACAAAAGAAGGGAAAGAAACCTCAGGGTAAGTTTTCTGACATATCAAAACTGGAATGTTATAATTGTCATAAGTTTGGATATTTTTCCAAGGATTGCAAGCAAGCCAAGAAGAAACCTAAGTGAAGGTTTCAAGCATCTGCTATAGAAGCAGAGGAAGAAGAAGATGAAGAACCAAAGAAGAAGAAGAAAACCAAGGCTAACAAAAACCGAAGAACGTAGAAGAGAATACTGCTTGATTTCTGCTCTCACTGGTTCTTTCACAGATTGTGCCACTTCTTGGCTAGTGGATGTTGAGTTTTAATGGTTATATCAAATCTTAAAACATTTAGCATCATAACAACATAACCATAAGCCGAAAGATCACTGAAAGATAAACAAGCACAACCACACAAAGAAGAACACAAATATTTATCCTAGGAAAACCCTAATGGGAAAAACCCAGCAAAAGCTTCCTCATTATAGATTCCCCAAAAGATAAAGGTAAAACCCAAAAGACTGATCTTCGTTCTTCTCCAGCTACAGCTTGTTGATGAAATTGTCATTGATGCCAACATGGTCTTGATGTCATTGATGCTGCCACTTTGATGAAGATATTGAAGACCCAACTGATGATGCTGAAGACCCTAGAGATGGTCTTGAAGCCCAGGTAGTCGTTGGATAAGCCCATGAAGTCTTGGAATCCTTGATGAAGACCATGATGCCCAGGCAAAGGTCATGGAACCCACTACTTGGATGGCATGATGGCACTTTGATGAAACCCTTGTATGTATTATTATGGTGATGACCTTATATGGTCTCTGGCATGTGGTGGATGCCCTTGCCTTGAAAAAGAAACCTTGAAGGGTCGTGGACATGATATATGAAGATTTTAAAAAGGATGTCAAGTCGGCTCAGATATTTTTTATAGGATGCCGGCCCAATAAAAAGGATGTCGGCCCAATAAACAAAAATATGAAGTCGGCCTAGAAACTTATTATGTCGGCTCATTTTAAAAAAAAATTTACACGTCGGCCCCATTGAAAAATTCTTACAAGTCGGCCTCAAAAAATTTATAAAAACGAGTATAAATAGAAGTAAAAAGTTTGATTTCGTGTGTAGATTCGATTGAGGAGTGAAGGAGCTCTGAAATCTTGGGTAAGCTACTAAGGAAGCCGTAGACTGTGGAAATTTCGAGGCAGCAGTCAAGAAATTTTTTTTGGAAATTTTGTGGCAGCAGTCAAGAAGCAATGGAGCCATAAAAGATTTTTTGTCTTGACAAGGTTTTACAATAACCAAAGAAAAAGTTCCAAGGTACTGCAGATGACAGTGGTTAGGGCTTGATAACCGTGGGCATCTTGTTAAGATGTTCATCTACAGGCAGTCCCTTTCTATTGCATTGTGTAGCAGATCCGAGGAGACAGTGTGAGGGAATTTTTTTGGGGGATTTGGATGCTTGGTTTTTTGGTCTGGGGGTGACTTAAAATTCTATTATGCCAATGCGGATATTGAATATTGGATGTTACAAATTTGTTTAGAATGCTGGGCCCCGAGAGTTTAGTGGGTTGATTTTCACTAGGTTGTCACAGAAAAAATGTCACAGACTTTACCTGTTGGGAGGTCTGCTTACCTTATTGCTCTCACGCAACAAATTGAGCGAAAGCTTCAGAGGACTGAGATTTCTCTCTGATTTAAAAAAAAAATGTGAGCTGAGGATTTTGTGGACAGCTAAGTAACTGAGGAGCAGCGTAGCAGCAACCATGTTTTTCAGTGGTCTGAGGACATATGGACGAGTGGACTGAGGTTGCCTATGACCTATTCACAAGCATTCAATTAAGTCATACACAGTCCTGAATTTATCCTTGACCAGCATTCAAACAAGACCTAAAATTTGTTTCAAATTGATAATGAGAGCAGACCCAAAATATCTCACAGAGCAGCAGAGTCAATACACAATCAGTGCATTCTTGGTTTTTATTGGAGTCCATTCATAGCACAATTATACAGCTTAAGGTGCATGAACAGTCTAAGTTCTTGGGTTGTTATCAGCACTATCCTCTTGCCAACTAAATAGAGTCATCTTCAGCAATAAGAAGGACATCACAGAAGAATTCAAGAATTTATTCTATATTCAGTCACAGTGGTCAATTAAGGGCTCAAAATAGTTCAAATTTTGCAGCAACAGACATGAAGATGTGGAGAAGGTATGTGAAAGAATTTTAAAGTTTTTTCTTTTGAATTTGGGTGTATATTTTCTCTATGGAAGATATGTATTTTGGGTGAAGAAATTCGAGACTATGGAGAATATAGAAGCAACAGTGAAGCAGCAACCACATCCACAGGTGTAAGGATGTCTTGAAGTAATTTTTTGGCAGATCTTGCAAACTTGGTTTGAGCAAAACTTAGAACTTGACTTGTTTAACAAGTATCCAAAGGATCCAAAGGCAGCAACAGCTACAATCTAGTGGACAGATTGATGACAGAGATACTTACAGTAACCTGATAGACAGTATGATATGATGTTGATAGCAATATGATCAAGGAATATGATGGGGTTGCATAAGACACAGGCTCTGAAATTTACATACATCTAAGACAACCAAGGTTGTGGGTAGTCACAGTCAGAAGGTTGAAGAAAAATTGTTTTTATCTGAAGCATTGTAGCAACTTCTTGTGTTGATAATGAATCTCTCTTCATGATTGGGTTGACAGAGGTTGAGATCTCTGAGTTAGTTCAATAAAATATGCACAATTATTCTACGGTTGTATGATATGACAAAGATGAGATGAGCTTGACAATGATATGACATTGATTGCTTTGATAGCAGTGACAACTTGAATTGCCAATTACAATTTTGACATGATTGGATAAGCATGTACAGTGGTGTATTGATGAGGATGATGGTGCTTTAACTCCTATTGCTTGTTACCTTATTGATATGATGATATGATGAACTAAAGATGGTCTTGATGCATGACTACTCAGTCAAGTCATGACTAGTGACAAAGTAGACAAGATATGACAAGTTGTATTGCAGAAGTTTGACCAGTAGAACGTTACACCTACAGCTATGAAGACCTTGATGATGAGCTGACCTTGATGAGCGTTGATTTGACAAGTAGCATTGATGAGCTGACCATGCAGAGTTGCAGCAGCGAAGAACTAGGAGCAAGTAAAGAGGATGAGCAGCAGAGATTGACCAAAGATTGATGAGCAGCACTGAGTCCCTGAATTATATCTGAGCTAGGGTGCAGTAGAAACAAAATGACCAGTCAAGTATATTACAGCAGTTAGCTCAGGCAGCTACAGATATGATTAAAGCGACATGACAGGGGATTGACAGTGATGGTACAGTAATGAAAAGTCTTAGCAGCCACAGGAGCACCTTGAATCTCAGTGCAAGATCTCCACACAAAGACTGCAAATGTTATTCCACAGCAGCAGGCTTAAAAGACTTATAGAGAGCAGATTGTTGGATGATGCTTGATGGACAGCATGATGTATTCAGAATGATGTGCCTGATAGAATGATGATGAACTATTGCAGCAGTGTTGAGCAGATTGACAGTTGATGTGATGAGCAGAGAAGATGAGCAGCTTTGATGTGACAAAGATTTCTTGTGTGACACAAGTATACTATATTGTAAAAGCAAGCTTGTCTTGCTTCTAAGGTTAGGATACCTCAAACCCTTCTTAGCAGGGTCTAAGAAAACTAGGCAGGGTCGTGGATGCAGAGTAGGTGCTCTATGTATCAGTACGTGCTGATTTTGCCTAACGGTTGTAGCCGGACCAAAATAATATAAAAAGATTACAAATTTATATGATGTGGTGTTCTTCTGTGTTATGGTTCTTGATGAGTTAAATGCCATGATATGTGAATAATGTGTTTATGAAATATTTATGTGATTGGCAGATTGATGAATTGGTAGTTATCTGTGTCAAGCTAAGAAAAGGTTTAAAATTGGCTTTACACTGATTCACCCCCCCTCTCAGTGTCAACACAGCTCTTTCTTTCTCTCTCTCATGCGCTACACAAGTGAGTGTGAGTGTGTTCAAATGAGAAGTACCTCACCTCTATTTATATTCTTTCGTTCACTTAATATTTAACTCAGTTATGTAAGCTCAAGTAATCCTAACTTAGTTATGTAGTCTTGAGTAACCACAATTGGGGTACTAATGACCCAACTTACAATGGAGGGGACTTCCTCATGACTCTTTATTAATTCTCCTCATTAGGAACATCGGGGTATAAAGAAATACAAGTGATTCTCCCGATAGGAGCATCGGGGACCAATAAAATATATGTAGAATATTCTTCGAAGTTACAATAATTCAACACTCCCCCTTAACGAGAAGGGTATTCTACAACAACATCAACAACAACAACAATAGGAGAGAGAAGGCATCATCAACATCATCAGGGTGATACATCTATAAATCATTGGAAGCTTTTCAACATCATATAGTCTTCATCTTCAATTTTAGCAGCAGCAACACTTTGACCGACAGCATCATCATCGGTACTTTGACCTTTCGATCAACGACATCATAATCAGTGCTTTGACCTTTCGATCAGCAACATCATCATCAGCATACTCTAATCTTTCGATCAGCATCATCATCATCATACTCTGATCTTTCGATCAGTAAGATCATCATCATCACACTCTGATCTTTCGATCAGGAACATCATCATCATCACATTTTGATATTTCGATTAGGAACATCATCATCATCACATTCTGATCTTTCGATCAGGAACATCATCGTCATCAGCAAGAACCTGCAATCCACAGTACGAAGACAAAAGTCTTCAGATCACTTTTGGACTTAAAGTCCAGGGATGATGCAATCCCACCACATTCTTGACAACCGAAGTTACCGGATTCAATTACGGGATAATCACTTCCTATCACTCTAGGACTAAGTCCAAGGATGATGCATTCCTACCATGTTCTCAAGTACCGAAGTCACCAGATTCATTCTGAACAAATGTTCAAGGATGATACAATCCTACCACATTCTCGAGTACCGAAGTCACTGGATCTGTTCTGAACAAAATTTCAAGGATGATACAATCCTACCACATTCTCGAGTACCGAAGTCACCAAATTCGTTCTGAACAAAATTTCAAGGATGATACAATCCTACCACATTCTCGAGTATCGAAGTCACTGAATTCGTTCTGAACAAAAGTTCAAGGATGATACAATCCTACCACATACTCGAGTACCAAAGTCACCGGATCTGTTCTGAACTGAAGTTCAGGGATGATACAATCCCACCACATTCTCGAGGACCAAAGTACTGGATCAGTTCTGAACCGAAGTTCAGGGATGATACAATCCCACCACATTCTCAAGGACCAAAGCCACCAGATCCATTCTGAACTGAAGTTCAAGGATGATGCAATCCCACCACATTCTCGAGGACCGAAGCCACTGGATCTGTTTTAGACAAATGTCTCGGGATGATACAATCCCTCTTCATTCTTGAGGACTGAAGTCACCGGATCACTTTAGGACAAGTGTCCAGGGATGATACAATCCCTCTTCATTCTCGAAGACCAAAGTCATCGGATCACTTTAGGACAAGTGTCCAGGGATGATACAATCCCACTACAACATCATTGCTCCCCCTTTGGAGGAAGGTCTTTCCAAACAACACCAAGCTTGTCTCGAAAGTGTTCGAACTTTACCCGAGATAGAGGCTTCATCAACACATCAGTGTTGAATCATCATCTTGTAACATCATCATCTGAACCATCATCGTCTACATCTTCAGTAAGTGAATACTGAAAGCATCATCATCTATATCTTCAGTATAGAAATACTAAATCACCATCATTTGCATCTACAGTATGTAAATACTGAAACATCATCTATATCTTCAATATGGGAACACTGAAACATCATCATCTGTATCTTATCTCGTATGTAGAAATACCAATTTTCTATGTGCTTCGATGGAACAATGTGTTCTTTGTCGTCTTTATACAACTCTGGTTATCACATAGAATCACTGTGGTATCTAATAAACCTAACATCACCTTCTGAAGCCATATCGCTTCACAACTAGCATAACAAGCTGCTATGTATTTTGCTTTAGCCGTGCTAAGAGCAATACTGGATGGGTTCCTGCTAAACCATGAAATCATAGCAGAACCCAAACAAAAGCATCCACCTGATGTGCTTTTCCTGTCTAAGAAACTTCCAGCCCAATCTGGATCTGTATAGCCATACAATCTGTAATCATGGTTTCCATCATAGTATAGACTAAAGTCTATAGTCTCTTTTGGATATCTCATCACATGTTTTGCAACTATCATGTGAACACGTCTAGGTTGAACTAGATAATGATTCAAGGTGTTCACAGCAAAACAAATGTCTGGTCTGGCGTTTGCTAGATGCATCAATGACCCAATAATCTGTCTGTATTGAGTCACATCCACTAACTCTGATGAGTCATCAGCTAGCAACTTTAGGTTGGAATCCATGGGTGTGGCTATGGCTTTACATTCCAACATATCAAATATTTTCAAAACTTCCACTGCATACTTTCCCTGATTGAGAAAGATTCCTTCTGAGTTCTTCCATACTTCCAGACCTAAGAAATAATGCATTAGGTCAAGGTATTTCATCTCAAATTCTTCAGCGAGCTTCTTCTTGCATTCTATAATCTATCTGTCAAAAATAGATAATAGTAACAGTATGACAGGTTCATATTCTATAACCTTGAAGTAAAGGTTAGGGTCGACTTTACTCTTGGAAAAGCCCATACTCGTCAGGAAACTATCTATCCTTCCATACCAAGCTTTGGGAGCTTGCTTAAGGCCATACAAGGCCTTCGTCAACTTGCTTATGTGAGTCAGTCTGTCTTCAACTTCAAATCCTTGTGACTATTTGATGTAAAACTCTTCCTCAATCATACCATTAAGGAAGGCTTGTCTTTACATCCATCTGGTGTATATTCCACTTCATCATGGAAGCAAGTACCATGATAGTTCTAAAGGAAGTGTTCCTTGCTTCCTGGAGCAAGTGTCTCTTCAGAATTAATTCCCTCTTTCTGAGAGAAACCTCTAGCCACAAGTCTTGCCTTACTTCCATTAGCAACATATTTTATATTGCAAATCCATTTGGAAGATACCACACTCTTGCTTTCCAGTTTGATTACTATATCCCAAAACATCATTCCGGTATTCTTCCATCTTCCTGTTAAGTCATCAGCATATCCTAGTCTTCCGCATTCAACCTTGAAGGTTGGAACCCACTTTACTCTTGGTAAAGTCTCGATCCATCAAGAAGTTGTCCATCATGTCGTACTATGTCGAACTCAAAGATATTCTGTAGTCACTACCCTTGAAGTGGAGCATCATATTCCCTCTTCATTCTATACTGGAGTGACAGGTAGCATTCTCTGCTACTACGTATCTATCTCAGTTTACCAAGATCCCTTTATCTTGAACTTTGTCGAAAAGTTCCTCATGCACCCATATGTGAGCTTGTTGTCTTCTGTAGGTTTCCATCTTCACCCTTGTAGCAAAGGTTAAAATATTCATCACTCTAGGTGATTTGTCAAGATCCTGGATGTGCTTTTCTATGGGTGCCTTCTGAGCTCGTACAAAGCATATTCTGTACAGGTGGTTCTTTGCTCGATATATACCTCTACTGGAGAAGTGTGTCTGGTCAATAGAGTATATCATGCCATAGTCCATTCTTTCTGAGGCAAACCACGAACCTTGCTTTGTACACTTGTTCTTGTAAATTCATATGGAAGACACTACGGACTTCCCTTCAGGTCTCGAAACCATATCGTAGACATCATTCCCCATGTTCAACTGTTACTCTTTGATCATAGCTTCTTTCATAGCCGAAAAGCTTAGAATCAATGATGTCACCCAACTATGTTACACAACTAGAGTGTGTCCGAGGCCTCTTGGAAGTCTCGCCATACTTTTCTTCATCTTGAGTTATCTCTTGTACCCAAGGTCTTCATCTTTTGAGGTGGATCTACCGCTTTCTAAAGCTCTTTCTTCCATCACGATGTCTCTGACCCTGGGAGCTCCAGATTCATGTTTATTGGAGTGAATCTTAAATTTTTATCACTTGTTCTCTGGAACAAGTCTCATCTTCCTTTTCTTGTAGGTGGTTGAATAGGACCTTTCCTACAATTCAAATGCAGCAATAGCATGGTTAGAACCATTTTATTGAACATATGCATAACGACAAATTCTTATGCATCATGCAACTGTTTAGCCAATACAACATCCATCCATACCCCACGAAAACTTTATAGATGCCTTCCATCTCTACCATGACATCATTGAGATTATGCACTAATCCAATATGTCAGCAAAGAGGTTTTAGTCTATATAAGTAGCAATGGAGAGTTGTATAGCACCATGAGCTACTTACCCATCACATGCATATTAGTAGTATACTGTCATTAATGCAAACATTCTAGCATGCATAACACATCAACTGAATATAATCAAATGCATGAAATGATAATTGAATACTTATCTTTTATAGACTCCTTCTTAATCCTTCTACTTCATCATCTTCTTCATTCATGACATCATCATTTCTTATCCAAATGCTAACATGGATAAGGGGTTCTTTGAGAATTGAGTTTTTCATGTTCCTCATTGCTTGAGGGATCTTCTTTGAATCATGAGCGCTTGATCTTTAGTTGCTCCCATCTTCTCTTCTCTTATTATGAGTCGAGTTTCTTCTTGTGTAAGGCTTTAGCCTCATTTCCCTTTGGAACTGGAACCTCTCCACTTGTGTAGGTGTCTAATTTATTTTCTTCAAGAACCAGTGAAATCCTATGCTCCCATGCCCGGAAGTTTTTCATCTTTACCAAGATTGTCATCAAATTAGGGTGCTAGGTCATTTTGAAGTGAGAACCTCAAATGTAAATGGAAAAAGATTAGATCTTACTAGTTTGAGGTGTTCGTCCTGGTTCCAGATCTGGCTAATCTAGGGTTTGTCAAAGAAACCCTAATTTTCAAAACTTGGAATCTTCTAGATCTGATTAGATAGAAAGATGTGTCTCCTGAAGGCAAAATGAGCAGCATATTCATTTTCCCAAAACTCTAATCAGAATTGCAAAATATCTGATTCCCTAGTTTTCTTCAGTTTCTTCTACAGAATGCCTGATATTGCTTCTGCGGTATCTCTGAAATTACTAGTCCTCTGTGTCTAAAATTTCGTACTGAGGTAGCCTCGCATATTCTCTTTCCAACACTGTAGGTTAAAGCAAAATTGGTTTTACCAATTGGGACTTATACATGTTTCCCAAGGTGACTCATTTTAGGACTGTGGCAGAAGAGTGAACTTTTATAGACTGCCACATGTCACTGTTTCATCTTCGGGGTCTGAAATTTTTACCACAGAAATTTTAAAACATTTAGCATCATAACAAAACAACCATAATCCAAAAGATCAATGAAAGATAGACAAGCACAACCACACAAAGAAGAACACAAAGATTTATCCTGGGAAAACCCTAATGGAAAAAACACAGCAAAAGCTTACTCAATATAGATGCCCCAAAGATAAAAGGTAAAACCCAAAAGACTGATCCTCCTTCTTCTCTAGCTACAACTCTCTCTCTCTCTCTCTCTCTCTCTCTCTCTCTCTCTCTCATGCGCTACACAAGTGAGTGTGAGTGTGTTCAAATGAGAAGCACCTCACCTCTATTTATATTCTTTCGTTCACTTAATATTTAACTCAGTTATGTAGGCTCAAGCAATCCCAACTTAGTTATGTAGGCTCGAGTAACCACAATTGGGGTACTAATGACCCAAATTACAATGGAGGGGACTTCCTCATGACTCTTTATTAATTCTCTCGATTAGGAACATCGGGGTATAAATAAATACAAGTGATTCTCTCGATAGGAGCATCGGGGACCACTAAAATATATTTAGAATATTCTTCGAACTTATAATAATTCAACAGTGGACAGTGGTGACCCAGGAACATGACAGGTAACCATGGAGCTCTCACCAGTTATAGAAAGAAGTTCACCACTTAGATAGAACTTGAAGATGACTCCACTTACAAGATTGAAGGAGTTGGCTCAACTTCACTTCAACTTGACTCATGTACGGTTCTTCATATTGTTAGCCTTATGGCTTACATTAGCAATCACATAGTTTAAATGTCACCATTATTGTAATTATTATTTAGGATAATAGTCATTTATCCTAGATAATATCTGAAAGATATGGAGAAGATTTCCTAGCCTAGTCACCATGCAAGGTGTTAGGATCTAGAGAATATCTCTCACTGAGGTGGCATATTTCAAAGTACTATATAATGGTACTCCTTGTGTAAATAATATGATGTGAGTTTGGCATTCTTCCTTTTCAATCATAATTTTTGTTTGTGTTTATTATTTCATTTGGTATCAGAGCTTCTTTAGTCTTAAGGGCCTTTAGTCTTAAGGGCCTGATTACTACTAAAATTCCATAGTAGTTTTACATGGAAGGAGAGTTTGAGGAACCAGATCAAGCTTCTTAGTGGAAACAGATTGCAGATTTAAAGTTTTATGAAGCATCCATGCATTAGCTATGTTGGATAATGAACTATGCTAGAGATGCCAAAGCTGTGACGAAGAAACGCTACACTACATGCGGTATTTCCATCTTCAAAGTTTTTGAAATTATGACCTGTTTATAAAGTATTTGGGTTATAGATCTACTTTGCCATCAGTTTCATCAACGAAATTTAAATAGATCCATAAGCTCTACTATATTCAACATCCAGTTCTGCTTCTTGGCAATTATTGTAATCAGACTTGCTTCATTGGCAATTAAGAGTGCCTCGGAGATGATCATACTTTCTGTATTTGAAAAATCTGTGATATGTAACTATCTTCGAACAAACAATGATTAGTGATCTGTAAGAAACAATGATTTGCAAGAAATTTGGATCTTCTAGCATAGCGATTTGAATCTAAAGCACATTGTTCTGATTGTTTTGCATCAACGATCTGAAATTAAAAATTGATTTACCTCCAATCAACAATGAAGAGATAGCGAGTTAATTGCATCTCAGCAAATTGAACTGTTAGATCACAGCTCGGCGATCCACTTAATGCAGAGAATTGATCTTTCATGCAGGAATTGATCTTTATCATCAACAATACCTGTTGTTCAACTTCTCTCCACAATAGATTGCATCAATTATGGATCTAGTGCAATTTTGCTGCCTTCAAGCGATCCCTTTTTTTGCAATATTGTTTCAGTAGAGATATCGATCATGCAGCCTCCTCCAATGATTTACAACAAATTCTATTTGGAAAATATATCACTGCCTATCTCTCGTCTTGGAAAATCGGATTTGTTAAATCACAGGTAGTCGTTGTTGCTTCCTAACGCATCCAGAGAAAGAGGAAAGGAGTCTCGGTCTTGTCCACTGCTAAGGAGTGGATGCTCCACATGAAGGGAATCCATATTCATGTCATCTGAAATCATTTTCACTTTGTTGGTCTCTCATAGATCTACAAGAATCTTGGCCTAGAAAAAGCCAGCAAATAGAGATGAGAGGGTGTGAGGCCTGAAAAATTGTGCTTTTGTGAAAGCTAAAGGCATAGAAGTCGACGTGAAATCTCTAGATATGCACAACTTTCTTTGAATGTTCTTGAGGGTGTGTTTTTTGGATACCTTAGAGCCATTTATTAGAACAACAATTGGGCTGTGAAAATTTGCTTTTGAATGAAGATTTTTTCTTCTAATCATCTTTCGAGGAAAGATCAGATTCTTTTTTTTATGCTTCCAACCTAGAATGTATCAATCCTAGTTGAGTCTCCAGAAAAGAAGTCCATAATAGTAAGCGAAAGAGGGATCGAACCTGTGATGTTGAGAGCAGGCATCCAATTTCCATCACCATGCTTGACAGTTTTTCTATAATTTCAATCATCATTTAAAAAAAAATAGAAAGAATTTTTTGTATGAGAGAAGAATCAAATTACTATCTCTTAACAGCAATCTTCCCTTTTTTGGATCCAATAAATTTGATCTTCCTCACAAAGATCTTCCTCAGCAACAAACTTCACAAAAGCAGCGATTTTTCCCATCTGTATCATCCACCTTCACAAGTGTGCCAATCACTCCAAGGCTTGTAAGCCGTAGGTATTCAAATGGTTGTGGCTTGCTAATAGTGTTCAGAAAAGGATATAGATATAGAGGTATATGAGCATTGAGGAAAAGTATTCCAGTATCCGGGTGTGATGCTAGTTCAAACTAAAGCGATAAAAAGGTGAAACATCATTTTTTCATTCGGGAGCTATAAGGGAAATTTGAAAGCCATAAAAAGTTAAATTTGTATTGGAGATGACCTTCAAGAAGAATTTGGAATAATGCTTTGTATGCAAGGAGATGGTTCTAGAAGGAAAAATTGTCTTTTTATAAAGATAAGTCTGAAATTTTTGAAACTTCAATATTTTAATAAAAAAAGAAATATTTTTTGGTGGTGGATATGTCCTTGGCCTGTCTCGAAATTGAATAAGGGGGTCTAAAGACATTGTGGATGGTGGTTATTGTCTCAAATGATTCTTTTTGTGTGTTTATTTTTTTGACATGCAAAATTCATCCTTGTAATTTATTATTGCATACATGAAAGGCATCATAAAAAGTTCATTCAACAAGCACAAGAAATAACCTCCATCAAATCAAAGGATAAATCAAAGCATTGTCAAGCACATATACTCCGGCATTGTCAAAGAAGCAAGTGAACAATTAAAGGATTCAAAATGGAAACAACAAATTCAAATTTGAAGATCAAGTTCAAACTTCAAATTCACAATCAAATGTAACTTGCAAACAATTTTCTTTATAAGTTTACTTGTCTTTTTGAAATCAAGTTGAATTTGTAATTAGGTGCATTTTCGGTTGAACCCGACACTCTTGAATTCTTTGATTGTTGCAAGAAAAATCTTTCTTCATTGGGTCAAATCATTGTAAAATCTTGGGGTGCATGATCGGTTGTGCCTGATGTAGAAATAATAGATCAATGCTATGTGCAATGATTCTAAAAAGAAGCACAGGAAATAGATCTTGCTACTAAGAATTCTCACAAGAATACACAGGAAAAATAGAGAGAAGAAAAGAGACTGAATCACATGAATGAAGAGATGAATATTGGTGTGTATCATTCCATTGAATAATTATGAATAATAGGGTACATAAATAGTACATCCCTCATGGGGAAGTCAAATTGTATGGAAACAACTCATAAAGCTCAAAAAGGCTGACTTACCAAAATATAGCAAACCCCCATAGGTGGATAAAACACTTGCTAAATCTATCAAGGACCTCACGAGTTGGAAAAAGCATGAGTGAGTTGTCAAGGAGATGGAAATAACATGCTAATCCTAGAAAATGGAGAAAACTAATGGAGGATGGGTTGGAAACAAAAGCTCCCAGTTTCCTAGTTGACTAGCTTTTATCTTATCCATAGAAAAGCAGGAAAAAGCAGAAAAAGCAGAAAAAAGCAGAATCTGCTATAAGGTCCTGTATACTAATTCTAAATGAACCCAGAATCAGAAATAAATCATTTCTAGGATATAGATGGCATGCATTGACTTTAAGGTGCCAACTAATTAAGCTAGTGGGTGAATAATTAATCAAATAATGATTAATTATTTTATCCTAAGTTGTGAATGGGTTTAATATATTCCTACACCCCCCTATAAGTCTGACTTTATGATGGTATGACAAAAAATATAGATGAATATAGGGTTCAGCAACAAGGCTATGGTCACCATTTTACAATTATTATATCCAGAAAAGTGAGGAAAGAAGCAAAACCACATGGGGATAATCCTCCCTCAAGATAGGACAAGGCACAAAATTTGAAATATGTATGTCTTCAACATATCCTTATCTTCACTTGAATCAGCTGAGTGAACTTCTTCTGGATGGAAGACTTGTTGAAGAAATCATGAACTCCATGATCATGTGCTGGAGTGTAGAACCTGCAAGAAGGAAGAGGAGAGACTTCTTGTATCTCATCATTTGATGAAGTGGGAGCATTATCTGAATGCTTCTTGCTGCTGTCAAACTCTGATCTACGAACATAACCTGAAATGGAAAAGAGATCTGTGCATACTCCTTCCCAAAGAGTACAAAAAATAAGGCAATTTATTTCACACCCAATTCCCTGAATAGCTGCAAAATTGTGATGTGAATCACATGTAAATCTTCCAATCTGTTGTAGCACCTGTATAGATCTGATATGAGGCTGATAAAACACTGATATATCAGAAACATTAGCATATGGAACAGCAAAGACAAAGGCTTCAGTGGCTCCATGAGTATATAGGGCTAGACTAGGAAAAATATGAACAACTAGGGAAAACTGATAGGTGTAAAAATTTGAATGATGGATGGGCATAAGATCTTAACCATAAGTGTTTAGAATAGATCCAAACATGTTTAATATCAGTCCAAATATGACTAAGGACATGGATAACCAGCCAAAGAAAGATAGGAAAGACTTCAAACCATGCAAGATAAATATCACTACATAAGAGACCAATGAGGAATCAGCGGGTGATCTTGGGATTTGTATAGTCTTTGGATTATTCAGAGGTATGGTAGATGGTATGGATGGTGGTATTATATGTGTCATGACATGCATATCAGCCCGCAAACAATCTTCTAGATCAGATATACAAGCTTGTGAGGAAGAGCTGCTCAAAGGTAAGTCAATATCTAGTGAAAAATCACAATTTTTGGGAGATGAATCTAGTAGACTGAGAGGAGGATCATCAAAGAAAGATTCTGATATTTCTGATTCCGATATATCAGAGGATAAATCTATATCAGAGACATGAGAAAAGGAGAGAACTCTGGCACTCAAAGCATAAGTTATATCACCTTGGAACTGCGCAGTATGACATTGTTCTAAGGAATCAGCAGGCTTCTCTAGTTCATCTGGAACTTTGATCTTGTGCTTCTCAAGAAGCTGAGACATGATGTCCATCTTCTTATTGAAACACTTCTTCTCTGAATGAAAACCCTTGCTGCAATAAGAACAGTTGGATGTGCTCCATTTCTTCTTAGCTTTCTTCATTAAATCTTCATATGAATCTTCATCTTCACTTTCTGACTTTGGCTTTTTCACAATTTGCTTCTCTTTTGATTTGAATTTCTTGCTTCCTTGAACCAAGAGAGCATGATCCTTGCCCTTTGGAGAATTAAGGACACCCATATGGATCAATTTATCTTGCTCCTTTGTCAGTGAATCAAGAAAAGAATTTAAAGAAGGCATTTTCCACTTAGGAACAGCAAGCCTAGTAGCATGAAAAGTAGACACAAAAACTGAGTAATCAGGACCCAATTTTGAAAGAATGGAAAGGATTAATTGATCATCTGCTTACTCAATCCCACATTGCTTGAGCATTAGAACAAGTGACTTGAACTTGGTGAAGAAACCCTCAAGAGATTCAAAATTGCTTGGACTCAGTGAGAATAACTCAATCTCCAATTGATGCGCTCTTAGCTCATCTTGAACTCCAAAGAGAGACTCCAATTGAGTCCATACTTGGTTTGGAGTGGTCAAACCATCTAGATGAAAGAGTAGATCAGGAGAAATAGAGAGGCAAAGCAATCCATAGGCTTCATCCAACCTATTATGCCACTTAGCTTTCTCAATCACAGCATTGGGCTCATTCTCCAAAGCTAGTGTAACTCTATATAATCCTCTACTGCGCAATAGAATGGAGATTTTTGCTTTCCATTCATGGTAGTTGAAGGAAGTAAGAATTATAGCTAATGAAGAATCCATATTGCTGAATTGATGTGCTCAAGAATCAAATCTCTGCAACCTGCAAAACAAACTAGGAGAAAATCTTGAAGCTCTTCTTCAGAGAGGGATAGAAGACTGGAAGCACTCCTCAACTCTGTAGAAATAATAGATCAACCTTGTAGCTCTGATACCATGTAGAAATAATAGATCAATTCTATGTGCAATGATTCTAAAAAGAAGCACAGGAAATAGATCTTACTACTAAGAATTCTCACAAGAATACACAGGAAAAATAGAGAGAAGAAAAGAGACCGAATCACATAAATGAAAATATGAATATTGGTGTGTATCCTTCCATTGAATAATTATGAATAATAGAGTACATAAATAGTACATTCCTCATGGGGAAGTCGAATTGTATGGAAACAACTCATAAAGCTCAAAAAGGCTGACTTACCAAAATATAGCAAACCCCCATAGGTGGATAAAGCACTTGCTAAATCTATCAAGGACCTCACGAGTTGGAAAAAGCATGAGTGAGTTGTCAAGGAGATGGAAATAACATGCTAATCCTAGAAAATGGAGAAAACTAATGGAGGATGGGTTGGAAACAAAAGCTCCCAGTTTCCTAGTTGACTAGCTTTTATCTTATCCATAGAAAAGCAGGAAAAAGCAGAAAAAACAGAATCTGCTATAAGATCCTGTATACTAATTCTAGATGAACCCAGAATCAGAAATAAATCATTCCTACGATATAGATGGCATGCATTGACTTTAAGGTGCCAACTTATTAAGCTAGTGGGTGAATAATTAATCAAATAATGATTAATTATTTTATCCTAAGTTGTGAGTGGGTTTAATATATTCCTACACCTGACACCCTAAAATTGTCATAAATCTCAAGAGAGTGTGACATATATGCAAGTGTGAAAGTATCAAGTACAAGCGAGCATGAAAACAAATCAATCCAAGCGAGTGAGATCAAGTGAGCGTGAAGTTCAAGTGTTTTTCAAATGGAGCGAAGTCTAGAATTGTTAGAGTTACTGCAGATAACACAGACATACTCAACAAATCAACTCTTCAATCAGTGGTAACTTGTTTGCAAGTGTCGCAAGCAAAAGTTCAACTTCTTCAAGCACAATCCCAACTACTGAATGATGAAATATGGAATCTCAAAAATCAGGAATCAATGAAGCAATCTGAACAAGTAATTCTCAATCACAACCCTCTATTTGATGACGACAATGATGATTATAATCAACATTTAGTGCAGATGCAATTCAGTGAGCCAACTTCAGAGAAAAGTGAAGATGAAGATGAAGGTATTCATGAACCTACAGTTCATGCATTTTCTTTTGAGTTCAATAAAGAAAACATTTCAAAGATTCAACAACATGCAGAAAATCAACCTCAAATGATGTCAAAGCAACAGCTTCGAAATGATATTTCCAAGCCCATCATCAGACCTTGGGAAGAAATTAGATACAACAGACAAAGAAAAGGACTTGGATATGAAAAAGATGTGAGTTTTCATAATCCAGACTACTCCAAACCAATGCAGTTTGTGAGTGCAGGATTCATCAATGAATAAGCTAATCAAAAAGTTGATGAAAATCACATGGAAGAAATTCCTAAATGCCAACATTGTCATCGAGTTGGCCATTTAGAGACAAATTGTTTTGATCTCCATCCTTGTCAACATTGTGGCAAGACAAATCATTCATCAGAAAAATGTTCCAAGAGAAACAAACCTACAAGATTAAAGATTCACTATGGGTGGATCAATACTTGGAAATGGACATCAACAACCAAGAAATTACATCAGTCTTACCGAAGAGTACAATCTCGAGTAAAGACTCATCTTGTAGCACAAAGTATTTTTTGTACCTGATAGAGTATAACTCCAATGGTCCCCTTATGGCATAGATTTTGAGCATGGCCCTCACGGGATGAGATAACATGTGATGTTTTCACATGCCCGCTTTGAGTTGAAATCTAAATGGTACTCTCTTGCATCTTAAGGGGGGGGACATTTACAAAACACTCTTTCTTTCCAGAGGGGGGGTATAGTAAATCAAAATGGCACAATGATTAAATGGTTAAGGGTAAACCACATGAAAACCCATAGCTTCTCACCTTTCAGTTGACAAAGGGGGAAATATTGATAATGGTTATCATTCTTCAAGTTTCAACAACAATAGTCTGTAGATGGCAGACTCCAAATATCAAAATGGGAAACAACAATAGTCTGTAGATGGCATACTCCAAATGTCAAAAGGAAACAATAGTTTGCAGGTGGAAAACTCCAAAATTGCAGATAAAGAACTATAGTTTGCAGATGGCTAACTCAAAATAGTCTGTAGATGACAGACTAATGAAAAAAACAGTCTATGGATGGTAGACTTGTGATGCATTGAGATGTTAATCGATGCATAACAATGTTGATGGCTCATTTGAAAGAGCACTTCATTGATTGTAGCATGGTGATCTTCACAAATTAGCAGAAGACGCCAGCCTCTTCTAGCTAAATCACTTGGCAAATGATGAAATTATCAAGCAGACAGGGATTGTTCAGACATTGCGGTTGTTCACTCCAGGATTTCAGTTCATTTCAGTCGATGAACCATTCAGATTGACGGTTTTACAAGCATATTTTTCATTGAAGCACAAAGGAAGGCTTCTGAAAAATCCATCATATCAACTTTGGAATTAGTGTTTACTACTTACTTGATACAAATACATAAACTTGTGATTGAGAGGGGGAATGTTAGCCTTATGGATTACATTAGCAATCACATAGTTTAAATGTCACAATTATTGTAATTATTATTTAGGATAATAGTCATTTATCCTAGATAATCTCTGAAATATATGGAGAATATTTCCTAGCCTAGTCACCATGCAATGTGTTAGGATCTAGAGAATATCTCTCACTTAGGTGGCATATCTCAAAGCACTATATAATGGTACTCCTTGTGTAAATAATATGATGTGAGTTTGGCATTCTGGCTTTTCAATCATTATTTTTGTTTGTGTTTATTCTTTCACATATTTATGATATTCTTTGTGTTCCTAGTTTAAAGAAGAATCTTTTATTTGTTGTTGGTTTAGAAGACAACAGTTACAGAGTCCTCTTCATGGACAAGAAGGTCTTTTTATGGGCAAAGGACACAGATCTAACCTCAGCAAAACAGATTGGGGTTCGAGAGGGAGGCCTTTACAAGGCTTCCGAAGATTCCACTCATGCTTTGGTACATCACATAGTTGACCCATGTGAACTTTGACATAGAAGGTTTGGACACCTTCACTACACAGCTCTCCCAGGATTGCAGAAGATGGTTACAGGTATGCCAGAAGTTTCTCCAAAACATAAAGGAATCTGCAAAGGATGTGCTCTAGGTAAGAAAACTAAGAAATCCTTTCCCAGAAGCAAGAATAGATCTAAAGGCATTTTGGATTTGATTCATTCTGACATTTGTGGGCATATGTCTTCACCCTCCTTGAGTGGGTGTTTATATTATGTTTTGTTCATTGATGATCACTCTCGGAAGTCGTGGATTTACTTCCTTAAGGACAAGAGTGAAACCTTTGATAGGTTCAAAAAGTTCAAGACACTAATTGAAAATCAGACTGGTAGACATATATGTATCTGTAGACACTGAGAGGGGGGGGTGAATCAGTGTAAAGCAATATTAAAATTTTTCTTAGCTTGTCACGATTAACTACCAATTAATCATTCAACCAATCTCATAATCATTTCATAAATTTCATCATTCACATATCATAGCATTTAAATCATCAAGAACCATAACACAAAAGAACACAACACAATGTAATTTGTAATCTTTTTGTATTAGTTGTGGTCCGGCTACAACTGTTAGGTAAAATCAGCACCTACTCTGCATCCAGGACCCTGCCTAGTTTTCTTAAACCCTGCCAAGAAGGGTTTGAGGTATCCTAACCTCAAAAGCAAGACAAGCTTGCATTTACAATCAAAGCTTACTGTTACATCAACTCATCTGTTTCTTCAATCTGTCAATACTGCTGAACATCTGCTCAACACTCTCATCAATACTGCTGCAACACACTTCTCAATCTTCTCTGTTCATCAACAACTGCTCTTCAATCAGGTCACATTGTCATCATGTCTTTTGCTAAAGGTATCACTGTCACTCGTACCATACTCAATCGGTCAACATAAAGGTCTTCACGAACCAGACTGTCAAACAACAATCAAGCTTGTCATCATCATTATTGTCTTCTTTACTGGTTGCTTGTCATCAAGAGGTCTGCTCATATCCTCTTCAAGTCAATCTTCATATCTTCAAGCTTCATCATGCACTGTTAAGACTTCAAGACTGTTCATGAAGGTCTGCTTATGTCCACAAAATCTTCTTATATTAAACAAGGTCTGCCCATACACTGTCTGCTCATTTTGTCAAGTTGTTATCCCCCATCACTGTGCATACATATAACTGAGATATCATGGACAAACTACTGCTCATCTCTGTCATTGTTCATTTAGATCATCCTATCTTAATTATCATCATATCATCATCATGTTAGTGTATAGGAAAGCATGCATTGTCATAGAGTATGTATTAACAAAAATTCTTCACAAATCACTGTAGAAAACCTTTGACTTTCTGTTATGTATCCTCTTACGGATGCTGCATTAAAACCCTCAAAACAACCACAGTCTGCTCATGCCCAAAACTGCTACCACTGTATATCATAGAGTATGCAGATCACTACTTCACATTTCACACCATTGTATGCACTTATACTTGTGCATTCACACATTACTAACATCTTGTAGTGTTAACATGTGTATAGCATATACAGTTCACTCATTAAATCTCATACATACATAACATGTTATTGTAAAAGATCCTTGGACTTGAAGCTGTAGATGTTTATCCAGTCATGCTTAAAAACCTCGGATGCATGTCATGTCAACATCGCTGCTGCAGACTCGGATTATGGAAAGTATATGCTGGTGAAAACATGTTATCAGTCTGTCCTTACTATTTTACTCTTTACTTCACAATGCATCACTTACAAGAGAGACCCCATCACCATCCAACTCAGGATTGTATAGGTAAGTGCTGTAGATGACTATAATTTAGGACTGTGACTGCTGCTCATAAGTGTCTTCAAGCTGTCTTTAGATGGCATAGAATCATTGATATCACTGTATGGTTACTAACTCAGGCTGTGTATGTAACCTAGCACTGGAACTAGGGTATCATCCAAACACTTCTATTGTTACCTTAGTCAATGCATGTCAAACTCGGTCTACTTGTGAATGCTTGTAAGCTTGGACAGTTTATGTGCATGCTGTTCATACTTCAGTGGTATGTCTGAGGAAGAAACCACCCTCAGTTTTGGTCCTTGCAGTCTCTGATGTCGAATCACCCCTTCATCATTTAGAGCAAAATTCGTGCACTGCCTTCCAGGAGCATTACTGGGCAAATCATCACCAAAATGAAGAGAATATTGTGCCTTTCACAGTGTATCGTGTCTAGCTGATACGTTCCAAGACCTGCAGCAACTAGGGACCACACGTCCAAAAAACTAAAAATATGGATTACAAAATCATCAGGCAGCTGTACTTACTCTCTTTCTCCCTGCTTATGATTGCAGCACGTTGTTTAATACTCCTTCCAGAGGCGAGAAACAGAGCCGTTGAGCAATTTACAGATCGCAGCCTGTAATAAAATCGGTTTTGACAATAGCTTTTGTAATATTGTTATTACAAGACCAAAATAGCTCCAAGAGGAAATTGATTTCACCTTCAAACTTTGGCTATCAAACTCGAATTGCCTCAAAATTCAAAACAGAGATCCATTGGATCTGTAAAGCTTTGACTGAGATAAATCCATGAAACATTATCAAAGTTGAGAACTAATGTAGGAGTATACACAGAGATCAAAAATTGTGTAGAGATCTGATCATTCAAAGAAAGTATTGCTTGTCCATAACTTTAATGAATACAACACTGTCAGCTGCTAGAGAAAACAAAGATAGAGATCACATTATTCTACTGGGGATAATGCACTGCTGCAATCCGGGTCTGTTATTAACAACACATCATTCTTCATATCTTGGCACAGCGTCATTAAGCGGATAAAGGAAGATTACAGCTAACACAGGTTTTGGCACCATATCCACTAACTCGTCATCGTAGCCATAAACATCATAGAATTCTGCTTCTTCTTCAGGTATGCCAGGGCCCCACGCAACTGACTCATAACTTCGGGATTGGCTTCAAGGGGAATCCATCACTTAGCACCAGATGTTTCAGACACCTGAAAAATTGTGATTTACCTCAGTATAGCAAGCTATTCCACCGAATAAAAGCACACGGCTTCCTCAGTCAAGCACGCTTCTTCACAGAAAATTTCCTCAGTCCAGCGAGCTCAGAGTACTCTTCATCTTTCTATTTCATTTTTGAGCGATTGCTTGGGTGTTTATATATATAGTTCAACCTGGAGGCTAAAAGGGTTGACTTCCATCAAATGAGGAGTAATTTTTGATTGGCTGACATATTTGTATATAAAACAATAATACTTACCTTATAATATAAACATTTTAAGTTTAGCCTTCATTTCAAGCAATGTGCACACAACCCCCTTTTTTACGGTGGTGTTACCTTAAGGATGTTTTCTCCAAGGCGTCATCCTATTCCAAGGTAACTACCAATCCACGTCAAAGGCTGGGAGTGGGCCTTCTCCAAGACTTATTTACTGTTTTATTGCCACTTCAAGTTTGAACCATTCCACACTTTTGAAGGGTTGACCTAATATTGTTACAATGTATGCAAGATCTTCATCAATGTTGATGTATATGTAACTTCGGAATGTATTCTTCTATATATTTCATATATTGTAACCCGATGTTTATTCCGAGATGTTTCTATTATGTATTTGAGTCA
>LPNX010262995.1:4609-36112 GCA_001517045.1 Pseudotsuga menziesii
CATAATGCATAATGCAATGCATGATGATAAGCAAATATTTTTTGGATTTTTTGAAAATAAAGAGATACAAAAAGTAAAAGAATGACTCTAACCACCCCAGACTCTGCAAGCGCACATAAACAACATTCCAGCAAAGAACTAAGGCAAAAGGACTCTAATGCACTAATCTCAAACAAAAAATAAAAAATGCCATGACAAGAACTTTCCTAAAAGAAAAAATTTAGGCTAAAAAAAACATTTCTGGTAAAAAATAGAGGTATTAACAGACTCAGGCAGTGCCAAAGGAGACTCAGCAACTAACAGCATTCACCCAGTAATCCACTATCTTCCACCAAAAGGTAAAAAACCAGGGTATACGCGGCTGTGCGCAGTGAACCCGCGTGTATACGTGGAAATCCCAGGGGAAACCGCGTGTATACGCGACTGTAAGTAACAAACCCGCGTACAGGAAGAAAAAGATGCAAAAATTCCAGGAAAACAGACAGGCTGAGACTAAATTCACACCAATCAGGCTCTACCAGGCATACATGCCCCCATACCCGACATAGAAACAAGAGAGAGAGAGAAATTCAAATACATTGAATGCCAAAAGATCAACCCCCAAAGGACAATTACTAGGAATTCCCCAGCGGAGTCGCCAATTCTGTTACAGAGAGAAATTCCTATGGCTTGGGGTACCACAACAGACATCTAGACTCCAGAAATCAATCTTTCCCAATATGCAATAGAAATAAAAACGTCTAACACTAAAGGATCGAACCTCGTACCTTATTCCGGACGGTTGAAGTAGATCCCCATTGAGCTTTCCAATCTTCAGCTTGAATTGTTATAGCACATCCTCAACAACAAGTAAACAATACAAGCATACTATATTTCATGGTGTTAGATCTATTCTAGCATATATAATCAATAATGTATAAGCATTTGACATATTCCAATGGATGCAACATTCATTCAAATACACATTACTGGACAGGAAAAGATATTTCTATTAATATGAATCAGAGATTACAAGTGACAACCTCTGACGGCACGTCTGCGAAACGGAGAAACTGAATCCCCCACTTGGGCCTCCACCACCTCAATCCTCCATCACTTCGATAGCAAGCTTACAAGCAAAGGGAAAGCTTGGGAAGAACACAACAGTGCTCCAAAGGGACAAAGGGATGCAGACTCAAGTATAATTCTGGCAACAATGGACTATAGTTTCGGTAGTCTCAATTCTCTCTTATGCTTTCAATGTCTCAAGGGTTCCTTATATAGCTTTTCAAAGTGATACTGAAAGGTCGAATCCGTGCGATCTCAAGGCATATGGAAGGCCAGGAGTCATATGAGTCGGATCCAAGTCAAGGAACGCTCCAACAGTTTTGGATTATGCACACATCCCGATGTACGCGACTATCGAGGGAATATCCGCGTATGTACGTGGTTATCGGGTAAAAGGCCGCGTATATCATTTTTCTAATGTTTTTAGGGATGGTCAATGATACATCAAAAGACAACAATTGGTCCATAGGGGCTAATGAGTCTGCAGCGGGACAGGGGAAGGCCATACAATGTGTGATTCACCTAATGTGGTGAAATCCGCTATAACAATGATTATATAAGTCGCGCATTGTCTGTCAAGTATAAGGAATCGGTTGCGTTGCACCGTTGCACCAGTCGCTGAGTTGTGAGGACAAGGTCGTGTCATGCGCAAGTTGCAACATATCATTGTGCTACCGTTGCATAGTGAAAGACTCCATCCCATTGTCTTTGTCGAGCGCCTTGTCCGTGCGCCAAGGGACTATAATCCCTCGCCAATTGCGGAAACATGGTTCTGGCAGTTACCCATTAAGATATCTCAGGTGAGACTTCGCCTTCCTCACGAGCATCATCGACTGATATTGCTCTTTCGGGCCAATGTCTTTTGGTTTCTTGTTGGTATTGTGTTGTTGTTGAACCGCGAGTTGAGAGAAGGAAGAGAAAGAGGCCAACAACACACCATGACCTTGGCCAGTGGGATAGTAACCTCCTCCCGTTTGGTCCATATAGGGTTGCATGGGAATATGATAATTTGGATTACCTTGAGGTTGGGGTGCTATGAAGCCATAGTTCGGAGACTGATAAGTGGGTTGATACCCGGACCCATGAGGTGCATAAGTTTGTCCATAAGGTGCTGGCATACGATGGTCCATAAGATTCTCCATAAGATGGTACATGCCCTATTAACACATAAGGAGTCACATTGATATTACAGTGTGGGAAAACGTAGGAAAAACATGGCTAACGGTATAACTCCAGCTCGAAGGACCATGGGAGCTAGAAGGAGGATGTGTCGTCAAAAATGCATTTGAAGGAACAAGTGTTGAAGATGATGGGATATGGCAAGGGATGTAAATTGTGCTCCCAATATTCACATGTCTAGGGCCAGTTCCACAAACAAGAACACTAGTACTAGGCCTAGGGAATGTGTGTGAAGGTACTTCCACCACAGGGGTGGAAGGTGCAATATGACCACTACTGAACCTCTCCACATGGAAAGGAATGGAAGTGCCCCTAGGCGTAGCACCAGGGTCAACACCCGACCCGACATTAGATACTATATCGGTCTCGGGAAGGTTTGGCAGGCCATACCTAACTATGCTAGTGCTAACGGGTGCACGATGAGTCTCGCCGCTGAATTCGTGACCAATACTGGTGGTTTGCACTAATGTAGTATGGAAACTGTGATGAATATTTGTGTAATGGCCTAGCCATATGGTGGCTAGAACCTATTGGAGTCCCATACGTGCTTGAAGGTTCAACCTCCCACACAGGAGGTGGAGATGAGATGCGCTCTGGGTTCTCAGACTCATGGTGAGAATTGTGTGTGAATCAAAGTGAGGATTAGTCCGCCTAGACTATTTGTTTCTCTCTCCAAAAGGAGGAGGAGACTTAGAAGGTGAAAGGCTTGCTAAATGATGAGAATGGTGGGGTGGCGCACCTGAATCCACTATGACTCAACAAAAAGAAAATACTCAATCTAACTACACAACCCAAGCAATCTAGTGTATACAAAGCACACTCCTAAGAAAATCTACAGCCACAACCAAGCAAACCAAGGGGAGGATATGTGAGCTCCCGAATGCAGTAGGTATTCCTCACCTAGGAGAGGATTGAGACTCCCATACACTACAAGCAGAGGTACATAACCAATTATAGTGGCCCTCAGCTTCAACGCGTAAAGAGACTGTGTTGTCTGACCCCTAACTATCTAGGACACCTACATAATAACCTCTACAAGTACCCCTGCGATACCTAGGTAAGGAAACTAAAGTCACCCCAATATAACCAATGCTCATGTGGACAGTCACAGGCGGGATCGACCGTATGGGAAGGGTAGAAAATCCTGAAGCTCTAAGGCACCAACCGGTACCTCAAAAGCCCTTAGATATGAATATGATCCTGAAAGTATTGCCTGCGCTCACAGAAAGTGACCAAGGGATATCCCAATCACAATAATGTGCGTTGCCTCATGCTTAACTCTGGTGTAAGAGGAGCGTCCCGAGAAACATTAATTATACCAAGGATTTCTCTCTCTCACCTAGACAGACACCTACTTGTTGTGTTTAGTAGTCTTGGAGAATTAACTCACAATGAACTATTCCAAGACTCTAAATGCTAGAATTATTGGTGAACCCTAAAAAATAAAAATTTGTAGTTCATTTTAATTAAGCATTGATTTTAATGGTTGTGATTACTCAAAGGGACATGGCCGTGCAACTAATGGAATTATGACTCAACAGTGAAATAAATATGCACACCTAACAAACAATTACAAGTGCAATTTTGTTGAATGAAAAACAAGGTATGCCACTACATGAGATGCAAGTTTTTTCCTTCAAATGTAAATGCAATCATTCCTAAATGAAAACCCGACTATAACTTCAATAAGAAAAACCTAATGCAAGTACCATGCAAGTGCAAGAATGCAAAAATGCATAAGTATGCAAAAGCAAAATATTTTTGTATTTTATGAAATAAATGAGATGTAAAAGTAGAAAACAGGAGTCTACCACTCTCAGAACCTGCAACCACTAACAGCCAACATCCAACAAAGCACCAAGATAAAAGAAACCTAATGCACTAATCCCAAAACAAAAAGGAAGAAATGAATGACAAGAACAAAACCTAATTAAAAATAAATAAAAAAGGGTCTCTGGTTAGAAATAGAGTCTATATATAGACACCAACAGTACCCAGGAAGACTCAGCAATCATCAAAACTCACCTAGAAACACTCAATCCTCCAAATAAATCTCAAAATAACAACATACGCGACTGTTTGCAGTAAAACTGCGTATATACATTGGAATTTAGTAGAAAACCGCGTGTACACATGACTATGAAGCAAATAATTGTGTACATGAAGAAAAATAGGGCAAAATGATAAGCCAAGGTCAAATTACTCCTATAGGACACTATTGGGAAAACATACCTCCAAAACCGACACAGAAACATAGAAATAAAGAGCAATTCAAGCACATTGTATACCCAATCCCCAAAGAAAACAACTAGGAACCTCACTAGTGGAGTCGCCAATTCTGTTACGCAGAGAAACATCCTATGGCTTGGGGGTACCATAACAGACAGTATGACACCAAAAATCAATCTTTCCCAATATGTGAGAGCAATAAACAAATCTAACACTAAGGGATATATAATCGTACCTTATTTCAGACGGTTGAAGTAGATCCCCGTTGAGCTTTTCCAATGCAATTGCAATTACAATTTGCTCTCAACAACAACAAACAAAGCAAGGATTATATATAAAAATGTGTTAGAGCTACTCTAACATATATAATCAATCATGTATAAGCAAGTAAATACATCCATTGATTCAATATTCATATGTAAACTGCACATGTATTGGACAGGAAAATATATTTCTATTAATAAAATAGAGATACAATAGTGGAAAACTCTGTCGGCACTTCTGCGAATTGGAGAAACCAAGTTCTCCACTTGGGCCTCCACCACTCTAATCCTCCATCTCTCGATAGCAAGCTCATAAAGAAAAATCAAGTTTGGGAAGAACACTATGTCCTCCAAAGGGACAAATGGATGTAGACTCAAGTATAAGCAAAATTGAGGCAACAATGGACTATAGTTTCCTTACTCTTCAATTTATCCTCCTTCAATGTATCCAAGAGGCTCAATATATAGCACTATAAAGAGGTAATGGAGGGTCGAATATAAACGTTCTCAAGGAATTTGGAAGGTCAAGAGTCAAGTTATTCGGACTCATATGAGGAAATATCTAAAAATATTTGTCTTTATGCACACATCCCAATGTACGTGGGTTACATCCCGATGTATGCGGGTTTAAGGTCAAAAGCTGCGTATACACGTGAGTATGGATTTAAAAGTCGCGTATAGGTATAAACATGTGATTTTTGGGGATAATATTGGAACATCAAAGTATAATATAAGTGCATGGGGTCCAAGGAGTCTGTATAGGGACATGGAAGGCCATAAAAGTGTTATCTACCTAGTGTGGTAAAATCAGCTATAACAATGCAGAGCACCCCGGACACTGTCGAGATTTCCAGTGATAGAGATTCACTGATCATACTAGTAGTAATTATGGAAGAAGTAGCTAGTATGCAAGTCATATAATCAACAGTGCCAAAGGGGAAGAGAAAGGCGCAGAAGCCTAGCTCTCCGGTGCCACAGAAAAGAAAATCTAGAACGTCCGCAAGGGAACAAGGCGAAGACACTGCACAGACGGGACCATCAAGTTTAGGAGTTGTGGAGTCTACAGCTTGAGTAGGGGTGTATTTCAAGGACATCCTTGGATATATACCTCCTAGTCGTCCTGGCGCTAGGGCCAAGAAGCCCATGAAAAATGGGAAATATCAGATAAGGATGCGAACAATACCACAAGGGATGGTATGCACTTCTGATATTGTGCCTGTACTGATGCAGATGAAATATGAAGACCATGACCTACTCTCACTAGAGGACATTGCGAATGAACCATATGTGCCAATGGTAGCGTTGGAGGTGGCCTGATCAAGTGCATCTCGACGAATTGGGCGAGCGAGCTGGCTAGAGCCAGATTACTTGGGCTGATAAACATGTTGCACTTTGGGAGGCCAACTTAAGTAAATGCATGCGTGAAGTAGCTTTTGGCGTGCTTCCATGGTGGATTTTATGGTTAGATGAGCCAATCGAAGTCACGGTGGGGCTGATGTTGGAAATAACGGGGCTACCTAAGGATGGGCTAGACCCCTCACAATATTTCCATGACAAAGATAACGACAAGAAGTTGGTGACGATGTTAAAGAAGCGCTATGCTTTAGAACCCGACGATAGGGCATATCGTGTTAATAGTATCAATGACCACGTGATACATATTGGCTCAAGGATTTTGGCTAGTAAAGTGGTGAGGAAGAACTGCCCCATCCAATGCAATTCAGGGGTGGTCGCATGTGCTGATTTGTGTGTGCAAGGCATACAAATGAACTGGTCCCTTTTTCTTATGAACCAGTTAGCAAAGGACACACTAGCGGCATAGGCGGGTGAAAGACCATTTACATACAATTGGATCCTCATCCTGATCACGCTAGTGGCTTGGATGGAGCCAGATGATTACGAGGGTATGGATGTCAAAGAAATAGGGGTATGCAAAGGCGTGAGATATCAGAACTTGTGGTGGGTTAGAGAACCTGGAATATTAATGGATTATTCGATCCAATTTTGGATCTACTGTGTTAGCTCTCCAGGAAACTCTTCTAGGTTGCAGCTCGAAGATGCCTGGCAACTTCAATATTTTTAAATGGTTTACTCAATGGATCAAGTTAGATGACCAATAAGACCTCACTCACTCACGACATGCATAATACTCAATCAAATAGACAAGGCTTCTAACTATCAATGTTTAGATGGTTTGTAATAAAGGTGAATATATGAAGAACTCATTATGCTGGCAGATTCACACATAAGGCACTCACATATGAATGGCTGATCATAATAAGGAAAAGATACTTGTAATTCCAATTATCCACACAGAGATATGATGACAACTATCTTGCATTAGGTAAATAGAATAAACATGAATGAAACATCCAAGCACAAGTACAGAACAGAAAGAAGATGAAAGCTGAACATGTAATGGAAAAAGAGCTTGTATTAAGTGACAAAGAACATATGAAGCTTGAATACAAAAAGTGTCTAAAAGTATCCGAAGTTGAACCTTTTCTTCTACAATAGTCATAGGATTTATAGCCTTTACAAAATTTATTCCAGATCCTAAATAATTGGATCGAATTTTACTAAAAATAGACAGTTATAACTATTTTCTAAAAATAGGTAAAGATCCTATCTTTGATTGCCAATCTACCCAACTAAAAAATATTCCCACTAATCAAACTCTTTAATAGTTGTAGTAGACATTGAAGTAGAATTTGTGAGAGTAGGTAGGATTTGTGACCTAATTTCCCTCGCTGGCACCTTCAAAACTGAAACAGAGCGAAAAACTGATGCCTTGAATTATTTTCCAACCTTATAAATCATCCATGAAGTGTTTGGATCAACAAAAGTTGGTTCTATGCGAAGCCATGATTTTATGCACTGGTCTGCGCTTTTGGTGGCTAAAAAAGCAAAACTCTAGGCCTGTAAGTTGCCGAAAGCTCTGTTTTCAGTGGCTAATGAACAACTATGGTGTTCGCCTAAGCCACCAAAAAGTATGTTTTAAAACTTTAATCAAAATTGTCATCACACTTTACCATGATGCTTTAAGTCTTTAGTGCTAACCCTTTGGTGTTTGTGCATCCTGCCTAGGGTTTAGGATGGCAACAACATCACAAGCTGTCTCTAGGTCACAAAGGCTCATTGCTACTTCCCCTAGGGTTTCCAACTTCTGGTGAGCTTGAGACTGAGGGCCTGAATTCCTTGCTTGCAACTTGGACAACCTGATTTTCTTATAGAGCCTAGTGTTTTCTTTCATTAACCTGAGATTATTTTCCCTTTATCTTTGATTTCCAATCTACCCAACTCAAAAATATTCCCACTCCTCGAACTCTTTAATAGTTGTAGTAGACACTGAAGTAGACAAGTCACCCTTTGTCAGAGTAGGTAGGATTTGTGACCTAATTCCCCTCGCTGGCACCTTCAGAACTGAAACAGAGCCAAAAACTGATGTGTTGAATTATTTTCCAACCTTATAAATCATCTATGAAGTTTTTGGATCAACAAAAGTTGGTTCTGTGCGAAAACATGCTTTTATGCACTTTTGGTGGCTAAAAAAGCAAAACTCTGGGCCTGTAAGCTACCAAAAGCTCAGTTTTCAGTGGCTAATGAACAACTGTGGTGTTCGCCTAAGACACCGAAAAGTCTATTTTAAAACTTTAATCAAAATTGTCATCACACTTTACCCTGATGCTTTAAGGCTTCAGTGCTGACCCTTTGGTGTCTGTGCAACCTGCCTAGGGTTTGGGATGGCAGTAGCATCACAGGCTGTATCTAGGCCACAAAGGCTCATCGCTACTACTGCTAGGGTTTCCATCTTCTGGTGAGCTTGAGACTGAGGGCTTGAATTCCTTGCCTGCAACTTGGACAGCCTGATTTTCCTGTAGATCCTAGTGTTTTCTTTCATTAACTTGAGATTATTTTCCTCCAGCTTGGTATACTTCTTTTTTATCTCCTGCAGAGAGTCATATAATTCAGCATTCCTCTTGGTTAACCTCCCATTGGTTATTTTGATTTCTCTCTCCAATATTTCTAGCTCATAGACCTGCCTCAGTAGCTGATTGATTTTTTGGGATCTAGGTTTGCTAGATGAAGCCTCTACCACTGGTTCACCTTGATCCTCCATGGGTGTAGGTGATGGAAACTCCTCCTACCCTATTTGAAAATGATCTTCTAGGTTAGTTTCCAGTTCCTCTTCATCCTTAGAATTAGATTAAGGTAGGTTGAGGATATTTTTTCCTGGTGCTGGAACCTCCTCTGCCTTTTCACTGAAATCCAGGTTCCTCTTTGCCTTCTTGGTCTTAGGAGCTGGAGAGGCCTGATCCACTGCATTTGGAGAGATGGCGTTCCTCTTCCTCTTACCACTTCTGGGAGTGGAGCAATTTTTTGAAGAAGACTTCCTTTTGTCCTCTGGCTGCAATTTTGTCTCAAACTCATTCCAAAATAAGAAGTATGTCTAGGCCACATTCCTTCTTTGCAGTAGTTCAAGGAAAATTAACTTGATCAAGCCATGATGGGATATCCTGCCTGCAATCTTGGTGGGCTTGGCTTTAACTTAATGGGACATTTTAGTCAGGCTTTTATATAGGTAAAAAGGCAAGTTCAAGGGGTTCCTGCCAGTAAAATGGTTCATTAACTTGAAATGGTATATCATTACCCTATTATACCTACCCTCACAAGTTATGTAGACCAGAATTGCCTTCAATAAGTGCTGCCATTTTTCCTCAAGCCAGGATGTGGGAATGCTCTTCTCTATACAATGTTCTTGTGCTCAGGTTTCAGGTAAGACCTGAATTGTACATTCTTAGTGATTGTGGTTTTGAACCAGCTTTCCCTAGTCCTTGGGAGATCTGTTACTTCTTCTATCAGAGCCTCTTCCACTTGGAATTCTTCTATGCTAACCACTGCTTTCAGGCCATCAAAGGAGAGAGAAAAGGCTTCTGCCACTTGCTGATGGGATCCATGAAAGGTAAGTCTTTGAAAAGATGACATACCTTTGGATGTGATTCGAGGTAGCCAATATCACCCAGATCCTTTATTAGGTTAGGTCCTCCTCCTTTCTTCATTTCCTGGATCGTTCTTCTGTACTTGCAAAATTGAAAATTCAAACCCTGGAGAAGGCAATTACAATGCTGGATTTCAAGGGAGCTGGGATTATTGAGGACGCATACAAGAAAAGTGGAATGACTTAAGGAGGGGGTGTTGATTTTGAGGGAGCTGACTAGAAATTGGGATTTGAGCACGGTGACAGTAAATTCTGATGAGACCTGTAAGCTAGCCAGTGCCGTAATCATTCTAATTGGAAACCAATTCTTTGTGGTGGCTCGACCACAGACATGGGATAGGTGGAGGGCAGAGAGGGTTTGGGTTTTGATAGGTCACTTCAGTTTCATAACGACCCCTCTTACCAACTCATGATTTATTGCAGGTCCTATATTTTCGTTGGTTAATGGCTTGGTGGTGGTGCTCTTCATGCTGACGGTTGCTGAGGGTGATGGATGTGCCAACCGTTTTAACTTCAGTGCGCTTTCGATGGCTAAGGTAGCCCCAAATTTTATTTTTAAGCTACTGAAAGCTAGGATTTTCAGTGGCTAATGAACTGTTGAGATGTTCACCTAAGCCACCGAAAGTTGAGCTTCAAATATTTTATTAGAAAATAGAGTCAAAAGTGTTCCAAACTTCATTAGACACCTAAATATTTCACAATGATCCCTGAAAACCTTTGAAAAAAAGTTTTTTGGCCTCCTATCACTACACGATATAAATCTTCTAAGTCTAACTTATTGAGGACTGATTTATTTAGGAGATAACATCTGGCTCCTAATCGGGGATGGAAACCTCCCTGTGAAGTTCCAAGAACCACATACCAAATGCATTTCCTGAAAAACAAATACTAATCCTATCTTCTACTGTTCCATTGGGCATTGAGTTATTTTGAAAAAACAGAAAACAAAAAATGATATTTTACAATGATAAGGCTTTGAAGCCTTAGATGAAATAGAGTTTCAGAAATCACCCATTGGCTGGGCCATCAAACACCTCTTCACCTTCCAGACTTTGCAATTTGAAATTGTTGTTCTGTTGTACTTGAGTTATCACAAAAGGTCCTATCCATAGAGAATCAAATTTACCATGCTTGCCCTTGTCCTGCATGACAGCGTCCCATTTCAGAACCCAGTCTCCAACCTGAAAATTGTCCACCTTTGCCTTCTTGTCAAAAATACTTTTAATCTTCTTTTGGTGAGCTTCTAACTTCTCCACCAATTGTTCTCTGACTTGCTGTGGCTCAACCAAATCAAGCATTCTTCGTACCATGTCATTTGGTTCATCCTGTTCCTCATGAAAGAACTTTGCTATTGGTAGGACCAATTGGATGGGGAAAATAACATCAGTTCCATAAGCCAACTTAAAAGGAGAAGTCCATATGGATTTTTTGTTGGTCACTCTGTCAGCCCAAAGAGCAAAGTTTAGCTTAGAATCCTAGATCTTCTGATTCTTCTCCAATAGTTTTCTGATGATTCTAACAAGGCTCTTATTGGATGACTCAGCAAGGCCATTGTCTTGAGGGTAGTAGGAAGTAGAATTCACTAATTGAATGCCCATTGAATCACACATGTTAACCAAGGCACCGACTTTAAAAGCTGGTGCATTATCAGTCACTAGCCTTTCTGGGAAACCAAATATGATAAAGATGTTTTCCTATAGAAACTTCATGATGACTTGGTGAGTGGAATTCCTTGTGGGGTCTGCCTCTATCCACTTGGTGAAATAATTAGTGGCTACTAGGATCCACTTGTGCTGACCAATTGATGAATGATTAATCTCGCCTATGAAATCAAGACCCCATTACTGGAAAGGGCCATTCACTACAATAGGTCTAAGGGGCAAAGATATGAGCTGCTATTTTCCTATGAATCTTTGGCATTTGTCACAAGCTTTCACAAAGGTACACACATCAGAGAAAAGAATAGGCCAATAGTACCAAGCGCTTAGAATCTTGTGGGTTGTAGTCTTCTAGTAATGATGGCCTCCACATGTGCTTGAATGAAACTGACGCATGACTTGAACTGACTCTTCTTTATCTAAACATCTTAGCAAAATACCATAAGGATCTTTCCAATACAACAGACTTTTAATTATGCAAAATTTAATAGACTTAAGCTTAAGATCCCATTCTTGAGTCATGCTAAGCTTAGGGGGAAATTCTAAATTCTGCAAAAAAATGAATAATACCTGATTACCACTCACATGAAGACAAGTTCTCAGCCACCTGCTGGCTTTCATGCTGCTCCTCTGCTGCTACCTCTATCTGCAAGTTTTTTGAACTTATACCAATGAGATTCATGCCTAGTAGATCATAATTTTCTTTAGCCATAAGCTTAGCAAGGCCTTGTCCTTTTACCACCATGGTGGGCTTCACCTCTATGTCAAACTCAATCAACTTTGCAATCCATTTGGCTCTCTTGCCATCAATGTCAGGCTGGGTTAATACATCCTTCACAGAAGCTGAAGGGACATAGGCAATGACCTTTGAGTGTAGAATATAGATCCTGAAAGATTTCAATGAATTGATGAGAGAATAAGCCTGTTTTTCGATAGGATCATACTTCAATTCAAAATCCCTCAATGTTTTGCTGAATAAAGCAATGGGGTGATCAAGAATTTCATCATATTTTTGTAACAAAACTGCTTCCACCGTGTCATATGAAGCAAAGGAGAAGATGTAGAAGCCCTTGGTACAGTTTGGACTAATTAGAGTGGGAGCTTCCATGATAGCCTTCTTGATGGATTCAAAATATTTTCTTGTATTTTCTGTCCATTTGATTTTAGTTTCCTTCCTCAACATAGAGGTTATATGTTTTACTAAATCAAAAGAGTTTGGGATAAACCTCCTGACAAAATTTATCTTACCAAGGAATGACTGAATATCGTTTTTTGACCTAGGTATGGACAACTTCTGGATTGCTTCAACCCAAACAGGATCAATCTTCACACCTTCTGCTGAAACTATGTGACCTAGGAGTTTTCCCTCTCTGGGAGAAAATTGAGACTTTTTTGGGTTCAGAGATATCCCAAAGTGTCTACATTTCAGAAAAACCCTCCTTAAGTGTTGCAAATGTTCTTCATAGCTGTTTGAGTAGATAGTGAGGTCATCAAGGTATATGAGAAAAAAATTGTCCTTTAACCCCATAAAGGCTATGTCCATGGCCCTATGAAAGGTGTCCCCAGCGTTCATTAGCCCAAATGGAATCTTGGCATACATGAAAGTACCCCAAGGAGTGGTAAATGTAGTTTTCTCTTGATCATCAGGGTGTACAGAAACTTGATTGTAGCCAAAGAATCCATCTAGGAATGACATGACACTAGCTCCTGAGACTCTTTGCAACTGATACTCCATCTTGGATAAGGGGTATTTTTCTTTCTTGGAGAGTTTGTTTAGCTTTCTGAAATCAACGCATAACCTCATCTCCGCATTTTTCTTCCTCACTATCAATAAGTTTGCAATCCATTTAGAATATCTCAGTTGGATTATGATTTTAGCATTAAGGAGATTTTTGATCTCTTTCTCAATCACCAGCAGTAGGAGGGGACTAATAGGTTGTTAGTTTTTCATCATATAAGCAAGCATTATGATCTTAGGATCTTTTAACTGAGAGAATAACAAGCACAGCAATAAAACATAAGCACATCACAAGAGACAAGAGACACAAAGAGTTTTCCTTGGGGAAACCATAAAGGAGAAAACCCCGCAACTTCCTCAGAGATAGAATCAGCACGAAAACAGTAAAAGCCCCAAAACAATACGATGATCTCCACACAGCAGCAGTCTCTCTCTCTCACACTGAGAGAGCTTATCCTCTCACTCATGCACCCCCAATGAGTGAGTGTGAGTGTTGCAAGTGATAAATAGAGAGGCTCTCACTCTCTATTTATATTCTTTTGTTCACTTGAAGTGTACTCCAACATGTCGGCCTCACTTAACAATTACTTACTAGATCCGACATCTCTAGGAGTGTCTAATAACCCTAGTGCCCCACCACTTGTGGGGACTTTGCCTCCTATGACCAATAGGAGGGTAACACAATGGTGGGGACTATTTCCCCGACTTACAACAACTTACCTAGGGTTGAATTCACTAGGATAGTCTAATAACCCAAGGGCCCCACAACTGTGGGGACTTTAACCCTTGATCAATAGGAGGGTTACCCACAATGACTTGACATGAATTTCTCATTATATAAACTTCCTGATCGGAACATCGGGGCATGACATGACTCAAATACATTACGATACATCCTGGAATAAACATCAGGTTACAATACATAAGAAATACGGATGAATACATTCCGAAGTTACAATTACATCAACACTCCCTCTTAACTAGGAAGGTATTCTCTTGACACAATTTATTAGCACAAGTCTTCTTCTCTGTATCATCTAGGTCATCGTCAGGTCTTCGTCATCTTCAAAGTCATCTTCATCTTCAAGTCATCTTTATCTGTAAGTCATCTTCATCTGGATCTGGATCATCCTTCAATCTAGATCATAATCACTGAATCTAGATCATCACTCGATCTGGATCATCATCACTGGATCTGGATCATCATCACTGGATCTGTATCATCACTCGATCTAGATCATCACTGGACATCATCACTAGATCTAGATCATCACTGGATCTGGATCATCATGGAACATCATAACTAGATCTGGATCATCTTTGCTGGATCATCTTCACTGGATCTAGATCCTCACTCGATTTGGATCATCACTGGCTATCATCACTGGATCTCGATCATCACTGGATCTGGATCATCCCTGGTGCTATCTCATGATTCTTCTCATCACAGGAAGTTCTACAGAGCCAGCCCTTTTCATGTTGGTTGTAGGCCTACCCATCATGTAGGTCTTCGCCCAGTACTTACATTTGACCTACTCGTCAGAAAGGCACATCCATCCATACAGGAACACATCCTATCATAGTGATGGAAGAATCCCATCCAGACAGGAACACATCCTATCCCAGTGATGGAAGATTTCATCACTTACATCTGACCTACTCGTTAGAAGGGCACATCCATCCAGACAGGAACACATCCTATCACAATGATGGAATATTTCAGCACTTACATCTGACCTACTCGTTAGAAGGGCACATCCATCCAGATAGGAACACATCCTATCACAGTGATGGAAGACTCCCATCCAGACAGGAACACATCCTATCACAGTGATGGAAGATTACAGCACTTACATCTGAGCACGTGGGAACACATCCCTCAGTCGCTCCAGAAAGGCTCTGTACTTATATCCATCCAGACAGGAACACATCCTATCACAGTGATGGAAGGGATTGCACTCACATCTGAACCTACGATAACACATCCCAGTAGTCATATCAGAATGGCCCCCAGTCCTCGACTGAGCTACCTGGTAACTGACCAGGCGCCTCCATTCTCCTAGAGAACGACAGTTGCCCTTACATCTGTCCTGCTCAATAGAATGGCCAGCACTCATATCTATCATGGAAGGGAGCAACCCTATCACCATGATAGAATGGCTCAGCCCTTACATATGACCATGGAAGGAACTAATCCTCTCACCATGTCAGAATGGCTATGGGTCTCATCACTTTCTCTTGGAGGGAACCTCGATTTGGAGAACACCAAGCTTCTCCCTGAAGTACTCGAACTTCAGTCTCGCCATTTTTAGCATAGAATCACATCAGGGCTGAAAACGTCCAAGGATAACCTGCAAGCTTTTCCAGGACCAATTACATCCGAGGACAACCTACAGGACCGTTTACGTCTGAGCAACCTACGAGCTTCACCAGGATTTATGCTCGGACAACCTGTCTCACCAACTATGCTAGAACTCCCTCTTTCGAGAGATCTTGATCTGCATCACAAACTGGAGCTTCACTGCTCCTCTCTGCATCATACCAAAATGCAAGTCAGATCAATCAAATCAAATAGTAGTTTTTCAAAAGAAACATACTACCTCCCAAATCACAAGTGGCAACATCTTTTTCCTCGGCTGTACTCAGCGCCATGCAGGACTCCATCCTGTCAAACCAAGAGATCACATGAAGTAACACCTCGAAGTGCTCTTCCTATCAATGGCACTGCCTGCCCAATACAAATCCACATATCCCTATAGGTTAATCTTCTAATTCGTATCATACTTGAGCCCATAATCAACTGTACCCTTTAGGTACCTCAGAATATGATTTGCAGCAGTCAAGTGAACACTTCTCGGATCTACCAAGTACTGGCTCAAGGTGTTCACTGCAAAGCAAATGTTTGGTCTCGTGTTCGTCAGGTATATCAAGGAAGCAATCATCTGACGACACATCGTAGCATCAACCGACTCTGATGAAGCATCACTCAATAGCTTCAGGTTTGATGCCATAGGTGTGGCCATAATCTTGCAGTCCATCATCCTGAACCTATTCAGGATCTCTACTGCATACTTCCCTTGTCCACACCTCTATGCCTAGAAAATAATGCATCGACACATAACAGGAGCATCACTGGTCTTCTGCCTTGAAGCAAAGGTTGGAATCCACTTTACTCTCAGTAAAGCTTAGAGTCATCAGTAATCTGTCCATCCTATCGTACCATGTCAAACCTCAAGATATTCCATAGTCACTCCCTCTGAAGCGAAGCATCATACTCCCTCTGTCTTCTATGCTCTATGCACTGAAAACATTCTGTACCGGAGTGACAAGTAGCTTCCTATGCTACTAATATTCTATGTGACCATCTAGTGTATAGACTTGCATCTTCAACCTTGTAGCGAAGGTTAAGATCTTCATCAGGCTCATCATGTATGTGTTATTCCTTGCGTGTCTTCTGAAGTCGTACAATGCCTTCTTTCATTTGCACACATGATTATGCATGTCATGTGACTTCACTTCCAGTGGCTGCAAATGTCTCTTCGTAGTCTATGCCTTCTTTTCGTGAGAAGCCTCGTGCTACGAGTCTTTCTTTGTATCCTACGATGTTTCTATCTACTGCATGATGGAACTACGAACTTCTCTTCAGGTCTCGATACTGCATCCTAGACATCATTCTTCTTGAACTGGTCTTCCATTTCTTCTTGGTTACTTCTTCATGGCTGGAAGGTTTTGCATCAATGATGTCACTACACTCGTCATATTATTCTTTGTCTCTGAACTGTCATCCCTTGTTCTTCGGAACAAGTCTTCATTCTTCTTTGCTTGTAGGTGATTATATATGCGATATTTCCTACAAGTCAAATGCAGTTGTATGGTTAGAATATTTCATAAGGAATAATCATACTGGCAAATACTTATGCATAAATATATGATCATGCAACTACTTTAGCCAATACAACATTCATCCATATCTCACGGAAACTTTCTAGATGCCTTCCATCTCTACCAGGACAACATTGCGATTGTGCACTAATCCAATATGTCAGCAAAGAGGTTTCATTCTAGATAAGTAGAAATGGAGAGTTGTATAGCACCATGAGCTACTTACCCATCACATGCATATTAGTAGTATACAGTCGTTAATGCAAACAACCTATCATGCATGATACATCAACTGAATATAAACAAATGCATAACAAAACAATATTATGAAATGACAATTGAATACTTATCTTTATTTGTTTCATGGGTATACTCCTTCTTGAGTCTTCAGCTTCATCGTCTTCTTCATTCATGATAGCATCGTTTCTTATCCAAATGCTAGGATGGATAAGAGATTCTTCTAGAGTTGAGTCCTTTGTATTCCTCATTGCTTGAGGGATCTTCTTTGGAAGGTGAGAGCTTGATCTTCAATTGCTTCCATCTTCTATTCTCTTCTTATGAGTCGAGCTTCTTCTTCTTTTCGGAGTCTGCTGAAAGTAATCACTTCCTTCTAGCACATATTCCTTGCATGAATGAATCACATGATCCTGGGAGTCCATTCAAGGTGGCCATCACCACTTCTCCATTCTTCACTTTCGCTTCAAGTTGTTCTTTGATTTGAGAGACCCTTATGACTACATGGTCTCTGCACTATGGATCTTCACATTCTTCAATTGGTTTCTTAAGGTCATATTCTGATTTCTGTTCTTCCCTTCAAATAGCTTGGTCAAGGAATCAAAACATCATAGGTGTCTTTAGGGAGACACTTGTAATACAAGTTGATTCATGACTGAATCAGCAATGATCTTCTTGGCCTTGACCATGTTCTTCTTGTGTAAGGCTTCTAGCCTCATCTCCCTCTTGAACTGGAACCTTTCTACTCATGTAGGTGTCCAATTCATTTTCTTTAGAGAGATCATATACTTCCATTCTTGGAAGTTGTCAACTTAAACAATCTTATCATCAAGATGATGTGATAGATCACTTTGAAATGAGAACCTCAAATGAAAATAGCAAAGGATTTAGATCTTACCAATTTGAGGTGTTCGTCCTGGTTCCAGAGCTGGTTGATCTAGGGTTTGTCATAGAAACCCTAATTTTCCAAACTTGGAATCTTTCAGATATGATTGGATAGAAAGATATATCTCTTCAAATGGAGCTGTCCAATGTACTCCTTTTCTGAAAACAGTGGAGGGAAGCTCCCGGAACAGGAAGCCCTAGATTTCCAATTTCTTCTGCAGAAATGCCTGTTTCTGTTTCTATGATATCTCTGAAATTAATGATCCTCTGTGTCTAAAATTTTTCACTGAGGTAACCTCACCTATTACTGATCTAACACCATAGGTTTCATCAGAATTGGTTTTACCATTTTGGATTTATTATCATTTTCCCAAGGTGACCTGTTATAGGACTGTTCAGAACAGCAAAGTTGTACGGCATGCCACATGTCACTGGTTCATCTTCTGAGTCTGATATTTAGACCACCAAAATTATAGTCCATTTCCTTTCTGGAACATCTTCAGGAATTCCATTTGGACCTCTGTAGCCCAAGATATTGCAATTATTCCCAGGTTTCCTGTTTAGGGATGAATTCTGGAAGAGGCCGGAACCCTAACTTGGAGGGATCATAGCTCCCCGAATATAACGAATATGAGGCGGATTTTTGGACACAGTGTTGATCCATATTTTCTATTTGGCTCCTAAAATTTTCAGCTTCTGATACTTTTCCAACCTCAGAGTATAGCGATTGTACCAAAACGTATCAGTTTTAGTATTTAGGGTTTTTCCTAGCTTGGGGTCAAACTAGGGTTTGACTTTCTCGGAGTTGTACCCAACCAAATTTCTTGATCCAGGTCTCTAAAATTAGGCTTTGATGAGGAGAAAAATCCTATTCTGGTATCACTAAAAAATTCCTCTTCTGTAGAAAGCCCCAATTTCCGCATTGAAAACTGAAAATGCTCGGAATCAAATTCCACTTCGACAGAAAGATGCGCCCTTCAGTGGAGAGTCAACCTAGCATATTTTTGCTGACGGATTGTGGAGAGAGACCCAAAAAGTAAGAATCCATAGCTTCTGTATATGCATAATGTCTTCTTCTCACGTTATCTCTGATACCATGTTAGTTTTTCATCATATAAGCAAGCATTATGATCTTAGGATCTTTTAACTGAGAGAATAACAAGCACAGCAATAAAACATAAGCACATCACAAGAGACAAGAGACACAAAGAGTTTTCCTCGGGGAAACCATAAAGGAGAAAACCCCACAACTTCCTCAGAGATAGAATCAGCATGAAAACAGTAAAATCCCCAAAACAGTAAGATGATCTCCACACAGCAGCAGTCTCTCTCTCTCACACTGAGAGAGCTTCTCCTCTCACTCATGCACCCCCAATGAGTGAGTGTGAGCGTTGCAAGTGATAAATAGAGAGGTTCTCACTCTCTATTTATATTCTTCCATTCACTTGAAGTGCACTGCAACATGTCGGCCTCACTTAACAATTACTTACTAGAGCCGACATCTCTAGGAGTGTCTAATAACCCTAGTGCCCCACCACTTTTGGGGACTTTGCCTCCTTTGACAAATAGGAGGGTAACACAATGGTGGGGACTATTGTTCCAACTTACAATGACTCATCTAGGGTCAAATTCACTAGGATAGTCTAATAACCCAAGGGCCCCACAACTGTGGGGACTTTAACCCTTGATCAATAGGAGGGTTACCCACAATGACTTGACATGACTTTCTCATTATAGAAACTTCCTGATCGGAACATCGAGGCATGACATGACTCAAATAAATTATGATACATCCCGAAATAAACATCAGGTTACAATACATAAGAAATACGGATGAATACATTCCGAAGTTACAATTACATCAACATAGGTCTTAGCTTTTTTTTGAAAGGGATGGTGTCCTTTTCCAAGGGAATCCTATGTTGGATGATATCTATGTCATAGGTTTTCAAATCACTATTTTCCCAAGCAAATATATCAACAAACTATTTCATAAGACTGCAAAATTATGACTTCTGATCAGCAGTCAACTCGGAGGACAAATTTATGAATTTTAGATGATCTGGGATACCTATATTGTGCTCATGGACAGTGGGGTCCTTCTCCTTTTTCATAGGTTTGAAGGGGACATCATTATGGTCAAAGATCTCTTCAAGAGGTACTAGACCCCAAGGTATATGATTGCTTGGCAACTAGACAATATTTTTCTTACCCAATTTCTCTTTTATTTTAGGCCTGTGGGATTCCTCCACATTTAGGTTTTCTTGGTCAATATGCATATCAGAAAATTCATCAACAACCTGGAGAAATTTACTAAGTTCATCATCATTCTCAAAGACTTTCCAAAATTTAACATTATCAGGTAGGGATGGCATGTACTTGACTTGGATTTCATAGTTCAATTTAGGGGGCATAGGAGGAATGAACATACTGGAAAAGACATCTAGGGAGTCATCTAGATGGTTCATAGCTCTAGGTATATAGGAAATATAAAAAAACATGAAAGAGTTCCTGAGTTTCCATACCTCATTTATGTATGCCTTTAGCCTGACATTCTTTGCTAGAAAAGTGTTTTTCACCTACTGTATGATGAGATCTGCATCTCCAAATGTCTTCAGGCACATGATTCCCATCTCCTTAGCAACATTTACTCCCAATAGCAAAGCCTCATACTCTTCTATATTGTTAGTAGTCTTAAAATCAAGTTTGTAAGACAAATGAATAGTCTCCTTTGAAGGAGAGATCAAAACCACACCTGCACCTGCTGAGGCTTGAGTATTGGCCCCATCAAAAAACATGCTCCAGACAGAGGTGGTTACTTCATCAGGTCGCTGATAGGTAAGCTTTGTGAACTGCATAGGTACTGGCTGAGAATCATCTATTTGAAGGATACATGCCCCAAGGTCTATGTCTACAACATAGATGGGATGATTTATAGAATTTTTTGCATTACTGATGATGTAGGTAAACTAATTTTATCTGTAAAGTGTCTTGGTTTCCCCTCCAAAAATTGGGATTGTAGCATAGGTAAGATCCATCTGTAGGGTACCACCTAATTCCATGAACGAGACAAGAGGAGGCCAAAATTGGGTGGGATATTAGCCACTACTATATCCATCACTATGCTTTTTGAAGGCAGCTGGGAGAGGTGTATGACAAGGTATTTTATGAGCCCTAGGCATTTGAATTTCCTAGAGTCAAAAGATAAAAGATCATGGTAGGGTTTTGTGATGTCGAGCCCAAGCTCATCCATCACTGCCTTTGGCGTAAGATTGTGGGATGCTCCCGATTCAAGCAAACTGTTGTGAAGGATATTGTCATGGATGTTCAAGGATATATAGAAGGGTGGACAAGACTCATCCAGTTCTTCAACCATAGGGCCTAGGGTTACTGTGGGCTTCTCATTTTGCAGGTTCATGAAGTCAACATTTATGGGTGTCCTTGGTTGAAGATATTTTAGTATAGATGACTTAAAGGAGTCATTCTTCATAAGATCTATCAAGGGAAAATGGATTTCCAGTTTTTGAATTTATGATTCAAGATTGAAAGAATAGGACAACTTTTCAGAAATTCTTACCTCTTGTGATGGAGCTTTGAGCTAGATAGGATCATGGGATGATGGATGCAATGGCTTTTGTTGCTGCTTTGGGGGAGCAGCCATCTTATTTGCAGAAGAAACAATATTTTTAGCAAGAGGAGCAGGTTGCTTTGTAGGGACAAGACTCTTCTTTCTGGGAGCAACAATCCTGGACCTCAAATTATAACCTCCCTGATCATCTTCCTGATATAAGGATTCTTCAGTGATATGCTCATTGATGAGGGATTCCTTATAATCTGATTGTGTCAAGAAAGAGAGGTCAACTTCATCTTCCATGCAGTTGATATTTTATTCTGCTTCTCCTTCTCCCTAAGCAAACTCTTCTTCTTCTTCTAACACCACATTTTGGAAAGGAGCTCTGATTCTTTATTCCTCAGCTGGATTCCTATCCCTCTGAAGGATCTAAGCCTGTGGGTTATTCCTTCTGTAAGGGAACATATTAGGGTTTATTGGAGCAAAGTCATTTGACCCTTTACCCTTACAGGTAGTTGATCTCGGTCTCTAAGTTTAGACATCTCAACTGTCAAGCTGTCCAACATCTTAGCCATTTTTTCCATTTTGTTCTCTGATGAAGAAGGACTTAAGGGTTCTGAAGATTGGTTCCTCCTGTCTACTTTTCCCTTAATTTTCTAAGATTCAACAATATTAGACTCAACTTCAAGAGAAACATCTTGCATGAGTGATAAAGAAGCAGAGCTTATTTCTCTGATAAGAAGACAGAACTCAGAATCAAAAGCATTTGCATAAGTGATTTTGGCTGAAGTGTCTGTAGGTTTGATATCAACAGGGATCTTGCTGAACATTTTGTTAAATTTGAAACAGACTCACCATTCTCTCTCCTCAAATTGCTAAATTTTGTGATATAGTAAAGGTGGTCTCTTATTTCTCCCCAATGCTTCAAAAATATTTCATCTAGAGCTTCAATGCCAGCTACTGATCTAGCAAGTAACTCTTTGAACCATTTCCTAGCCCGACCATCTAGACTCTGCACAAAAACCCTAGTCCACACATCCTCCTATTCAATGTTTATATTCTTAGCATAACTGTAGAATGCCTCTAAATGATCCTCAGTTGTAAAATCTTCCTCGTGAGTCAACTTAGGCATATATTTTAGATAATCTCCAGTAGGCATAGCAGAAAGGGGGTTAGGCAAATTTAGAGGGGCATATCTAGAAGCGAGGATCCTTTCCATCTTGGTAAGAGGGGTAGCCATATTGGAAGTGGGTATGGAAAGGGTAGAAGAAGATGTTGCTAGTGTGGGTGGTAGCTGAGGAAGTATAGGTGGTAGATCTACCTCAGTGGAGTTTTCGAGGACTGGATGTACATAAGCAAAAGTGCTTGAAGATTCTCCAACCTTTAAATTTTCTGATTCACTTATAAATTTCTGAGAACTAGATGCTTCAGTAGAAGAAGATTTAAAGGGATTTCTATTTGATACAACAGGAGAAATACCTCTGGAAGTACTTGATGCAGCTCCCCTTACATATCTGGAAGCCTTCCTTTGGGAAGTTCTTACTCTCCTTATAATATTTTCAGGATCTAAAATAGGTGTTACTGGCGGCCTTTGAGGATTTTCTCTAGTACTTGGTCTTCTCGAAGCCACCTTATTCCAATGGAGTCTCCAGATAGATTATTTCAACCCAAAAAGTGTCCCAACTTTGTTTATCATCAAAGTAGGATCTATGTCGTCCCCCAAGGAATCTGAGCTTCAATCTCTTCTCCTTGGCAAAGGCGCAATTTGCTAGCTCTCCAGGAAACTCTTCTAGGTTGTAGCTCGAAGATGCATGGTAACTTCAATATTTTTAAAGGGTTTACTCAATGGATCAATTCAGATGACCAATAATACCTCACTTACTGAAGACATGCATAATACTCAATCAAATAGACAAGGCTTCTAACTATCAATGTTCAAAGCGTTTGTAATAAAGGTGAATACATGAAGAACTCACTATGCTGGCAGATTCACACATAAGGCACTCACATATGAATGGATGATCATAACAAGGAAAAGATACCTGTAATTCCAATTATCCACATAGAGATAGGATGACAGCTATCTTGCATTAGGTAAATAGAAAAAACATGAATGAAACATCCAAGCACAAGTACAAAACAAAAAGAAGATGAAAGTTGAACATGTAATGGAAAAAGAGCTTGTATTAAGTGACAAAGAACATAAGAATCTTGAATACAAAAAGTGTCTAAAAGTCTCCGAAGTTGGACCTTTTATTCTACAGTAGTCACAGGATTTATAGCCCTTACAAAATTTATTCCAGATCCTAAATAATTGGATCGAATTTTACTAAAAATAGACAGCCATAACTATTTTCTAAAAATAGGTAAAGATCCTATTTGATTGCCAATCTACCTAACTAAAAAACCTTCCCACTCCTCGTACGATTTAATACTTGTAGTAGACTTTGAAGTAGAACTCAAACTTGCCATTTGGCAGACAAGTCACCCTTTGTCAGAGTATGTAGGATTTGTGACCTAATTCCCCTCACTGGCACCTTCAAAACTGAAAAAGAGCCAAAAATAGATGCTTTGAATTATTTTCCAACCTTATAAATCATCCATTAAGTGTTTGGATCAACAAAAGTTAGTTCTGTGTGAAAACATGCTTTTCTGCACTGTTCTTCACTTTCGGTGGCTAAGGAAGCAAAACTATGGGCCTGTAAGCTGCCGAAAGCTTTGTTTTTGGTGGCTAATGAACAACTGCGGTGTTCGCCTAAGACACCGAAAAGTCTATTTTAAAACTTTAATCAAAATTGTCATCACACTTTACCCTGATGCTTTAAGGCTTTAGTGCTGACCCTTTGGTGTTTGTGCAACCTGCCTAGGGTTTGGGATGGAAGCAGCATCACAGGCTATCTTTGGGCCACAAAGGCTCATTGCTACATCTGCTAGGGTTTCCAGCTTCTGGTGAGCCTGAGAATAAGGGCCCGAATTCCTTGCTTGCAACTTGGACAGCCTGATTTTCCTATAGAGCCTAGTGTTTTCTTTCATTAACCTGATATTTTCCTCCATCTTGGTATACTTCCTTTTTATCTCCTGCAGAGAGTCATCTAATTAAACATTCCTTTTGGTTAGCCTCCCATTGGTTCTTTTGATTTCCCTCTCCAATATTTCTAGCTCATACACCTGCCTCAACAGCTGATTTATTTTTTGGGATCTAGGTTTGTTGGATGAATCCTTTGCCACTGGTTCACCTTGATCCTCCATGGGTGTAGGTGATGGGTACTCCTCCTACCCTATTTGAAACTGATCTTCTAGGTTATTTTCCTGTTCCTCTTCATCCTCAGAATCAGAGTAAGGTAGGTTGAGGATATTTTTGCCTGGTACTGGAACCTCCTTTGCCTTTTCACTGAAATCCAGGTTCCTCTTTGCCTTCTTAGTCTTAGGAGCTAGAGAGGCCTGATCCACTGCAATTGGAGAGATGGCCCTCCTCTTCCTCTTACAACTTCTGGGAGTGGAGGAATTTTTTGAAGAAGACTTCCTTTTGTCCTCTGGTTGCAATTCTATCTCAAACTCATTCCAAAATAAGAAGTATGTCCAGGCCACGTTCCTTCTTTGCAGCAGTTCAAGGAAAATTAACTTGATCAAGCCATGATGGGATAGCTTTCCTGCAATCTTGGTGGGCTTGGCTTTAACTTGATGGGGCATTTTAGTCAGGCTTTTGTATAGGTAAAAAGGCAAGTTCAAGGGGTTTCTCCCAGTAAAATGGTTCATTAACTTGAAATGGTATATCATTACCCTATTATACCTGCCCTCACAAGTTATGTAGACCAGAATTGCCTTCAATAAGTGCTGACATTTTTCCTCAAGCCAGCATGTGGGAATTCTCTTCTCCATACAATGTTCTTGTGCTCAGGTTTCAGGTAATACCCGAATTCTACATTCTTTGTGATTGTGGTTTTGAACCAGCTTTCCCCAGCCCTTGGGAGCTCTGTTACTTCTGCTATCAGAGCCTCATCCACTTAGAATTCTTCTCTCCCAATCACTGCTTTCGAGCCATCAAAGGAGAGAGAAAAGGCTTCTGCCACTTGCTAATGGGATCCCTGAATCTTTTCACAGAACCTATAGCAGCCTGAGTCTTTGAAAAGCTGACATACCTCTGGGTGTGATTCGAGGTAGCCAATATCACCCAACTCCTTTCTTAGGGCAGGTCCTCCTCCTTTCTTTATTTCCTAGATTGTTCTTCTGTACCTACAAAATTGAAAATTCAAACTTTGGAGAAGGCAATTTATAGTGCTGGATTTTAGGGGAGATTGGCTCAGTGAGGACACATGCAAGAAATGTGGAATGAATTAAGGAAGGGGTGCTGTTTTTGAGGGATCTGACTGGAAATTGGGATTTGAGCAGGGTGACAGTAAATTCTGACGAGACCCGTAAGCTAGCTAGTGACGTAATCATTCTAACTGGAAACCAATGCTTTGTGGTGGCTCGATCATAGACATGGGACATGTGGAGGAAGAGAGGGTTTGGGTTTTCATAGGTCACTTCAGTTTCATAACGACCCCTCTTACCAACTCATGATTTATTGCAGGTCCAATATTTTTGAGGGTTAATGGCTTGGTGGTTGCACTCTTTATGCTGATGGTTGCTGAGGGTGATGGATGCGCCAACCATTTTAACTTCAGTGCGCTTTTAGTGGCTAGGGTAGCCCCAGATTCTATTTTTAAGCTGCCAAAAGTTGGGCTTTTCGGTGGCTAATGAACCATTGAGATGTTCGCCTAAGCCACTGAAAGCTGAGCTTCAAATATTTTATTAGAAAACAGAGTCAAAAGTGTTCCAAACTTCATTAAACACCTCAATCTTTCACAATGATCCTTGAAAACCTTTTAAATTTTTTTTTGGACCTCCTATCACTACACGATATAAATCTTCTAACTTATTGAGGACTGATTTATTTAGGAGATAACATACTGGGAAGGCCTGCAAGAAACATTGGTAAAAGTTCCAAGGTTGATAGAGGAAGCTGCGACAAAATATCAATGGATTGCGCGATTCACTGATTGGACCCCATGCTATTCATGTTCAAGTGTGACCGGACCCTGAAAAGCAATGGTTTCCAATGAGGTACAAGGTGTGTAATGTAGAGTTGGAGGCAATGATTAATGATTGGCCTGCAGAATGGGAAGAACCAGTTAGTGTAGTAGAAGTCTCAACGATACCCTCGGTGGATGGACTTGAGGATCTCATGCACAAAAATGATCAATAATATGATGAAGAATCATCGACAGAGACACCTACTGACCTGGAAGCGCACCTCATATTCAAAGAACTAAGAACAAAGAGGCACATGGATCAGGCTGCGAGTAGTAACACTGTGTCAGCAATGGAAGCATAACTGAACCTAATTGTCAAGGCCATTAATGATGCAACCGATGCGGTCGCAAAGGAAATGAAGAAATCAGCATAGGAAGGATTCACATAGGTAAGAGCTAAATTGGATTATGTTTACGATGTTGTTTTGAAAAGAGCACCAGAGAGTGCAAGTGTGCAGGAGTGTGCATCAATCAACATTACGCCGCAGGTCAGGAATGTTCAAATTCCCCCTATTTTGATTGACGTTGGCTAAGAGGACTTGAATACCTCCCTACACCAGCTGAATAACATAGTGACTTGATATCAATAGGATGTCTACTCAGACATTGGTCCACATGCAGCGGGTTTCCAACCAGGAGTTGGTAGACAGACAGAAGGATATCATTGACCAATACTTGTGGTTGTAGGAGAAAGAGGAAGCGATGCAAAAGGAAGTAGAAGAGTTGTGCAATAGAAGCACTAAAGAAAGCACAAGAAGAGTTAAATTTGAACAAAGAAATAGATCGACTCATTGTCAAGAAGGCCCACCTTTTCGACAGTCGAGTACAAGTAGAAGCGGCAGTTGCGGATGCTTGTAATCATGTCAATGAAAACACTGCAGAACTGAATGTAGTTGCGAAAGCAAAGCGACTTGGGGAAATTATTGTGCAGTTGCAGTAGGAAAATAATATTTTTAATGATTTGGTGTATCCGGACACACCACCAGAACAAATTTCTGAACAAAAGGGTTCCATTGAGGAGATAACGACACAATTTGAAGAAATGGAGCAGGATGCCAAGAAGATCACTGAGGCAACGACCCAATTTTTGGGTAGCGTTGTCCAGGAGGAGTAGTTAGAGTAACTAACAAAGCAGTTGTAGGAAGCAAAAGAGAAGCTGGTGACACTGAAGATGACATTATGAACAAAAACACCAATTATTCAGATTATGCGGTCCACAGATTTAAGGGAGTTGCAGCTACGAGTTGGAAAGGCTTAGGAGCGAAAGCGGAAGTGCAATGAACAACTCAATGAGTTCCAACAGATTGGAGCTCAATTGTTAGTGAAAGCATTTGCTGTGCTACAGGCCGTGTAGGAAGGTAAGAAGGAGGTGACCGTGAAGCTAGTGGAGCACCCATTGAAGCAGGATTCGCTAGGAAGTCAGGACATTGTTGAGAAAATTCAAACGCAAGTGACGGATATCACTCAATAGTACGAAGACTTCAAGTTGAAAATCAATGAGTACACCATGTCCAACTGACGTGGCTCAAGGGCAAGCCACAAGATTGTGTTGGGGGCTTGTTGGAAGGGGTTTTGGGACAAGGCAGTTGTGTAGCATCGTGGATGTTGCCTAAGGGAAAAAGATACCATGCAAGTGGAGAATGGTGCACAAAGAGGAAAATATAATATTTTGCATATTTTGTGTTACCTTTTTGTACTTTGGACCATATTTTGTGGATATTGGTCATGATTTTGTAGAATCAGTTAAGAGTTAGTTAGGAACTCATCCAAGTGGAACTTGAATGTAAAGGCGCAAGCCTATAAATAGAAGTAGAATTGTAAGTGTCGAGGAGACTCAGAATATCATAGAAGAGAACTGATATACACGAGAGCAATATCTGTTGATCTGTTGACATGTTTTTGAATCTGTGGATTATTGCGCAGAATTAATATGACAAGATGGAAGTTGATATGAAATACTGTTTTCTTTTATCTTTTTCTATCTTACTATTTCTGCAATCATATGGTGAATGTTAAGTGAATCTATGACATGGATCTATGATGCGATGTTTCTTGGTTCTAAATGATGTTATCTTTCTAGATTTTTTTGCACATCAGTATGCTTATTGCAGTTATGAATGAATGATGCGATCTGTTAAGAGCAATGATGAATGGTCCTATTAATGGTTAAGTAATTGGTGAGATATGTTAAGTTCATCAATTTTTTGATGCACATAGTATTCTTCTATTTTGTGAAAATTTGGTTCTGATAGCTCTCCCTTGAACATCTCAGGTGAGACCTCATCCACTTCGCACGTGTTGCTGGGAAGGGTAAAACCTGTCAAGGTCAGTGCTCAGGGATTTCGCAGTGGGTTGATTTTCGATAGAGAGGAACCCCTATCTACTAGTGTTTGTTGGCTGGGTTTGTGTCAACAGTTGGTGAGCTAGTAGACTAGGCCGATGCGTTGCAATCTTTGATGATTGAAAAAGTAGAGGAGGGGATTCGAGTATGGAAATATTTCCATTCTTGCAAAAGTGTTTGGGTACTTGTATTGGAAGTGATGAGATTGATGAGCTTGGTAGTTTTTTTTATAAGGGGGTCATATTTGATATTATGATGGTATTCCCCTAAAATTAGTCATTGTTTACTTACGTCAATGAGTAACTTATTCATTTGAGTCACTAAGCTATCGAATTCCTTCTGTGCTGAATGAACATGTTTAGACCATTGGATGACTTTGTTCTGGAGCTCCTTTAGTTTGTTTTCTTCCATGTTGATTTGCTACCCCAGGTCTGGTATTGTTGTAATGAAATCATATACTTTTTATTGAAAGATGAGTGTTGGGTTGTTCTGAACTCTGATCATGTCAACAAAAATGCATCCATAATGTAAGGACCAGTTATGCAAAACTATGGCCGATTACTTCACAACTGGTTCATAGTCCTGAAGTTTTCTATGTTAGCTAAACAATAGTTTATGTTGCTCTTGGAGTAATGTAGCATTCTGTTGTTTGTCTTGTTGATTTTTCTGGTCGACGACCTCTTCTAATAGTGTTGTTAAAGACCCAAACAAGCTAATAACCTAGTCTAATGAATTTTTAGCTGGGGGTCTGCATAGTATTGGATGAACCTATTTGACCATGTTGTGACATACTATAAGTAGTTCAAGGTGTTGGTCATCGACAACATCAAGTTCTTCTTGTCCTTCGACCATCGTTTCTTTTGTTCCCTTAGTATGTTTTGAAGCAACATGTTTAATTCATTATTCTTGGCATTTGAGATGGACTGAAAGATGATCTACATTTGTTTCATCTTTTTTCTCTTCTTGATTTCATGTCCTTGAGTTTGCTGTTGATTTTCCTGAGAGGGAGGAGGTGTGGATTAGGTACCTAGAGAAAAGGTGCTCAAGGGTATGGCTACTCCAATAGTGGCAGTTGGTAATGACACATTTTGTAGAGGTGGAAGTGTAGGGTCAGGGATAGTTTGGTCGGGGTAGTTGTTGTTGCAGTCGACTCATAAGAAGTTGAAGATGGTAAGGTTAAAGTTGCAGTATGTACGAAAAGCGCAACAAAAGTTGATCTAGACATGTCTTTAGTACACTAGTACAAAATGAGGAATTAGCTACTACGTGACTAAAAATTCTAGTCACCACAGGTTTTCCAAGTGATTTACTACTAAATATGAGCAATTTTGATTGACTCAACTATAAACGACTAAAATTAACGACTAATTTAGTCACCAGTTAACAAATATGACTAGATAATAAGCGACAGAGTTAAAAATGACTAAAATAAATGACTAATTTAGTCACGACATAAAAAATGACTAGCTAGAAGAATATGAATTAGTTATTTATGTTAGTCATTTTTAATTGTGTCATGGAAAATTGCAAATTTGGCAATGAAGTGTAATTTTTGTAAGTTGTCTACCTTCTATTAGTAATATTAGTGCCATGCACCTCGATCTTCATAGATCCAACAAAGCAATTGCATGGACTTTTAGCCTTATGGGGGCTTTTATGGTTCTCAAAAAGAAAAAAATTCTCTATTTTTCTATTTTTGGCGAATCAAAGGTCATGATAATTGATTGGGCCAGAGGTCTCACCAAGTTGCAGTCACCGAGTTATATATGATTGTTGGTTGAAAAGGATTAGGCTCCCAAAGAATTGTTTTCTTTCTTTATCCTTCATGCACCTGTACAGGGAGTTCAATTCTGAAGCGGACCTACTGTGTTGAATACTTAGGCTAAGAGGACTAGATTTACAAGTAATTTGTCTGAATCTAAGAAGATGCTTGAAGACACATATAATAAGAGTAAATGGAATTGGAATTCAAGCAATTCTAAACATGGTGATGAGATTGGTGTCGGTGGATAGAAATTGAAACTGGAAAATATTGGTATTGAGCTTCACGTTGGGTCTCCACTGCCTTTAGAATGGCATCAGTAATGTTTAAACCTTCAGGTTTGTTCTGTGTTTTTCTTGATTATCTATTGTGTTTTTTTTCTTTGTTGTGGATGTGGTGGAGATGAAATGGCTAGATCATAATTCCCTTATAGTAACAGAGGAATGCTACACCTACAGATGCACTATAATAGGACATAAGGATCAAATCTATTATTGGATATCCTGTGATTTTCACAAGTTGCAGCCCCGGAAATAGGTCAGACCTGCCCAGGTTCATAATAATATTGCTATGTTTATCTGTATTGTGTAATCTGTATTAACTTATTTCTTATATTGAACATCAACTAGGATGGGAAGGT
>LPNX010263040.1:0-37529 GCA_001517045.1 Pseudotsuga menziesii
GGAGAGAGCTGAGGCTGCTCAGATATTTTCCAAGAGAAGAATCATTCAGGAGGAATGCACTTCAAGGAATTCATTGGGAAAAAGGGAAACTGTAAGGAAGGTATTTGAGGGATAAACTGCAGTAACTTGATCTGATACAGCTTTCTAGCTGAGAGATTTGGCTGATGAGTTCAGGTTTGGTATTGAGTCTCAGGACTAGTACTTGGTTATTTGCTTCACCTAGTTCCAGCCAGGGAGACCAAAGCAGGCTCGAGGGTCCTGAGGAGTCATTGTTTGAGCACTCTCCAAGAGTTGGTAGGGAGGAACGGCCTCCCATTGTTGTTGTCGGCCAGCTTTAAGAACAGGTTCTGCTATTTACTAATTTCTGTGTTAATATCTGTGTGTGATTGAATGATGCATTTTCAGGTTATGATGTAAACTTAGAGGATAGAATATCTTAGTTTGTTTAGTAATGAAATTATTCTTAATGAGAAACAAATCCTACCTGTGTTTTTCCCCATCTGGAGTAATCCAGATCGTACTCTAGCACAGGAGGTGTATTTAAATGAAGAAAGTATGATGTAAATATAAAATAAGATGTTAGCTCGTTTATTAGAATCTTATCTTTTATTTGTTATCAGAAGAAATATTATTTTGTACATAGAGTAGTGTTAGACCTAGACTGTGAATGCCAGATCATTAGAAAAGGAAAGGAAGCTATATCATTTTACTAACAATAGTATGATTTGGGTAGACGAAACAGTTCTCTATACAGTATTCACTTTCGTAATCTTTACATTTATTTTAAAACAAAAGGAAAAGAAGAAAATAGTTAAAATGTGTAGTGCTAGTTAAATAAAATGCTTTTCAGCTCTACAGTTTATTTCTCTTCCTATTGTAGAATAAATAACTATTGTGTTATTAGCGACCAAATTGCGAGTAAAGATAGAAAAACCATTGATTTAATTCTAAAGACAAACTAGTTGGTTTCAGATTTTATTTATGGCTGGTAATGTAAATAATTCATTTATTTTTATCTAGCTGAGCTTAAACAAGATCTACAACTACTAACCTATCTTTTATAAAATTTAAACAAACACTACAATATATTTTAGAGGAAAGAACATAGATAGTTTGTTATTTATTTTATTTTATAAATACTAATATTATAACATAAATAGGATAACATAGAATAGAGAAGGGACTTCTTATAAATTATTTAGTATAGAGAGCATAAGAATACAACAATAAAATACTTTCTCATTATACACCTATAAATAGAGTAAGTACAAATATAATGTATATAATTATAGGAACAGTATTTTTATATAAATAAAATAACATTTTTATCCCATTATAATAAATATCAAGTAAATATAAATTACGTACTTTAAAGATGTAACTATCAGTTACATAAGTACAACTCTAAGAACATTAAATTACTTATTTTCTGAAAATTAACAATTATAAAACAATATTTAAAACTTTATTAGAATAGAGTGAATTAAAGTAAGATAATATAAAAACAATGTACAGTTATCCTAAACAGGTGACATTCAAATAATATTACAAGGTAAATTCAAATGCAATAACTTGCAGGAAATAAACTAACAGAGTCTAAACATGCTCGAATTACCAAGCTCAACCACCCATTACACCATATAAGTAATAACCAAATAAATTACAGTATTACTTTGTAAACAAAAGATAATTTAAAGAAACAGTAAATACATCTTCATATCGCCAAGTTAGGGTGAAACCCTAGTATATCAAAATTTAAAACAGAGGTATAAAACCAAACAGTTTAAGATCCTTTCTAAATTCCTCTCGGGTTCTAAAAATCAACAGAGTATGGCTTTATCAGCCTTCCCTCATTTATACAGTTTATACATAAAAACAAGAACAAAAATCAAAATTTACAGGTCACGGCCTAAGCCGAAAACCCCGCATAAAGCAAGGTTTTTAACATCAACGAAAACAACGAACCAAGTTAACCCAGGTAAACCAAAACCACAAGGGTTTTGCAGGCCACGACGACCAACCATAAAATGTCCCATAAGTGACTGAACAAGGACGAACTGCCATGGGATATCCAAGGCTTACCCATGAGCAAGCGGTTGTCACAGCCTCACACCAACCACATGGTAGGACAAGTCCATACCTGTGTAACATCAAACACGATATTGTCAATACCTTGCTTTTATTTAAGTAGACATGTAACAAAATAGAGATGTAGAAATAATGAAGATGTTAATACCAGTTCTTACCTCAAAACTTCAATGAAATGTAACCGCCCACAAACAGTAATGCTGCAACCAACACAAGGAGGAACAAATCCTTCATCTACCCCAGGAAAAATGGAGTTTACCCACTCAGCAATGACTAGCGAAGGCCAAAAGATGGAGCAACAAGCCAAGCAGGTATGAATGCTTGGGCCACAACTTTTCCAACCTCAAAACCCACTCTGCTGCAAAACCCTAAGACCAAACAAATATTAAGAGGTGAAGCCACGACTCTCACTACTAGGCCACGGGTGATTAAGACATTTGCAGTCTAAAGATTACTGAAAGAAGCAGGCAGTGAAGGACAAACCCCGGAGGAAAACAACTAACCCGGTTCCAACAACAATCAAATTGTTTACAACTCTTCTCTATCGAACGTGCAGGGCGAGCCCACAACGTGCAGGAGACAAGGAAGCAAACCAGGAGACTACCAGTGATGACTTGCAGAGCGATAATGCAGTCAAAAAATCAGTAGCAGAGCGGCCGAAGGTCGAAAACAATGAAAGAAATAACAATTTTAGGTTTTTCCAATGCCCTTTTAACTACACAACACTTGGCTACGATGATGCCACGTTCACCAAAAAAATTATTTGCATGCAGTGGGTAATCCCTATAGTCCCGACGAGCAATCAACGAGAATACTATTATTCCAATCATTTGGGGGATTTCAAAGTTCCACCATAATCTTTACTCCCAATGTCAACCTAGCATGCACGTCACATGGTGAACAAAAGAATCATTAATACAAAAAGTATGCCATAAAACTCATCAAGGGAGTGGTGGATGATACTACCCATCATTATACAAATATGGTATACATTCAATCCAACAATTACAACTTGGGTAATAATTATGCCATTTAATATTTATACCAAATAAATTCATAAAAAATATTTATGGTATGATACCCTTTTTGCTAGAGTTATTTCTAGGTTACCTTTGAGTATTATTTATTAAACTAATAGGGTTTGCAAATGAAATGTTAAATCCATTTAGGGCTTGTCATTAGAATTTTGATCATCTAATAACAATAACTGGACGAAAATTTCCAAGTAAGTTATGTGTAAAAGAACTCAGTGCATCAACACTAGTTATGTGTAATGACCCCTTTGTCCAACTAGAGAGAAAGCAACTGTCACCAATACTAATAGGATTGAATCTTGTTTCCATGGCGTCTTTAAAAGAATAATGATTTAATTGTTTTACCTCATAAAAGCATTTGAAATTGAATAGCATTTATATTCTTTTACTGAGATATTATTTTTTCAACGAACAGATATCTGGATGCTTTAGGATTATTGACAAGCAGAACCGGATCTTTCTTACCTGTAAATCTGTAAGAGCAGGTAAACTTTCTGTGTTAGCTCAAAGCTAAGTAAGCCCCAGAATACCAAGACAGTTCCACCTTGTGGTCGCAAAGAAAAATAAGTCATTAAACTGAAAAAGAATTATTCTATAAGATCAACATAATCAAGTAGATAATTCAGATTATGAAATCATTAACATATAACTAATTAAAACAATTAGCTGACTGCATTGTTGAATATTATTTGTATTTTTGAAATTTTAAATTTTTTGGAAATTTTGGGATTTTGACATGTTGTATCAGAGCACAAGGTTCAAACACTAGGCCTTGATGCAGCCCAACTAGCTTTCATAGAACAGTAAATTAAAATAATATGCGAACATATATTTTGTTTTATGTTAAGAACATAAAATTTCATTTTTTCTGAAGTTTAACAGGCAGGTATGGAAAAGTTGGGAGAGTATGCACAGGAGGAGTCTCCAGATACAGAAACAAAAAATTTTCCCAAAGAACCTATATTAGAAGAGGTGACTGCCAACTCCTCAGAGTTGTTGCAGACTGTAAAAGATTTAAAAACTGAAATGGAGTCTGTAAAGAAGGAGAATGAAAGGATCCTAAAGGATCAGGAAGAATTGAACCAAATTTTAATAGAAAAGTTCCAAACTGAAGGAAGGAGTAGAAGATCAGAATCTGAAGATGTCAGTCATCAAAGAAATACAAAAAGATGAAGCTTGCAAAAACTGAAATTAGTTCATCATCTGAAGGGTTTGGTGAACGACAAAGTTACCATACTACTAGTGACAGTAGTGAAGATGATTTGTATGACAAGAAGAAGAAATACAAACCATATGAAGAAATTTCAGGGGAGTTCAAAAAGATAAAGCCCCCAAATTTTAATGGAGAGACTGAGAAGGGGGAGGAAGCAGAGTCCTGGTTGTCCGGGATGAAGAAGTACTTTCATATATATAATTACTCTAATCAGTTAAAGGCAAGGATGGCTATATATAACCTCTCAGGAAAAGCTGACATATGGTGGCAAGACTTGAAGAGAGTCAAGGGTATAAGAGAAAAAGAAGTTAATTGGAGTACCTTTAAAAGGTATTTCAAAAAGAAATTTCTTTTTGAGCAGTATTATGAGGAAAGACCTAAAGAGTTTTATGAATTGAAGTTAGGTTCAATGACAATGAAGGATCTGAACAAAAAATTCTTAAGTTTACTTAGGTATGTACCCTACCTAGTAGATGAGAAACCAAAAGTACAGTGATTTCTTAGCTGTCTACCATTTCATATTAAAGACAGAATTGAATATGATAACCCGAAGACTTTGAAGGAAGCTATGAGGAAGGCTAACTTTTGTTTTGAGCAAAATCGGAAGAAAGAAGGCTTGGCCAATTGGAAGGCTAAGAAAAATAACAATCATCCTGAATTTAAGAAGAAGGAATTTGTACCTCACAAAAATTTCAAGAATAATAAGACCAAAAATTATTCTAACAACAAGAATTTCCAGGGAAATAGGAATAATACTTCCAACAATTCGAATAATTTTAAGGGCAAGGAGACTGCAAATAACCATGGAAATTTTACCAAGAGTTTTGAACTTAAGGAGCCTATTAGATGCTGGGAATGTAATGGCCCGCACTATGCCTTGGTCTGTCCAAACCGGAAAAAGACTGTTAGCAATATTCATACTGTACAGGAGGAGATGACCGTTGGGGAACTAGCAAGGAGCATGCCCAGAATTAACGCGGCTTTGAAGAACCGCCAAGCTGAATATCATACTTCCATGGTGGAAGTAGAAGGTATGATTAATCAGACCCCTGTAACCATTTTAATTGATCCAGGAGCTAGTCTCAGTTATATTGCACCTCAGATAGTGGAAAAATGTAAGTTGTCTGTCGATAAGTTTGAGAATTCTTGGCTAGTTCAATTAGCCACTGGGGCTAAAAGAAAAATAACTTTTTTTGTGAAAGAATGTGCTTTACTTATGGATGAATTTGAAACTATAGTTAAGATTAATGTTTTGCCACTTGGATCATATGATTTGCTGATTGGTATGGACTAGTTAGAACAACATAAGGTAATTTTAAATTGTTACGATAAAACTTTCACATGCTTAAATAGTGATGAACAACCAGTAAAGGTTAAGGGTATTCCTAGAAAAACTATAGTAAGGCAGATTTCTGCTTTACAACTTAAAAGAGCTGTTAGAAAAGAATGTAAAGCCTATGCAGTGACCATTACAGATGAGGAAAGTAAAACTAAAACATATAAGTTAAAAATAGAAAATATTCTTGTTTTAAGAGAATATACTGATGTATTCCCAGAAGAAATTCCAGGATTACCTCCAAAAATGGAATTGGATTTCACCATTGAACTGGTACCGGGTGCAGTACCTAGCTCAAAGGATCCTTATCGATTGAACATATTGAAACTTAATGAGTTAAAATCACAATTAAAAGAGTTAATTGATAAAAAGTACATTCGATCTAGTGTGTCTCCTAAGGGGGCACCGGTCATCTTTGTTAAAAAGAAAGACGAAACTATGCGATTATGCATAGACTACTGTTAGCTAAACAAGATGACTATCAAAAATAGATATCCGTTGCCCTGTATAGATGATCTGTTGATCAACTACGTGGAGCCACAGTGTTCTCGAAGATAGATTTGAGGTCAAGATATCATCAAGTAAGAATTAAAGATGAAGATATCTTCAAGACAACCTTTAGAACAAGATATGAACACTACGAGTTTGTCGTAATGCCATTTGGGCTTACTAATGCCCCAGCTGTTATTATGTGCTTAATGAATAATATAATGCATAAGTATTTAGATAAGATTGTGTTCATGTTTATTGATGACATCCTAATTTACTCAAAAACGGAAGAAGAACATAAAAAACACCTAAAAATTGTTTTGCAAGAGTTGCGAGAACATCAACTCTTAGAAAAGTTAAGTAAGTGTGACTTCTAAAGGATAAAATCCATTATGTAGGTCACGTAGTGACCAAGGAAGGAATTTCTGTAGATCCTGAAAAGATACGGGCAATCGAAGATTGGTCGGTTCCTAAAGATGTAATGGATGTTAGGTCATTCATGGGAATTACCAGTTATTACGGAAGGTTCATTGAAGGATTTTCAAGAATAGCAAATCCGATAAATTCCTTGCAAAAGAAAGGAAAGAAATTTGATTGGAACTCGAAATGTGAAGAAAGTTTTAAGAAGTTAAAAACTCTATTGACTAGTGCACCTATTATAAGAATAGCATATCCTAATAAAGAATTCGTAGTGTGTATTGATGCCTGTAATGATGACTTAGGCGGTGTTCTGACTCAAGAAGGGCATGTCATTGCCTATGAGTCTAGAAAGTTAAAAATTCATGAAAAGAATTACGCAACTTATTATCTAGAACTAGCAGTTGTAATACATGCCTTAAAAATGTGGCGACATCATTTAATTGGCAGAAAATTTATTCTAATGACTGATAATAAAGGACTGAAATATCTTCTAGATCAGCCTAATTTAAATGCTAGACAAGATAGGTGGTTAGCTTTCTTAAGCGAATATGATTTTGAAATCCAACATATAAAGGGTAAGGAAAATAAGGTGGCTGATGCATTAAGCAGAAACACAAAACTGAACTTCACAATAGCAATCAGCACCTACGTTTCAGACTTAAATGAACAGCTTAAAGAAGGAGTAAAACAAGATGAAATTTATCAGAAATTGCAAATTTCAGCTAAAGAAGAATCTGCAGAAAGCTTAATAAAAGGTTATAGTTTAAATTAAAATGAATTTTTATTATATAAAGATAAACTATATGTACCTAATGTGCCTAAGGTTAAGTTGTTAATTATGGACAAAGTCTATAAAACACCATATTCAGGTCACCCAGGTTATCAAAAGACTATAACCATGCTAAGAAAATAATATTTTTGGCCAAATATGAAAACTGAAGTAGCTGAATACATTGCAATGTGTTTAGAATGTCAACAGGTGAAAACTGAACACCAACACCCAGCTGGTTTGCTACAACCTTTACCTATTCCTAGCTGGAAATGGGAAGTGATTAGCTTAGATTTTATTACTGGACTGCCTAGAAATCGAAATCAAAATGACTATATTATGGTAGCAGTTGATAAGTTAAGCAAGATAGCTCATTTCATACCTGTGAAAACTACTTACAAGGCTGCCAATATAGCTGATATCTTTCTAAAGAATATTTTTCGATTACATGGAGTACCGAAAGTTATAATCTCAGACAGAGATCTTAAGTTTACAGGAAACTTTTGGAAGTACTTGTTTAAAGGATTAAATACAACATTGAATTTCAGTACTTCCTTCCATCCTCAAACAGATGGACAAACTGAAAGAGTAAACCAGGTACTGGAAGATTTATTGAGAATGTATGTGAAAGATCAGCCAGGTAATTGGGAGGACTATTTACATCTAGTAGAGTTTGCATATAATAATAACTATCAGTCATCAGCTAAATTTAGTCCATTTGAAATTTTATATGGATGCAAATGCAACACTCCTATCTCTTGGAATAATCCAGTAGATAGATCGGTGTTAGGTCCAGAATTGTTAAAAGAAATGGAGGAAATTGTGAAGCAAGTGCAGGGAAATTTCAAGGTGGCACAGGATCGGCAAAAAATTCAAGCAGACTTGAAAAGAACTCCAAAGGAGTTCCAGGTAGGTGAACATGTGTTCATCAAGGTAAGGCCGAAGAAAAGCTCTCGAAGACTGGGGAGTTGTGCAAAGTTGGCACCACGTTACTATGGTCCGTTTGAAATTTTATCTAGGATTGGCCATGTAGACTACCAAATAGCATTACCACCTAACTTGAGAGTACATAATGTTTTTCACATTTCTATTTTAAAGAAATATGTTCATGATGCTACTCATGTGGTTGATTGGAATGTTGTACAGGTGGAACCAGAAGGAGAAATTCTGGTGGAACCGAACTGTATCCTCGGGAGGAGGGAAATTACACTTCGAAACTGCACCATTGGACAGGTTAAGGTGCAATGGAAGCACCTTAGTCCTGAAGAAGCCACCTAGGAACTGGAAAGTAAGATGTGAGAAGCATACCCAAATCTATTCCAGGGGACTTCAGAGGATGAAGAATAAATAACATCGAGGACGATGTTATATTTTAAGGGAGTGTGTATGTCACATACCCCAATTTTGTAAAATAATGTTATTTGTTTTAATTTGATTCCTAAGACATTATTTTAAAATTTAATGCTAAGTAGAAACTGATGACTGAGCAGAGTCAAAATATGTGGAATGTAATTCTGAATATTTTATTTTTAATATATAAAAGTGGAGACAGCAGCTTGGGAGAGCTGTTAATAAGAGTGTTACTGGTCAAACTGGTAGAAGGAACTAGGTGGAGAGCAAAATACAAGTGGCAACATCCTCAAACACTTCCTATGTTGCAGGTGGAAACTTACCTACATTTTGGGTCATGATCCCCCAAGAAAGTGGGATCAGAGCAGGTGGCTCAATTAATGACAACTAACCCAAAAAAGACCTAGGAAATCTTTTAAAAATGGCCAATGGAGAGAGCTGGGGCTGCTCAGATATTTTCCAAGAAAAGAATCATTCAAGAGGAATGCACTTCAAGAAATTCATTGGGACAAAGGGAAACTGTAAGGAAGGTGTTTGAGGGATAAACTACAGTAACTTGAACTGATACAGCTTTCTAGCTGAGAGATTTGACTGATGATTTCAGGTTTGGTATTGTGTCTCAGGACTAGTACTTGGTTATTTGCTTCACCTATTTCCAGCCAGGAAGACCAGAGAAGGCTCGGGGGTCCTAAGGAGTCGTTTTTTGAGCACTCTCCAGGAGTTGGTAGGGAGGAGCGGCCTCCCATTGCTGTTGTCGACCAGCTTTAAGAACAGGTTTTCCTATTTACTAATTTCTGTGTTAATATCTATGTGTGATTGAATGATGCATTTTCAGGTTATGATGTAAACTTAGAGGATAGAATATCTTATTTTGTTTAGTAATGAAATTATTCTTAATGAGAAACAAATCCTACCTATGTTTTTCCCCATCTGGAGTAATCCAGATCATACTCTAGCACAGGAGGTGTATTTAAATGAAGAAAGTATGATGTAAATATAAAATAAGATGTTAGCTCGTTTATTAGAATGTTATCTTTTATTTGTTATAAGAAGAAATATTATTTTGTACATAGAGTAGTGTTAGACCTAGACTGTGAATTCCAGATCATTAGAAAAGGAAAGGAAGCTATATCATTTTACTAACAGTAGTATGATTTGGGTAGATGAAACAGTTCTCTATATAATATTCACTTTCGTAATCTTTACATGTATTTTAAAACAAAAGGAAAAGAAGAAAAAAGTTAAAATGTGTAGTGTTAGTTAAATAAAATGCTTTTCAGCTCTACAGTTTATTTCTCTTCCTATTGTAGAATAAATAACTACTGTGTTATTAGCGACCAAACTGCGAGTAAAGATAGAAAAAACATTGATTTAATTCTAAAGACAAACTAGTTGGTTTCAGATTTTATTTATGGCTGGTAATGTAAATAATTCATTTATTTTTATCTAGTTGAGCTTAAACAAGATCTACAACTACTAACCTATCTTTTATAAAATTTAAACAAACACTACAATATATTTTAGAGGAAAGAACATAGATCGTTTGTTATTTCTTTTATTTTATAAATACTAATATTATAACATAAATAGGATAACATAAAATACAGAAGGGACTTCTTATAAATTATTTAGTATAGAGAGCATAAGAATACAACAATAAAATACTTTCTTAGAATGCACCATGATAAATAGACTAAGTACAAAGATAATGTATATAATTATAGGAACATTATTTGTATATAAACAAAATAACATTTTTAACCCATTATAATAAATATCAAGTAAATATAAATTACGTACTTTAAAGATGTAACTATCAGTTACATAAGTACAACTCTAAGAACATTAAATTACTTATTTTCTGAAGATTAACAATTATAAAACAATATTTAAAACTTTATTAGAATAGAGTGAATTAAAGTAAGATAATATAAAAACAATGTACAGTTATCCTAAACAGGTGACATTCAAATAATATTACAAGGTAAATTCAAATGCAATAACTTGCAGGAAATAAACTAACAGAGTATAAACATGCTTGAATTACCGAGCTCAACCACCCATTACACCATATAAGTAATAACCAAATAAATTACAGTATTACTTTGTAAACAAAAGATAATTTAAAGAAACAATAAATACATCTTCATATCGCCAAGTTAGGGTGAAACCCTAGTATATCAAAATTTGCAACAGAGGTATAAAACCAAACAGTTTACGCTCCTTTCTAAATGCCTCTTGGCTTCTAAAAATCAATAGAGTATGGCTTTATCAGCCTTCCCTTATTTATACAGTTTATACATAAAAACGAGAAAAAAAATCAAAATTTACAGGTCACGGCCTAAGCCAGAAACCCCGCATAAAGCAAGGGTTTTAACATCAATGAAAACAGTGAACCAAGTTAACCCAGGTAAACCAAAACCACGAGGGTTTTGCAGGCCACGTCGACCAACCATCAAATGTCCCATAAGGGACTGAACAAGGATGAACTGCCATGGGATATCCAAGGCTTACCCATGAGCAAGCAGTTGTCACAGCCTTGCACCAACCACGCGGTAGGACAAGTCGATACCTGTGTAACATCAAACACGATATTGTCAATACCTTGCTTTTATTTAAGTAGACATGTAATAAAATAGAGATGTAGAAATAACGAAGATGTTAATACCAATTCTTACCTCAAAACTTCACTGAAATGTAACCGTCCACAAACAGTAATGCTGCAACCAATGCAAGGAGGAACAAATCCCTCATCTGCCACAGGAAAAATGGAGTTTACCCATGTAGCAATGACCAGCGAAGGCCAAAATATGGAGCGACAATCCAAGCAGGTATGAATGCTTGGGCTGCAACTTTTCCAACCTCAAAATCCACTCTGCTGCGAAACCCTAAGACCAAACAAATCTTAAGAGGTGAAGCCACGACTCTCACTACTGGGCCACGGGTGATTAAGACATTTGCAGTCTAAAGATTACTAAAATAAGCAGGTAGTGAAGGATAAACCCCGGAGGAAAACAACTAACCCAGTTCCAACAACAATCAAATTGTTTACAACTCTTCTCTATCGAACGTGCAGGGTGAGCCCACAATGTGCAGGAGACAAGGAAGAAAACCAGGAGACTACCAGCGACGACTTGCAGAGCGACAATGCAGTCAAAAACTCAGTAGCAGAGCGATCGGAGGCCGAAAACAACGAAAGAAATAAAAAGTTTAGGGTTTTCCAATGCCCTTTTAAATACACAACACTTCGCTACGATGATGCCACGTTCACCAAACAAATTATTTGCATGCAGTGGGTAATCCCTATAGTCCCAACGAGAAATCAACGAGAAGACTATTATTCCAATCATTTGGGGGATTTTGAAGTTCCACCATAATCTTTACTCCCAATGTCAACCTAGCATGCACGTCGCATGGTGAACAAAAGAATCATTAATACAAAAACTATGCCATAAAACTCATCAAGGGAGTGGTGGATGATACTACCCATCATTATACAAATATGGTACACATTCAATCCAAAAATTACAACTTGGGTAATAATTATGCCATTTAATATTTATACCAAATAAATTCATAAAAAATATTTATGGTATGATACCCTTTTTGCTAGAGTTATTTATAGGTTACCTTTCAGTATTATTTATTAAACTAATAGGGTTTTCAAATGAAATGTTAAATCCACTTAGGGCTTGTCATTAGAATTTTGATCATCTAATAACAATAACTAGACGAAAATTTCCAGGTAAGTTATGTGTAAAAGAACTCAGTGCATCAACACTAACTTAATTATTTTTTAGAGCAGCATGTAATAATGTTATAATTCCTTTAAACTTCAAAGCTTTGGAAGTTGGAATATTGGTACAAAAACTCATTTATCAATGTGCATTACTTCCATATCACAAGGAGTAACCAAATCTATCATGACGTAAATGGTATATGTTCACAATTTAAGATAGACCCTTAACGTAATAACCTTGCCATTCTTAGTCTGCGTGCAAAGAAATATTTAAGGCGTTTACACACACAACAACTATGGTAAACATCGAAGAGATTAGTATGCAATAAAAACTATAAATTACAACTACTAGAGAGAAAGCAACTGTCACCAATACTGATAGGACTGAATCTCGTTTCCATGGTGTCTTCAAAAGAATAACGATTTAATGGTTTTACCTCATAAAAGCATTTGAAATTGAATAGCATTTATATTCTTTTGCTGAGATATTATTTTTGCAACGAACATATATCTGAATGCTTTAGGATTATTGACAAGCAGCACCGGATATTTCTTACCTGTAAATCTGTAAGAGCAGGTAAACTTTCTGCATTAGCTCAAAGCTAAGTAAGCCCCAGAATACCAAGACAATTCCACCTTGTGGTCGCAAAGAAAAATAAGTCATTAAACTGAAAAAGAATTATTCTATAAGATAAACATAATCAAGTAGATAATTCAGATTATGAAATCATTAACATATAACTAATTAAAAGAATTAGCTGACAGCATTGTTGAATATTATCTATATTTTTGAAATTTTAAATTTTTCGGAAATTTTGGGATTTTGACAGTTGAAGTCCTTATCCTCTTTGGTGGGAAGTAATCAGTGATCAATTAATCCCATACATCATTTCCCAATTCCTTCAGATAAATTTTCATTCTTGCACTCCAAAATATGTATTCTTCTTTTCTAAGTATTAGAGATCCATTTACTGTGTAAATCTCTTCTTGTTGATCCATAGTGGTTTTAATGGGATGTTCCTTCTAGTGGTTAAATTGTAGTGAAGGAACCCACTCTGATACCAATTTTTGGTTTATTGGTCAATACTAAGAGGGGGGGTGAATCATTATTGTTATCTTTTTCACTAATTTAACCACTTTTTAAATCTATCATTAAATACACATAACAACAAGAATACACAAAACACAATTTTAACATGGAAGCCCAATAGGGTAAACCACCAATACATCTTATTACTGTAAATTGTTATTTACAAATATTTTTTCCTGCTACTATAGACAAGGATGGTATTACACCCTATTTACCAGCAACTACTGGAAGGAGGCTACGACCCCCTTGTTTTATCAGCTACTACTGAAAGGATGCTATGACACCCTACTTACCAGCTACCACTGGAAGAAGGCTATGACCCCATGGTTTATCAGTTGCTACTGAAGGGATTCTATGACACCCTGTTTTGTCATCTATGACTGACAGGATGCTATTACACCCTATTTACCAGCTTCTGCTGGAAGGAGGAAACAACCCCCTGCAGGCCTGTTTCCTGCCCTAGCGCCACCCCGCCACCCTACTATGCTTTCTGTAATATACTAGATTTATTTTCCCTCCATTCTCTATCACACCCACTGGTCTCTTTTTCTGATTTTCTGATCTGGACCTCCCAGACCTTCCTCTCACTCATACTTCTACGTATAATTATCTTCATGTTTCCTACGGATGTATTGTTCTGGAAACACACCCTTTCACAAACATTCCCTTTCAAATATGATAATCACACTTATCATAATTATGTTTATGAACATTTAATTATTAAAATTAAAACTATCAAATACTCTTCCAATAATGGCATATAATCTCTTCATACTCGTGGGAATCACTTGTAAGGATTGCAAGAAATATTTACTACATGTAAATATCGAACCGGAACATTCTTCTGCACCCTTTCATTCATTTATCACCTTAGAATTCATTTCTACATATTGACTTAACGTTTTCTATGGTTTCCACAATCTCCTTCTCCATAATCAATTTAGGTCATTGATCTAATTTTGAGACTCTTCGGTCCGTCGATCTAGCACACAAATTCCCCCCTCGAAGTCGCATTTCCGCACCAAATTTCTGCCTCAATGATGCCCCACCATTGATCTTCTTCGAGAGTTTTTCCTAATTATTGATCATCTGGTGGTAGAAACTGGAACCAACAACTCTTGAAACAAGTTTTTTGTACTTTCAACACTTTCCCAATTTCTTCACTTCACCTTTCTACCTCAACGATTCCACACCATCAATCTTATGTGGATGTCTTCTTGTCTGTCGATCTTCTGGATCGTGGGTTGTCGGATGTAGGATGCGAAAATGTAATATTTCCTCATATCATATCTTGAATTTCGGCAAACTCCTTTCCATAATATCCTTTCTACAAGCTCCTTTCCACAAGCTCCTTTCCACAAGCTTCTTTCAGCAAGCCTTTTTCCGCAAACTCCTTTCCGCAAGATTCTTTTAGCAAGATCCTTTCCAAGCTTCTTTCCACAAACTCCTTCCCGCAAGCTTCTTTCCTCAAGTTCCTTTCCATAATCTCCTTTCCACAAGATCCTTTCCACAATATCCTTTCTACAAGATTCTTTCTGCAAGCTCCTTTCCGAAAGCTTGTTTCCACAAGCTCCTTTCTACAAGCTTTTTTCCGCAATTTTCTTTTGCATCGTCAATCTTTTGCGAAGCTAATATTAGTCAGATCTTTTGCAGAACTTGTATTTTCCACCTAATTGTCAGAATTAATCCTTAAACCATCGGATCTAGTGTGGGACTAATATAAGTCGTTTGATCTTGATTGTTTCGAAACTAATCCTTAATCGTCGGATCTCGTGCAGGATGCTTCCTGACCGTCGATTTTAGATCAAATGCAGATCTCACCATGATTTTGTGGATTTGCATGATTTCTTTGTGGAAATCCTCTGCAATTGTTTCTAACATTTTTGAATATTTATATACACAGAGAATTTCACCATGATGTTGATTATAAGGAATTTATAAACACTCTCGCAAATATAGTTTCTCTGTTCTTTGATTGTTACAAATACTCTATCTCCCATTCATTTCACTCTTCTGCAGTTCCACTGTTCATTTGTCTAACCATCTTTGTCATTCATATTGCATCTCTATTTCCACTCGATCTCTGTTATTTTTTTCATTAATCATTGCTTACATCATATTGTCGACATTGTCTTGGAAGTCTTCAAATCAGTCATTCATGTTGTCTTATCATCCATGTCCATCTCATCCATTGCATTTGTTATAAATGAAATTTTATGACATCATCATTAGGACACCATCATATTCCATGTCATCATATGTGTCAATGCCACATCCTCAACTATGCCATGCCATGCCATCACTACCTTAGTCTTTCATTGAGTTTGTCCTGCCATCATATCCACTGGTTATTCCTTTTTCATTCATGAAAACCTTTAACATCAAGGACAATTATATACCTAACAGATTGAAGTTAAAACTAAAGGATGGAAGAGTTATAACTCTACCTGGAGTGCTACACATTCCAAATGTAGCAAGAAACTTGATATATGTCAAAAAGATGGATGTTACAGGTGTAAAACTGTGTGTGGAGATGGTGGTTGCAAAATGGTTTGAGTTTAAATGGTATTTACGAGGGGAGTTCGGTATGGAACACTATACAAACTATTGGGAAGCACCATCAATGATGAATGTAATAATTCTATTGTGCATAAGGAGATAAAGATGACAAAACCCTAATTGCATCAGGAGGAAAGACACTGCTATGGCATCAAAGATTGGGGCATATCATAGAAAAGGGCCTTTGAGGATCACAAGGTAAAGGTATGGTTGATAGTGTGATTGATTGCACTCTGGATTTTTATTTCTATGAACATTGCATATATGGAAAAAAAATCAAGTAAGATTTTGATTTAGTGCTACAAGAGAAAAGGGAATTCTAGAATTAATACATAGTGATGTGCTTTGACCTCTGCATGTTCCATCACTAGGAAAATATGTGTATTATGTTTCATTTATAGACGATTTCTCAAGGAACACATGGATCTATTTCCTTCAAAAGAAATCTGAAGTATTTGCTAAGTTTAAAGAATTTAAGGTTCTTGTATAGAATCAGTCAGAAAAGAAAATGAATATGTTGAGGACAGATAATGGTGGAGAGTTCCGCGGGAATGAATTTGAGGAATTCTGTAAGAAGTGTCATTTAGCAAGGAAGTAGACTACCCCGTACACACCTAAACATAATGGATTTGATAAGAGGATGGATAGGACATTGATGGAAAAGGAAAGGAGCATGGTAAGCAATACTTGGATAGGAAAATAATTCTGGGAAGAAGAAGTAGATACAACATGTTACTTGGTAAATCAGTCACCCACATCAGCATTGATTGATAAAACTACACAAGAGATTTGTACTGGTAAGAAACCCTCTATCAAGCATCTAAATTTTTTTGGTTGTGATGCTTATGTAACTGTTCCAAAGGATAAAAGGAGCAAGCTCGATAACAAAGTTGAGAAGTGTATATTCATTGGCTATAAAGATGATATGAAAGGTTATAAGCTTTGGAATATTGTAACTAAGAATATTGTTTACAGACGAGATGTTGTGTTTAGAGAGTTCAAATAATTCCTCAGTCAGGAAGTGACTCCAATGGAAAAGGAACCAGATAAAATAGAGTTTGAGTTAGAAGGTAGAGAATCTTACTCAAAATAAGAAGTTGAATCATAAGAATAAGAACATCATACCCTTATTTTGAGGAGATCATATCGAGAAAGAAGGAAACCAGAAAGGTATTACATCCTGATTTTCTCTCTCATTTTTCTTTGTCTATTACTGCTAATGGTCCTAGAAATGTGAAGGAATTTGTTGATTCAGAGGATAGTGATCTATGGAAGAAGGACATGGTTGAAGAAATGGATGCCTTCGGCAAAAGAGAATCTTGGGATCTAGTCTAGTTACTAGCTGGAAGAAAATCCATTTGGGGTAAATGGCTATTTAAAACGAAGTTAAATACAGAAGGTAAAGTGGAGAAGTACAAAGCCCTCTTGGTAGCAAATGGATATTCTCAGGTCGAGGAAATTGATTTCGGTGAAATATTTTGTCCAGTTGCAAAATTAGCTTCAATTATATTTCTTCATTCTATTGTTATTGCTTTTGATCTTGAAGTAGAGTAGATGCATGTGAAGACAACGTCCTTACATGGGGATATGGAAGAATAAATCTACACGAAACAACCATAAGGCTTCATAGTAAAGGGAAAGAAAGAGATGGTATGTAAACTAAAGAAGCCCCTTTATGGTATAAAGAAATATCCAAGGATGTGGTATCAAAAGCTTGACACATACATACTTGGATTAGGGTTTGTGAGAAGCAAAGCCGATCATTGTGTCTACTTCAAACATGTTGATGATCACTTCATTAACATATTACTATATGTTTATGACATGTTGCTGATTGGAAACAAAAAATATGTTATAAAGGATTTGAAGTCTCAGTTTTCCTCCAAATTTGATATGAAATATCTCGGTGTAGTAAACTTCATTCTGGGAATGGAGATAATAAGAGATTGTGCAAACATGATGATATGTTTAAATCAAAGAAAATAGGTTCAGACTGTACTAAAAATATTTAACATGTAGGAAAGTAATTCGGTCAATGTTCCTATTCCTATAGGTGTAAAGTTATCTATAGAGCAATTTCCCAAGAAACAAGAAGAAGAAGAAGAAGATATGTCACGAGCTCCATATGCCAGTGAAGTTGGTATTTTGATGTATGCAATGGTTTGTACCATACCATACATTTCTCATGCCGTGGGAGTTTTGAGCAGATATATGTCAAAAACAGGAAAGGAGCATTGGACAACTATAAATAGTGTCTTCAAATATTTTTGTGGCACCACATATTACGCAATTTTCTACCAAGGAACACCTAGACTAGACAGAGTAATAAATGTACATGGATTTGCTGATGCAGACTAGGTTGGAGATCTTGATCGTAGAAGATATACAAGTGGGTATGTGTTTAACCTATTTGGGGGAGTTATAAGGTTGATGACCAAGATACAAGATATAGTTACACTCTCAACTATAGAAGCTGGAAACATAGTTATTACTATATGTTTATGACATGTTACTGATTGGAAACAAAAAAATATGTTATAAAGGAGGTGAAGTCTCAGTTGTCCTCCAAATTTGATACGAAATATCTCGGTGCAGTAAAATTCATTCTGGGAATGGAGATAATAAGAGATTGTGCAAACATGATGATATGTTTAATAAGAGATTGTGCAAACATGATGATACGTTTGCTACCAAGGAACACCTAGACCAGACAGAGTAATAAATGTACATGGATTTGCTGATGCAGACTAGGTTGGAGATCTCGATCGTAGAAGATAGACAAGTGGGTATGTATTTAACCTATTTGGGGGAGTTATCAGTTGGATGACCAAGATACAAGCTATAGTTACACTCTCAACTACAGAAGCTGGAAACATAGTTATTACTATATGTTTATGACATGACCATATAGTTATCAGTTGGATGACTAAGATACAAGCTATAGTTACACTCTCAACTACAGAAGCTGGAAACAAGCTATAGTTACACTCTCAGGGGAGTTAACTGATAAGGGGGAGTTATTAGTTGGATGACCAAGATACAGGATATAGTTACACTCTCAACTACAGAAGCTAGAAACATAGTTATTACTATATGTTTATGACATGACCATATAGTTATCAGTTGGATGACTAAGATACAGGCTATAGTTACACTCTCAACTACAGAAGCTGGAAACAAGCTATAGTTACACTCTTAGGGGAGTTAACTGATAAGGGGGAGTTATCAGTTGGATGACCAAGATACAAGATATAGTTACACTCTCAACTACAGAAGCTGTAAACAAGCTATAGTTACACTCTCAGGGGAGTTAACTAATAAGGGGGAGTTATCAGTTGGATGACCAAGATACAAGCTATAGTTACACGATCAATATCTCTAACCCAGTCTGAGAGTGTAACTATAGCTTGTTTCCAGCTTATGTAGTTGAGAGTGTAACTATAGCTTGTATCTTAGTCATCCAACTAATAACTATATGGTCATGTCATAAACATATAGTAATAACTATGTTTCTAGCTTCTATAGTTGAGAGTGTAACTATAGCTTGTATCTTAGTCATCCAACTAATAACTATATGGTCATGTCATAAACATATAGTAATAACTATGTTTCTAGCTTCTATAGTTGAGAGTGTAACTATAGCTTGTATCTTGGTCATCCAACTGATGACTCCCCCAAATAGGTTAAACACATACCCACTTGTATATCTTCTACGATCAAGCTCTCCGACCCAGTCTGCATCAGCAAATCCATGAACATTAGAGTAATAAATGTACATGGATTTGCTAATGCAGACTGGGTTGGAGATCTTAATCGTAGAAGATATACAAGTGGGTATGTGTTTAACCTATTTGGGGGAGTTATTAGTTGGATGACCAAGATACAAGCTATAGTTACACTCTCAACTACAGAAGTTGGAAACATAGTTATTACTATATGTTTATGACATGTTGCTGATTGGAAACAAAAAATATGTTATAAAGGAGGTGAAGTCTCAGTTGTCCTTCAAATTTGATATGAAATATCTCGGTGCAGTAAGCTTCATTGTGGGAATGGAGATAATAAGAGATTGTGCAAACATGATGAAGTTGGAAAGCCACTCATGCAAGAAAAGAAGATGTATGGTTGCAAAGATTGTGTTTAGGTATAGGGTTTATACATAAATATATAATGTTAGATTGTGATAGCCAAAGTGAAATCTTCCTGACAAGGAAACCTCCTTATCATGCTAAGACAAAGCATATTGATGTGCAATATCACTTTGTGAGAGATATGGTTGAAGACAAGAAGGTGTTGCTGGAAAAGGTTCATACCTTTAAAAATGTTTCAAACTCGTTAATGGAGTCTATGAGTATAGATAAGTTCTCTTAGTGTAGAGAATATATGGGCATTGATGCCCCGAACCTATGACTTCATGAGTACATGACTCATTGCTATGCAAAGAAGACAACAACTGGGATAATTTTGGGTATATGTTATATTATTTGCATGTGCATGTGGAGGGGAGGTGCACCTATGAGCGTTGCATCTGATGATCCTTGTCGGCACCTTCACAAAAACAGGAACAGAGTCTATTTTTTGGCTTTTTTTTGGAATTTTCTAAAACTATGTAATTTAATCCTGGTTAAGAAATTGTGGTCTCTTTTTCTAATATGGTTTAACTGATTAGGGTATTGGAGGCTACATAATACCTATATTGTATTGTTAGTTATTCATAATGATAATGATAAAATAGGAGGTGCGGCTCAAAGGTTTGTTGGTTTTCTGGGTTAAGGGTTTCTAGGGTAAATCTCTGTGTTTGTGTGTGAATGTTATGGTGTAATATTTGTTTTTCCTAAAAGAATATTTATTCTTTACTTATTTGCATATGTTTAAAACTTACAATTAGTAAGTATTCCAGTCTACCACCATGTTTTACTGTTACTAGCAATCCCATGAAAAACACTTCAATTCTAGGCAATAAATTCTCAAATTCTAATCCTGGAAACATGTTTGCTTCATCTTCAAGTATCACTGTCGGTGGGTTTTATTTACCAAACATTGGATTTCCCTATGGTTGGGTTGGTCCATCCAACACCAACTACATTAATGGAGGTTATAATAGTCCTCAAAGCATTACCAATTATTGTTCAGGTGTTGTTTATGGCGGAAGCTCTTTCATGGAACATTAATGTTGCCAGCATATGCTTTGCACCTTGGAATAATGATGTCTCATGGAATTATCCTCCACCTTAGGGAAGTAACATATTGGGGGTTCATCCTAAACAACCAACCAACACCATGTCTAGGGGGCGATCCTCCTCCTTTAAGTGGTAATATTTCAAGGGGCACTACTCCACCCATCAAAAATGCTCCAAAATGGAGTGTCTTTATCTGGGGATTAATCAACCTCCATATGGAACCCCATATCCTAAAAGTGGTAATATTACAAGAGGTATCAATCCACCTATTAATACCACTCCACTATGGAGTGGATTTTTTCTGGTGGGAAATCATCCTCCCACAAGTGGTAATGTGCCAAGTGGCACCAATCCACCTGATAACACCACTTTTCCATGGATAAATCTTCTCCTTAGGTGATCTTCCTTCAAATGGTAATATGCTAGGGGGAACCAATTCACCTATTAATGCCACTCTTCTATAGAGTTCCTCTTTTATCGTGAGTAATCATCCTTCTTAGGGAACACCTCCTACATAGGGAAACATTTATTGGAACTCCAATCAATTGCAAGGATAGAACCATACCATGTGGTGATATCAAGCCTCACATGTGTGGGACATGAATATAATAGTTTCGATGAGATTTCAACATGCCACGACTCCCACCCAAACTTTAAACGTCCTCACAGTTCAATCCACTAACTAGAGAGGAAATAAGAAGAAATATTATAAGAAGCATCTACATTCATGCTTACCTTCTTGGGACTTGGTTTTGCTAGTTGACAAGGTGATTTATCCAATGGGGGCGTTGGAGCCTATTCTCCTTCTTGTTGATTCAAGTAAATGTTCCAACATACATTCTCTCTATGATGATATTATTCTAATAGATATGACAAAGTTGGCATTCCTTTATATATTTCAAACAATCATATTTATACATTGGACCTCGTTGCACTCAAACACAACCTTGATTTTCCTTTTGAGTATGTTCTCATTGTTTGTGTATCGTCAAATAATGGTATTTTTTAGTCATTTGACTTTTTCATTAAGTTGCAAGGATTTTTTCCCAATGAGTTTGATTCTTTTAGCGGATCTTTATACTCATGTGATGATGAGGTTGTTCCTATAGAATCTATTGTTTCATTTAGCTTTGATTTTATGATCTTTCCCACGATTTTGATCTTATTGATTGTAGGTCCTCAAGCCTTAGAATTATTTTATTAAGATGCAACTTCAGAAGATATTCTTATTGTATTTGTATTATTGTATTGTATGGTGTTTGTCATGTATTTTCTATTTAAAACCGTAAAAGTACAATGTTATATTGTATTTGTAATGTCATCTCCAAAAGATATTATTAATTTATATTGTACTTCTAAGAAATACAAGTTGGACCTATAAGGACAAGACACCCAAAATACAAGTATAAATACGAGGTCATACTCCTCATTTGAGACACACACCCACAACAAGCATGTCCGCTCCTACATGAGGAAGAGGTTTTCTCTGGCTAAGAAGAAGAATTTTTCTTGGGTTGTAGAATACTTGGAAAACATCTATCATTTGTTCTTGGGTTTGATTAGAAGCTTCTTGTTCACACCGTGGCATTGTATAGTGTTGATGAATATATACTGAAGAAGTTTGTTGGGTTTTCTTCCCTTGAAGGGTTTCCCATAGGATAAATTTTGTGTCTTTGTGTTTACTATTGAATGGATTTCTTTAATTGATCCTTATGCATGCAAATATTATGATGTGATATACTAAATAAATGAAAATCTAACATAATTAATTGTAAGTCAAAATTCCAACATGGTATTAGATCCATGCTAAAAGAATTCATTGCGACAGTCGTAACAACTGTAACTTATAGATATTAGGGATTCCTACTTCTAGCCTTTCCATCTAGAGATCTAGCTCGACCTTTGCATCATTCAACTCACCCTAAGAGGGAACATCTTTTTGTGGAGGAAGATTCTAGTTTTGACCTAAAAACTATCAGGGTCAAGAACTAGGGATCCATATTTTAAGACCTCTTTTCCACTAATAAGGTTCAACCCTATCATTTTCCAACTCGCCCTGGGAGGGATCATCTTTCTATGGAGGAAAAATTTAGATCTGAGAGTTTTCAATTTTTACCTAGTTTTTATTGGATTGAGAAAACTGGGTTTTACAGCCCTTGCTTGTTCTGTCGACAGATCTAAGTGAAAATATTTTTTATCAACTCACCTTGGGAGGGCACATATTTCTAGTGGATCAATTTCTCCTTTATAGAACTTTCATTTTTGACCCTCCTCCTGCTAGGGTTTCTAGAACTATATTTGACAAGATGACAAAGAACACCAAGGTTGATAAGAAACTTGAAGGGGATGATAACTTCAAAGCATGGAAATATAGGATGCTCCTCATCCTAGAATAAAATGAATTGGAAAATTATGTTGTAGAAGAGGTTGCAGATCCAAAGGGAGATGAAGCTAAGGCGAATCATGAGAAGAACATGGTTGAAGCAAAGAGAATCATAGCTGATTCCTGCATCAATCCCTCATGTTTCATCTTCGAAGACTCCAAAGGAAATTTTTGATTCTTTGACCAAATTATATGAAGGTAATAATATCAACCAGAAGATGACATTGAGAACACAACTCAAGAATGTGAAGAAACCATTCTTTCTACTTTACAAGGCTTTCTGAAATCAAGGATCTACTAACAACTATTGAAGATGTCATCGAAAATGCATTTGTTTAACGCATTTGTGCAAGAATAAATATACCAAGGTTGATCTCCAAATTGCATAAGACCGATGGTGAATGAAACTAAGCACTTGCAACTCATGCAAAAATAAGAATAAGAAGCAAGTATATCAAGAATATTGATAGTAGACCAATACAAAAAAACAAGAAATATATGTCCAAAATCAGGTGCTATAATTGTAACAAGATTTGATACTATGCTAAACATTGCACTCAAGATAACAAAAGAGGAAAGAGAAAGCATCATGCTCATAGAATGGATGATTATGAGCCTGCCCCATACAAGAAAACAAATGAAGAATCGTATGAATAATTTGTGCAAGCACGAAGTAGATTTAGATACATCATCATGGTGTACAATGCCATGAGATCTCTTCTAAATATATAGGAACATCCAAGAGGATCTAGTGCATCTAGAAAACATGAGGATATAGGTTGAAGTTTCAATAAGTTCCATAAGTTTAGAACTTGATGAAGAAAAATATCAAGATTTAGAACTTTGTTGGCAACCAACAACCTTCTCTCTTTTTATTTTTTATTTCTAGTTAATAAAACATAATATCAATTTCGACCTTAATACTTCTCGAGAAAATTATAAGTTTTGACCTTTGGAGTATGTGATTCTTAAGGTACTCCTAATTTGGGGAAACTAAAAACTTGAAGCAAAAATCATTTTTATGTTATCAATCCCATTTTGTGAAGGTATCACTGATGATTAATTTTTGTAGACACTAAACCTGTATCCTATATAGTCAGTTTTTCTTATATAATTGTACTTTAAATTCTTGACTATATTTAAATGGTTGTAGGGTTCTTCCGGACAATCCGCAGTAGCCATTTTTTTTGTCAGTAGGGTTCTTCCGGACTATATTTAAATGTACGACAAAGATACTTTTATCAGATCAACAATATACTCTTCGATACTGAACTAATTGATCGTTCACTTCTATCATTTTTGTAACTTCATTCTTGTCTATATTTTCCTCAAGTTAACGAAACTAAAACCTTATGTTTCGTGCATCAATTTTTACAAGGTAGTATAAGTGCATGGAAAATTCATTTTTACCTTAAGTGATTATTAGGTTGATAATATTTGCCTATTACTTAACCTAAATACCATGCTAAGATTACACTTAAGTGACTATTTTAAACCATGTATCAAAACATGTCTTTTCACCTTAGTCACAATTGAAACCATATGAATATTCTATTAATGAATTGTATGTGACACATGTTCCCATGATACACCTCTCTTGTTGGAATCAATTCAACAAAGCATCGGGACATTTGGTTTGCTTGTCAATATCATCTCCATTTATGAATGTTGTACATAACCATAATTTCGCATCACATGTTATTATTACCTCGATTTGTTAACGCTTATGAAGAAATTTGTAGGGTTTCAATAGCGATGGTGGGTAAACTTAGATTTGTTGCAAATGCTTGGCATGACCTAGATTCCTATCCCATCCATATTCAAAACCTCTTTCAAAACGAACTCCGATCAACAATTTAACAGTGGAGAGATGGCTCCACTTCGTCGATTTGAACCCACTGTGAGTGAGCTATTAGAAATATAACCAGAGGCAACCCAATTTCTTGAAAAAATTGGTTGGGGTTGTTTTTTTCAAAGTTTTAATGGACATCATATAGAAGTTACCCGACAATTCACTTTGTCTCTTAAGGGTAACGTGGCTCAGATTAGAAGCCTTCATTTGGTTATAACAGAGTATCTCATAGCAAAGGATACCAAGCTCCCTCAAACAGGGGAATGATGGTTTAAACAAATTTAAATCAATAAGAATAAGTGGAAACATTTTTTCCTCCCTCTTCCAGATGATTTTGATGATAAAAATGGAAACCTAATGAAATTTCTCAAACCTCAGTAGTGTCCCCTCCTACAACTTATTATAAGGTATATTACTTGCGATGGCAGGTTTTCTTATGTCCATTTGTACCATCTTCGACTGCTCATGGCATTTAAAGGTTTGAAGTTGAATTTCCCCTATTTCTTAATTAATATTCTTGAAAAAAATTATTTATGTGGTTCAACACACTATCGATGATCAAGATAGAAGTTTATTTCATCATGGTTTGCTTAAAACTGTAATTCAACATCAATTGTCTTCTGTGGGTAGGACTTGGGATGAGTTCCTGGGTGAAAATAATTTTGGGAAACCCCAATATTAGCCTTCTCATTTACCCAAAGTTCAACAGAAGAGGAGGCAATCCTATTTGCGTGAGTCTCCATGGAGTCTCCCCAATTAGAGTCAACATCAAATCTTGAGAATATTGAAACCATTAACCCTACATTGCAAAATGATTTGAAAGGTAAAATGGCATAGGATGGTTTCATTTTGGTTGTTGAGGATTTAATCAACCTCTCGCAGCCTGTTAAACCCCATGATGTACCTACACAAAGTTAAAGGGGTTATAAAATTGTCAAGACAAATATTCTACTCTTCACAATGAAGCTAGACCAAATCATATAGAGTCAGTCTCTGTTAATACCTGCAGGTTCACCCATAGTATGGATACCGTCTAAATTCATGTAACGATGCAACAACAAAAGGAAACCCCTTTGGTGGAGATTGTGAGTGAAGATGAAGATCTCACCCCGATTCATGAATTGCCTCATGATAGTGATTACCATGAGCATAGCATGGAGCTTAATAACCCCATGACAACCCATGTAAAAGAGTCCACTCACAAGTCATCTCCATTTCAATCTGAACCAAATCCTTCATGTACATGTGATTATTCACTTTGTCATAGTAATAAGAGCCTTAATTAGTCCATGAAAAGGGTGTTCAAGGAGAAAATTACTCAAATAGAAACAAAACTTGAACCATCCCACTCAAATGAACATGTTATGAAAAATGAAATCAAGACTCTTAAAAGCAAGTTATTATTATGGGTAAATCGTTGGCAGAACCTGAACTAAAACAAAGACAAGCACATAGCCATGAAAATATGTTTGGTTTCGACTAATGAAAGACTGGTAAATCAGGAAAAAACAAAAGAAAGTTAAAGACTTGAAGCTTCGAGCCAGATTAGCTGAAGCTCAACGAGCAGCCAAACTTCATATTTATACATAACCTGTATTTGTTTCAGTTTTATCTATAGTTGGAAGGTTTATTGATTTTGACAGGTAAGTGGATCATTTTATTAGCACAGCTACAGAATCGTATGTTTTGTAGGAGTTCTCATGACTTATTTATTTGCTATTTCATTAATTAAATATGAATTTAAATAAGAACTTAACATTATGTTTAATTGATGTAATGGGTGTCCTTCACATTTATCCTAGATGCGTTTTGGATCTTATTATGTTGTTGGGTTTAAGGAAGCTTCACTACGAGGTGCCTTTTGTTTGGGAGATAGTCTTAACTACCTTAGAATTCCTTATTATCTCATCGACAATGCAATCATCTTGATTGTTCATTTGTTTTTAACAGTTGTCAAAATGATGTGTAACATATTTTTAAATAAAGAGTCTATTTTAGGAAGTAGGTCCATAGAATCCTCGAGGTAGTTAGTTTGTTTTTAATATACAAGTCACCTGGGTGACTAAAGTAAGGGGATTCAAATAGAGTGAAAATTTGTCCTGTGGAGTTGCACATTTCTGAATTTTGGAGCAGAATCACGTGTCATGATTATATTGGTTCTAGCATACTACTCTGGGATGCATCTTGAGAAATGGGTAGTATTTTGATGGTGTTTTTCAGATATAGTTATATATATAAACTCTTATTATAGTTTCCTTTCATATTTTGATATGCAAATACATTTTATTGTGTTATATTAACCATTTTTATGCTTTTGAATACACCATGATTAACTTCTGAGGATATGATGTTTTATGTTAGCTTGGGATGGTTTTAATTATCTGATTTAACTTATATATCATCCTTTATATGATTTATTTTTCCTACGATGTATTTATATGAATATTATATAGTAATCATTATTTTTAAAATATCATATTATAAGCACGATACAACTTGTTGTTTTGTAACAATACATATGTTTTGTGTTATAATAGTTTATTATTATTTATTTTAAACATATGTCTGTGATTTAATTCTTATGATTGGGATTATGTTATGTTATATGAGTTTTCTCTCGTAATATATCATATTTTCAAGACTTTTGGTTTACAGTACAACAAGTGATAATAATTATTAGAACTGATATTGGCCAAGATAGGTTAGCATAGTTAGTAAATAAAATAATTAGTATTAGTTTAGCAGTTGTTAAATAACCAATTATTTCTAAAAGTGAGATAAATCCTTCATTGAATATTTTTTTTAGAAACCATTTGTTGATGTAATTGTAACTTCGGAATGTATTCACGTGTATATCTTATGTATTATACCCCAATGTTTATTCCAAGATGTGTTTGTAATGTAATTGAGTGATGTCATGCCCCAATGTTCCAATCCTGAGTTTCTATAATGTGAACAAGTCATGTCAAGTCATTATGGGTAACCCTCCTACTTGTCAAGGGTTAAAGTCCCCGCAGTTGTGGGTCCCTAGGGTTATTAGACTGTTCTAGAGAGGTCGACCCTAGGTGAGCTATTGTAAGTCGAGGCAATAGTCCCCACCATCTATGTTAAGGATAAACCTCCTTGTTGGTCGGAGGAGGAAAAGTCCCAACAAGTTGTGGGGCACTAGGGTTATTAGACACTCCTAGAGATGTCGGCTCTAGTAATTAATTGTTAAGTGAGGCCGACATGTTGGAGTGGGATTCAAGTGAATGAAAGAATATAAATAGAGAGTGAGCCTCTCTATTTATCACACACACACTCACTCATTGGGGCACATGAGTGAGAGAGGAGAAGCTCTCTCAAGTGTGAGAGAGAGAACAAGATGTGGAGATCATCTTTTCTATTTTCAGTTTTACTGCTGCCATTGGTGCTCATTCTATCTCTGAGCAAGTTGCAGGTTTTTCTCCTTTATGGTTTCCTGGAGTAAAATTATTTGTGTCTCTTGTCTCTTGTGTTTATTGTTGTGCATGTTAGTCTCTCAGATAAGATCCTAAGATAATGCTTGCTTGAATGATAAAAATCTAACATGATATCAGAGCTAACCTAAGAAGAATACATTGTGCAGCTATAGAAGCTAGGGCTTCTTAATTTTTATGTCTCTCTCCACAATCCATCAGAAAACATATGCTAGGCAGACTCTCCATTGAAGGGCACATCTTTTTGTCGAAGCGGAATTCGATTCCAGACATTTTCATTTTTTGGTGTAGGAAATTAGGGATTCTTATAGAAGAGGAATTTTTTAGTGAGCTTGGCATAGGATTTCTCTCCTCATAAAAATAGAATTTTAGAGGCCTGGGTCAATATTTTTGGTTGGGTGAAACTCTGGGAAATTCAAACCCTAGTTTGACCCCGAGCTGGAAAAACCCTAAAATACTAAAACTGATAAGTTTTGGTACATTCACTACATCTCAGGATAGGAAAAGTCTCAGGAACTGAAACTTTCACATGCTGAATTTAAAATCCTATTTTACACTGTGTCCAAAATTCAGCCTCATATTCGCTATATTCTGGGAGATATGATCCCTCCAAGTTAGGGTTCCAGCCTCTTCCAGGATTCATCCCTAAACAGGACACCTGGGGATAATTGGTATATCTTGATATACAAAGGTCCAAATGAAATTTTTGAAGATGTTCCAAAAAGGGTATGGACTTTAATTCTTTTGGTCCAAGTTTAAGACTCATAAGATGAACCAGTGACACATGGAAGTCCGTACAACTTTGCTATGTTGAATAGTCCTGAAAAAGGTCACCTTGGGAAAAAACTCATAAGTCCCAATTGGTGAAACCAATTCTAATTAAACCTATGGTTTTGTAATAGGTACATTTTCGAATACCTCAGTGTGAATTTTCAGACACATAGGAGCACTAATTTTAGAGATATCGCAGAAACAGTATCAGGAATTTCTGCAAAAGAAATTGGAAAACTAGGGCTTCCTGTTCCGGGAGCTTCCCTCCACTGTTTTCAGAAAAGGAGTACATTTGAAAGATCACCTTGAATATATATATTTATATCCAATAACATCTATAATATTCCAAGTTTTTAAAATTAGGGTTTCTCTAACAAACCCTAGATTAGCCAGCTCTGGAACTAGGACAAACACCTCAAATCGGTAAGATCTAATCCTTTGTTATTTTCATTTGAGGTTCTCATTTCAAAGTGATCTATCACATCATATTGATGATAAGCTTGGTGAAGTTGACAACTTCCAAGCATGGAAGTATATGATCTCTCTGAAGAAAATGAATTGGACACCTACATGAGTAGAGAGGTTCCAGTTCCAGAGGGAGATGAGGCTCAAAGCCTTACACAAGAAGAACTTGGTTAAGGCCAAGAAGATCATTGTTGATTCAATCACAAATCACCTTATACCACAAGTTTATTCCCTAAAGACACCAAAAGAGATGTTTGATTCCTTGATCAAGCTATTTGAAGGGAAGAACATAAATCAAAATATGGCTTTGAGAAAGCAGTGGAAGAATGTGAAGATCCAGAATGCAAAACAACTTGAAGCGGTAGAAGAAGAAGTGGAGAATGAAAAAGTAGTGATAGCCACCTTGAATGGACTCCTAGGATCATGGGATTCATTCATTCGAGGAATGTGTGTCTAAAGGAAGTGGTTACATTTAGTAGACTCTGGGAAGAGCACATAGAAGAAGAATAAGCTCGACTCATATTAAGAGAAGAGAAGATGGGAGCAACTGAAGATCAAACTCTCACCATCGAAAGAAGATCCCTCAAGCGATGAGGAATATGAAGGACTCAACTCTTGAAGAAACTCTTATCCATCTTAGCATTTGGATAAGAAACGGTGCTATTATGAATGAAGAAGATGATGAAGCTGAAGGCTCAAGAATGAGTCTACCCACGAAACAAATAAAGATAAGTATTCAATTGTCATTTCATGATATTGCTTTGATTATGCATTTTTTTATATTCAGTTGATGTATTATGCATGATAGAATGTATGCATTAATGATAGTATACTACTAATATGCATGTGATGGGTAAGTAGCTCATGGTGCTATACAACTCTCCATTGCTACTTATCTAGAATGAAACCTCTTTGCTGACATATTAGATTAGTGCACAATCTCAATGTTGTCCTGGTAGAAATAGAAGGCATCTAGAAAGTTTTCGTGAGATATGGATGGATGTCGTATTGGATAAATTAGTTGCATAATCATATATCTTGATGCAAAAGAATTTTTCATTATGAATATGCCTCATGAAATGTTTCTAACCATACAAATGCATTTGACTTGTAGGAAAGATCACGTACAATCACCTACAAGAAAAGAAGGATGAGACACTACTACATTTCAACCAAAAATCCGACGGCAGTATTGTCGGATTTTAGACACTTCCCTGTCGCATGTACGACACTATGATTTTTTTAAGCGTCGGTGGCTTAGCATCGGTTATCCGACATCTTTCCAATCTGTCGGTTAAGCGACACCTCAGTTTACCGTCGGCTAAATGTAAAGCGTCGGTTAAGAGACAGAATTTCTTCGACGGTAATGAAATTTTTTTAAGAAAATAACCTTCATTCCGTCGGTTAAGCGATAGAATGGCCGTTGGATAAGCGATGGTAGTCATTTTTTTTTTAAATAACCTTCATTCTGTCGGTTCAGCGACGGCTATAAACAATAATCGTCGGTAAAGCGGCAGTTGTAGCCATCGCTTAAGCGATGGTAGTGTATTTTTTTTTTAATTATCTTCATGTCGTCGGTTAAGCGACAGCTATAAAATCTAATCGTCGGTAAAGCGACAGTTGTATCCGTCGCTTAAGCGATGGTATTGTCTTTTTTTTTTTATTATTGTGATGATAAAATTACCAAACTTCCTATCATATATGACTAGGCTTCCTTTAAAAAACATATACATAGAATTAAACATTATTAACACACATACATTTTGAAATACTATAAGGCACACATTTAGTCTTGTCAAAATGTCAAAACAATACCAGTGTCATACTTAATAATGCTGGAAATTTGACTTCTACAAATGTTGAGAAAAAGAGCAAGCAGGTAAAACCAGAAAATTTATAACTTATGACTAACCTCAAGCTGCTCTAAGCTCACATAATCTCCATTTTCAAGTTTCTTCCTTATGGTACCAAAGTCCATGGGATTTTCAATAACATGAAAATAGTCTGGGAGCTGACAGCACAGGAAATAGCACATTTTTTATCAAATCGCTTTATAGGGAAAAAACAATGATCAAATTATTTGTTCATGGAAAGGAGATTGATATGGAAAAACATGGAATACCTCCTCTGGATCCACTGGTTCGGAAAATACTCCATATGTGTCCTTTCTGTTGACAAAGTCACAGACAATCTAGAAATCATTTTTAAGCATGGAAAAATTTTAAGAATGCTTCATGAACAAACAAACAAGGAAACAAATAAACTACCCACATCTTCATTGTGGATAAGTAGAAAATAATACAAACTTTACTCACTTTTGAAACTTATCAACAGCAGCAAAGAGCACTTTCTTATCTAGCATAGGCAGTACTGACTGCAGATCTGACGGTGTACCTGTTGCTCATGCCAACTAGAACATATATAAGGACCACTTTGCATACACCAATAAAGTATGATACAACTAGACAAAATGCAATAAGTTGAAGTATGAAGTTAATTTAAGTTCCCATGCAATTTTAGGCAAACCTTACCCAACTGTATTTTGAGCAAATTTCCTGCTAGATATCAGGATTCAAACCAATAATTTAGTGACTGCACTTAACTAAATTGCCAGTCTGTATATACCCCAATAATTTAGTGACTGCACTTAACTAAATCTATCAGTTGGTATATCTCCACCCCAAGCTTCTGGTGGTGTAATAGATGGAGATCTGTCACCCTTCAAAGATATCCCTAGTGTAGGGGTGGATAATTGTGAAGAGGAACCCTTACTCAAGGAATCTTCCTGCACAGGATATAAATGAGATCAAAGTTGCAAAAATCCCAAATCTGGGAATCATGTATTAGCTATCCAGATGTAGGAAATGACATGATGACATTAATATAAGCATGCCAAACTTGAAAGTCAATATGAATGCATTGTCTTAAATGTTTCCATGTGTCCAAGTTTTCACTATATAAACATTTTAGGCTTTAACAATCAGCTCATAGTCATACACTTTAATACATTTACAACTTCACATGCAGATTTCCTAGCTTTTTCAAAACCCACTGACATGAAAACCCTTCACGTCCTCTGCTCCTAACAAAGGAGACTCCTACAATTTACATAGATTTTTTCAGAGACTCAAAACATTGCTCTGAAACTCAGACCAACAGTCAAACCATTGCTTCGATGCTAGGACCAATTTTCAAAACAACCACCAAGACACCCTTCCCTTTTCCCTATCCCCATTTAGGAAATTGCTGAGTTATACATACTTTTTTCCCTTCCCTTTTCCCCATCCCCATTTATGAAATTGCTGAGCTTACATACTTTTTTGTCAAAATGCACTTCTTTGAATCTCTTAAGAAGCATTGCCATTGGATTTTGAATTTATGCCACATGAACAGCCCTGCTCTACAAATGACAGTGTTTCTGAATCCAGTAATATTCCTTTACAAGGAGCTGTTGAATTGCTTAGTTTTATTAAAGAGTGCATTTTTTCTCCAGATTGGCATTCTTCTATTTACAAAGAATCCTGTCACCAACTTAATGAAGAACATGTCAGTGCTCTTTTACGAATGCTACAGCCAAAGCTTTCAGTTGATGAAAGAATGGAGGGGGGTTGGTGTTTCAGATATGTCCTATGAAAAACACTTCCTTGAACATTTTCACAAAGCATGCTTTAACCTATTACATGAACTTGTTATGAGGCGTGCCTTATCCACCGAACTTGAAGAACACCTAGTAAATCAAGTTCTGAAGGTAGAGGATGGGAGGTTTGATTATACTGATGATGCTCTTGTTCTTGTAGCTCGCATTCTTATTATAAGGACATCCACAGGGTCCAGTTTGGGAGATGACTCCTTAAGACTCAAAATCTGCAAAGGCTACGCTAGTTTTATTGTTGAGAAAGTGAAAGCTACATGTTCAGGGTGCTTAAATATCCAAGAATTTTGTGCAAGTCTTCCATCCCTATTTCATTTGGAAGTTCTTCTCATGGCTTTTCATTCTTCAAATGCATTTGAAAAAATCAAAATGGCAGAGAATATTTTTTCTACCCTCAGCAATGTAAGTTGTCCTCCAGTGGAACTTAACAGCACACAATTGGTTTGCTGGTCTTTGCTAATTTCAAGACTGATGTTGATTCTTCGGCACATGATTCTCCACTCTACAACCTTCCCATCCTGGTTGATGTTCAATATAAGAAATAATTTAATACAGATTACACAAGGAGGAACTTTTACTGAAGGAATAACCATGTATATACTGAAGACCATAAGCAGAAGTAAGGCATACTTGATTATTCTTGCAAGAGGACAAATTCATGGGTTATCCAACCAAGCATGGCTTTAAATGTTAAGAAGACTCTTAATTTCACAATAGCAGTGATCAAGATTCAATAACCACCCATACTAACTTTTTGGTTTTCTGACATCTTTCTTTCTCATTGCAATTGTTTTTCTCAATCAAAAAATCATTAACTTTTGGAAAATTAATGCTGGATATATATAGCATAGAGATGGACAGATGCTACATCAATGCATCATTCCTACCAATTATTTTTCTAAATACCTCATATAGTAAAAAAAATTAGTGCACAATAATATACAGCCATGCACAAGACTACATAAAGCCAAGAGGAGGGTCTTTAGATACAATTGTATTACAACTGTACAACCTCTTGCATCTCCTATTAGAAGAGTGATTTGATTTTACTTGCCATTTGATTTGGTCCTAGAAATACCAAGCCTTCTCCATAGCTCATGTGGACAGGTATTTTCCTAGGAGTTCAGTTCAGAAAGGCCTGTTTCAGGTGGCAAGATGTTTGGGACAAGGACACTAGACATGGAAAAGTTGGATTGACCTTGCCCATGTTTGAATCCTATCAATTATTTGCAATATATGCAGCTCTACCTAAGATTGGAGGCCACACAAATATTATACAACCAAGCACAAGACTAAATAAAGAACAAAAGGACGGCATTTTCGTCCGGCTATACTTCAACAGCACAACCTCTCAGATTTCCTAATGGATGAGTGCTTTGATCTTATTTGCACCTACATTTGGTCCTGGAAAGACCAAGCCTTCTCCATAGCTCATGTGAACAAATATTTTCCTGGGTGATTACCCCAAAATCGGTTGTTCTGGGGGAAAGATCTCTGGGATAAGAACTTTAGAACGTAGAAGAGTTGGGTTGACCTTGCATGTGAGTTTGAATCTTGCCAATTCATTGAAAAATATGCACCACAACTGTCTACGCTAGGTTTTTCATGGAGAATAAGTGATGGAAATTTAGTATTTACAGACCCACTAATATTTGCTGATAAAACATTCAAACTATCAACACAGATTATATTGCTGAAATCAAATGGCACCAATTATCAAACGGTGCTAAAATCAGCTCCATAACCAATTCTCTTATGGGCACAAGCAACATAGAAGCTATTTGTTCCATTTCTAGTTTTGACCACATTCTCCAGCAGAGAAAAACAAACATTTCAAAATTATCCATTCAATATACATCTCAGTGACCACAAACTTGAAAATTGGTTAAAAAGGCTTGAGACATATTTTGACACTTAGATAAATGACCTAGAAAGAATTGCATTCATCCAATTAAATATCTAAAACACAGCCCCACTATGGTGAGACAGTTACTGACAACAAGAAGGTCAACAACCTTCTGCTTAAGCACCTCTGACTAACCCAATAGGCTCTTGAAAAAGAAAGATTACCCTGTAAGTTGAGCAAAATACAAAGAGAAAACTGGGCTGCTAAAGACTGGGTGTGACCTCTGTATGGACTGCCAAGCTAAGCCATGATCTCTTGTTGGACAGTTAAACTGGGCGTGACCTCCTTATGGGCTTCCAAGCTAAGCCATGACCTTATTGGACTATTGTAGGGTGAATTGTGAGCCTATTGTTGAGTGCTGTGAGCATGAACTGTAACCTCTACTGCTGGTTTAGGGCCGCAAGGATGCCATGGACTGTCTTATGGGAGGAGGAATCTCTGTAGTGGTCCTTCGGCCCCTTGATATATCATTCTTGATGTGCATATTTATTGCATAGTAATGAAATAGAAAATGCCTATGCCAAAATAAAAAAGCAAACAAATATATGAATACTATAAGACATACCGAGAGCAGGGTTCCCAATATAGTCTAGTGTTTGCATGAAGTGCCTTCTTTACTTCTTGCCTGTTTAGAAATTGCTTTATTTTAAGGTCTATGCAGAGGTTAATCTTATTGAATGTATGTTCAATCTGTCCAACACAAATAGAGATTAGACTTGACTCTTGGGATATAACAAAAAACCCATGAGAATAACTCGTTGTTTCAATCTGAAATTCCCAATCTCTCAACAAAAAGATAATTTATGTTTCAAGAAATAAATGATTAGAATTGAAAACAATTATCTATTTGAAGTCATGCGTGAATTTTGTTGAAAATATTACCCTTCACTAGAAAGTATTCCAATGATCAATGATTAAGATTATTACCCATGATATAAACCTCACAAGGTTAACATGAAATAGATCATGCTTGACCTTTTGTAGTTAATGAATGTCACAATTACATAAACTTTAGGTAAACAAAATATCTAAACCTTTGAATAAGCATGCTTGAATACAACTTGACAAGTGGAGTAATCCAACTCATGTACCCTATTGGAAATCTATGTCATAGATTTAAAAATATATTCCATGCCATCAACCAAAAGAGATGTCTATGCTAAAAACCAAGTAAATCACCATCCAGTTTGGTTGGAGATTTGGCAAATGGAAGTGAAAAGTGTGGTTTTTAAGGGTGATTTAGTTGAAAATGTCTATATGCAGCAAACAGAAGGTGGTATATTCAAGGAGGAAGTGTTAATTTTGTTGCTCCTAATACTGATGATGCTCTTGTTCTTGTAGCCCACATTCTTATTATAAGGACATCCACATGGTCCAGTTTGGGAGATGACTCCTTAAGACTCAAAATATGCAAAGGCTACGCTGGTTTTATTGTTGAGAAAGTGAAAGCTACATATTCAAGGTGCTTAAATATCCAAGAAGTTTGTGCAAGTCTTCCATCCCTATTTCATTTGGAAGTTCTTCTCATGGCTTTTCATTCTTCAAATGCATTTGAAAAAATCAAAATGGCAGAGAATATTTTTTCTACCCTCAGCAATGTAAGTTGTCCTCCAGTGGAACTTAATAGCACACAATTGGTTTGCTGGTCTTTGCTAATTTCAAGACTTATGTTGATTCTTCGGCACACGATTCTCCACTCTACAACCTTCCCATCCTGGTTGATGTTCAATATAAGAAATAAGTTAATACAGATTACACAAGGAGGAACTTTTCAG
>LPNX010263041.1:1851-25901 GCA_001517045.1 Pseudotsuga menziesii
ATCAATATAAAAAACTTTATAATGCAATACTTACAAATGGGCGATATTCATTCCCCCCCTCAGTGTGTCCATGTTCCCTACAATGTTTTCTGGTTGTTGTGATCAATATTCTTCTCCTCTTAAATCCCTTGCATTGAATACATGGAAAATAACATTTCCCGTCACCCCTTCTTTTCACTTCATCCCACAATCTAGCAAGCAATTGTCGATTTTGTTTGTCTAGATCAAGAATATTGCTATTTGAAATTTTGTCACAAAGAGATTGAATGAATACTATCAACGATCTTAAAAAATCAAGATCCACACATCACTATTTTCCGCAAACTGTCTGTCGAAGAATAAAATAATTTCCGCAAACAATCCGTCGAATAATAAAATAATTTATACAAACCGTTCGTTGAAGAATAAAATAATTTCCGCAAATCGTCCGTCGAAGAATAAAATAATTTATGCAAACCTTTGCTTCTATAGCAAACATGTCAGAATGTTTCTGTAATTTATAGGTTTTCAAATTCAGCGGTCATCGAATTTTCGATGACTAGGAGCCTAGTTACCATTGTAAGAACATGCGATATAGGAAGAAAATCCGACAATATGGACCTAGAAAATTTGACAACTAGACGTCCAAAATTCGACAGGTAGAGGTCGAAAATCTAACAGTGGGATGTCGAAAAGCCGACATTAGGTACGTCAAAATACGACAGGTAATTCTATCAAATCAAAAAAGTATAATCAAATTTCGTAATTTGAAAGTGAAATCCGACGACACGATATTTTTTGTAGGATGTAGTCGGATTTGCTCGTCAAATTTTGGGTTTAAATCTTGTTGTGTCTGTTGATCGATACAGTTTAAAAATTGATTTAACCGTATTTGACAGGAAAAATGCCCCATGACAGGCATTTTTCTGTCAAATTCCAACCCTGGGCAAGGCCTCTTGACGTGTCCATTTGCTAGTATCTCACACCACGTCAATGGCCCTCTGCCCCATCTACATATGGATGTTTCGTTTCTTTTGGTCTTCACTTAAAGGCTAATGTTGAAAGTGATGTCTCTGCAATGTTGCCATTGTTTTTTCAGAAACTGATTCCTATCTTTGTATTCATGTTAACTCTTCCCCAAATTTATCTCCGTGTATATGCATGTTAACTCTTCCCCAAATTTATCTTCATCTACATGTTAACTCTTCTCCAAATTTCTAAACTCAGGAATTCTGTATACAAGGGCCTAAAATCATTTGTGGAATTTTTAACTTTTACACAGTTCTATAATCTGGACATTCATATGCATTTGATATTTTATTAATCTGAACATGCAAATGTATTTTGAATTTAGTTAGCATATCGGGTAGTTCAGGGCAACCTAAAGGGCGCCTTTTTTTATATTAACACAATACTATTTTATTTATAAAATAAAAAAAGAATTATCATAAAAAAACGCACGCATTGGAACAAAGGTTTAAAAGTTAAGAAAATAAAGAATAAAACATTTTAAGGCAAGAAAACAAGGATAAAAAAAGAATAGAGAATAAAAATAAACCAAAAATATGGCCAAAGAAATAAAAACAAAGCAAAACAGAGAATAAAAGTAAAGCAAAAATATGGCCAAAGAAATAAAGCAAAATAAGAGGCATACACAATGATTGAGTGAGTCGTTATTAAGTCAGCTATGATTCCGTGGAGTACGACGGCAGTGGGATTAGTAAATTAGTTAGTATGTGGGCGTTACACAATTGTGAAAGTGACTACACCAATTAGGTCGAGGTAGATGTTGATGCCCGTTAGAGTTGGAAATACTGAGGGGAATATGACCTTGAGAACCTTAATGATGATGTTTGGCAAGAGAATAGAGTCAGGGAGAGCGGTCGAAATAAAACTAGTTCATTTACTCTCTCTATGAACCCAAGAATTTAAGAATTGATTCGCTCTCTCGTAAATATTCTTATAACTTAAAAAAATACTTTATTATTCCAAAAAATAATAAATGTCCTGATTTATTGTTCAACGTGGAAAGTTTACATGGCTCATTGCAATAATGTGTGTGTGTTTCTTTCTGTTGTTTCAACCAACCACGGCTTCTAGGGTCAAAAGAAATCCTATTTATTCATGGAAGGATCCAAAATTTGAGTTGTAGATTGAGAGAATCCAATTTAAATCTAGACAAAAGATATCCATTTTATTTTCCCAATGAGGGGTGATATAGACCCCATAAAAAGGAAGTTTCGAATAGAGGGAAAGTATGAAATTCGGAGGCTTTGGAGTCCAACAACCTTGGCTTTAGCAGACATCTCGAATCTCAAAACTAGGTTAATTTCACTTTTAATCAACTTATGAGAAAGGTTAATTTCACTTTTCACTTTTAAAGGATCGAGGGGACATCTCGAATCTCCTGATTTCACCAAAGAACTTCTATCCAATTGACCCTACCACAAGAAATTACTTGTTTTATATATTTTTAGTGACAGTCTTCTTCAGGCCTCGGCAGTTCATTTCTCATTAGTGACTGTACTTGTGAAAAAATAAGAAATTATATTATTTAAGAAATTATCTTGTGAAAAAATAAGAAATTATATTATTTAAGTGAAAAAATAAGATTATAATTGACTTGTAAAAGAGGCATCAAGATTATATCCCACCCGTTATTAAAATAAGAAATTATATCTATATTTGACAATCCTCTTGATGCCTCTTGATGCCTCCTCTTGACACCTCCTCTTCAGGCCTCCTCTTCAGGCCTCTTCTTCACCCAAGACTTGTAAAAGATTATAATGTGATGCAGCTGTTTATGTTATGGATGAGTTGAGAACGAAATGAATAGAACGTTGTGAATGGATGAGTTCTGAATATTAATTCATCAATTACCATCTCAGCCTGTGCTTTCCTGCAACCTCAATCATCCTGCATCCTCTCCACTGCTTCTGCAATTGCAATTACATGGCAGGACGAAAAACAGGAGGGGAAACGGATACCAAATTTGACGTATTTCTGAGCTTTAGAGGGCCTGATGTGAGAGGAGGGTTCGTCAGTCATCTCTACGATGCTCTAATGAGAGCAGGGTTCAGTGTTTTTTTAGACAGCCATGCGAACAGGGGGGGCGATATATGTGAAGCCTTGCGCGAGGCGATAGAGGAGAGTGCAATCTTGATTCCCATTTTCTCCATCAATTACGCACAGTCTCACTGGTGCCTCGATGAAGCATCGCATATTGCACGCCAAGCAGAGCTGCGGGGGAAGAGCGTCTCCATTATTCCTCTGTTTTATAATGTGACTGCTGCTCAAGTTGGACACCTAGATCAATCTGATCAATATGGCAGCAGCCCGTTTGCTGAACACTTGCAACAGCATGAGCGCAGTGGGAAATACAGCTCACAAAGAATTCATGAATGGAAGGCCGCTCTCTATCAAATCCGCCGTTTCGCTGGGTGGTCGCTCCGAGAACACACGAATGGGTGGGTCACTTCTCTCATCAGTCTTCCCTGATATGCTCTGTTCTGTTATATATATATATATATATATATTTCTGTTTCTGCTTAAAAACCCTGAAAATAAAATTTTCACATTATTTTCACTCTGTGCAGAGATGAGGCAGCACTGGTGAAGCGCATCGTTCAAGACTTGGATAAACTTACACTCTGTAACAGGCGGAGAGCTCGACTTTGATCTCCACCACGACTTATAGTGAAGGGAAGATCTTCTGAATATATCGCCACCAGGAAGATCTTCTGAATAAATCGCCACCACCCTTTCGAGACATTTTAAGCATGTTTTGTCCATGTTCTTGTTTTGTTTTATTTAATGAAGAATTCTAAAATTCGGACGATTTTGTCCGTTTGGTTAATGTAGTGACGAGTCTGAATAAAGTTATGCTCTACTTATGAGCTAGAAAAACAAGGTACAAGCAAAAGTATAATTGAGTTGCAAAACTTTAAACTTTGTATGATCTACTCATGTCTTTCGTCTTTCGTATAGTAATTGTAAATAGGTAAACCTTGTATGGTTGTAAATATGTCAACCTTGTATAGTTCAACTAATTACCAATTAAATGTGCCTAACTGGACTGGATGCAATAACGAAGCGTTACATACGTTGATATACATTTATAAGATAATATGCAAAGAGTTCTCAGGGAGGGAGGTAGAGCCATTAGGGCATCAGGGAGGGGAGGTTTCAAATAGAGCCATTCAGGTTAGGAAGGGGCTAGATGAAAAAGAGAGCCATTCAGGGATAAGAAGGGCTAGAGCCTTTCAGGGAAAGGGTCTATTTGCAGTGAATGAAGAGGTGCTGCGATGAGGTGCTACAAATAAAGGGCTATGAAGTGCCTGTGCAATTTCAATTATGTGCCCGGGACAGGGTAGGATAATTATTCAAACTATGAAATGCATCACGGGATATGCTGCACGGTTAGGCTAGGTGCTGCTTCTCTTCTATGGCTGGGTTAGCTCCTCCCTGTGGTAGGTTAGGCTTGTTGGACTTGGCTTATGGCTTCTGTTGGACTTGGCATGGCTGTTGATGAAGGCATAAGGTTACAGGTGAGGCTACAGGCTAAGGCTTCTGGTTCCTGGGTTAATGGCTTCTGTTGGCCTTCCCCTCCTTTGTCGGGAAAGAGTTATGCACCTTTTTTATCATAACATATATAATGAAGCTAAAAAACTGACCTGAAAAGCAAGGCGTTACCCAGATACCCAGTACGCATTACACAGTCAATATGCATTACCACATTCAGTTCAATACCCACCAGTTCAATACCCTGTGCTGTGGATGGAGATGGTTGTGTGTGACCAGTGATACTTGACCAAGTGATCCCCCGTACAAAAAAGGAGGTGTGTGAGTTCTTCCCACGTGCCCTGTTCGTGAGGTTAGTCAGTTAGTTAAGTGGCTTTCCCGATACCGTGATCTGGATGTTCTATTTGACCAGTTCTCTTTACAACGTGCCCTTTCAGTGAGTGAGGCGAGCGAGTCAGTAAGTGGCGAAGATCCCAATAGTAGCACCAATCCCAGTTTTGTTATCGATCCACCATGCCCAGGAGTGTTAGAAGTGAGGTTATTCAACGTGTTTGAACAGTTCTACTATTCCACAATGCCCAGTTAGTTGTGTTCTCCATTTGTGAACAAATTACAACAATGGCAAGTGGCACTGGTTAGGGGTTGGATTTACCACATGGGCAGTCCCATATTTACTGTCTATCATTTGGCAGTCCCACATTGGCAGATTGGATAGCTTTGGAGGTGAGGCAATAAAAGAGTAGGTTTTTATCCAAAAATTCATTTATATATGGATACTCGCATCTATATGTTATACTCGTATATATCTACGTTTAACCTTTCATTCAAATTGGTAATCTGGAGGGACTAAAAATAGAGACCTTTCAATCCAGTTCATATGAAATAGAATCTCTAGATCTATATAAACCGTGGATATATGAGCTCTCATATCTACTTTAACTTGTCCTTGTAAGGTAAGTATTAAGATTTGGTTTCTTAAAACCTATAAGTACTATATGAGCTCGCATGGAAACGTTTAACCCTCAACAAAGAAAGAGAAACATATTGAATTACTTCTTGCTATGATGGTAAGGGGGACACCCCCGAACTCCTGGCATTCAAACAAAGTTGCCAACAGACTTGATCCGCTAGAATATACAATTTACTTTAGCTATAGCGACGAAGAAGCTGCTATAGATATGCCCATCCATGTCCAGAAATTCCAGTTTCTCCGTGTGTAATATTCCTAAAAAGAAAATAAGAAGAAATCTGGAATAAGGTGCGGAGCTCTTTCCCGACAAAGGAGGGGAAGGACCCGGAGGGACTTTCCCGAGGTACGAGGGGAAGGGGCTAAATAAGAAATATTCATTGGATGGAGCCATGGCAGCATGTGCAGCTAGCTCAACAGGCCCCTTCACAACAACACTTACCATGTATGGACCCACAACAGTAGGTGAGGTAGTGCCAACTAGTTTCAATGAACCAAATAGAGTGATGAACAAGCTCTACTAAAGTAACTACTAACCCTAAGGTATTGCCGTAATCATCCCTTCTTGCCTTAGCAGCCTTCAGCAAAGCCTAACTAGCTCTCAGTACACCTACTACTTAGCAGCTTTAGTCCAATTCCCCCATGCCTCTCCCTCTCTATCTTACTGGCAACCCCAGACCTCTCCTTCTTACCCTTACTACGAACCTTGGTAATGTCATTTCTATTTCAAGCCCGAGCTTCAAGACAGTAAGGCCCAGGATATTAACCACCATACCAATGACCACAAACACAGGGGTCATGGGGTCCGCACAGACACATGGGTACTTTACACTTATACTCGACATGAAATGGATGCCGTGGGCTTAGATGCCTTCACTTTAGCGTGTTATGCTGCCTTTTTAGCTACCTTTGTTTCTACCTCCGTTGCTTTAGCAGGTACTTTTTCCTTTGCTACTGCTTTTTCTCGGTCATCTAGAACTGTACGAGACAATAGGTCATAACATCGGCTCAGATGCCGTTAGTGAGCCTCACGCGCTGGTCGGGGGTTCCCTCTCTGGTTTTGCGCATGCAACGAGCTGGGAGAGCAGCCTCGCGGGCATGAATTTCTGATGTGTATGCGGCTTGCTGTTGATTTCACCCATGTTTTGGGTTGTTGTTGTTCTTCCCATGACTTTCGGATGTGGCGGTGAGTCCAATTTCTTCTTCAATTGTGGACTGAGTGTGCGTTTTTCCATGTTGTGAGCCGTGCTCACTGAATTCATTTTGGGACTGTTGTCTTCCCTGTGTTTTGTTGGCTGTGGTGTCCAATTTCGTTTTGTACCACTGTGGATTTCCAATCCGTGGGTTGAGTGTTCCTCTGTCAACGCTGGGAGTTGGCCTCTCCTCTGTTTTGTGGACTGTGTGATGTTGCCCAGCCGTACATTGGTGAATTGTGTGTGCTGTTGGCTGAGTTTTCCTTGTTTTGGAGCTGTGGATTGTTTCCATCATTTCATTGTGAGTTTGGGTTGCTGATATACCCTGGTTTGGGGGTTTGTTGCTGAGTTGTTTTGGCCACGTTAGGGCCAAGAACCACTCTGTGTTGTCTGGTGGACTTGAGCTGTGCTCATCGTTTGTTTGGGATTATCCCTGGTCGTCTTTGCTTCTTCACAGGGCTGTGAAGGGATTGTGTTCCTGCGGTATGCAGTGGTTGGTCTTCGGACTGTGCTGGCTTGGCCGATTGTTGAAGGCCTGGTAAACCCAGCGGTGTTGGTTTGGTTGATTGTGACCCCTGGCTATGTGTAAGCCTGCATTAACCCTTATCCTTGGAGGAATCATCCCAGCTCGGGGGTGGCAGCGTTGCTGATAGATTGATGAGCACGTTGGTCTATGGTTGGGTGGAACGTTGCAGCGACGTAGCTAGTTGCGGGTGAATTCTTCATCAAAAGATAAGTGCTGTTGTTATTCCATCTCTGCAATTATATTGATGTTTAATGAGTTATGATGAACATGTTAAATGCTGGAAATGTATATCTGTTGCTTCCGTTGTATATTGATGTCATAGGAATTATGAATCCCTGTATGCTGGATTATGCATCTGCTTGTATGTCTTAGCATCCCTGTTATGCATCATGTTAAGCTTTTAATTTTCAGCATTGATGGATTGTATATGTTCATGGGGCTGTTTGCTCGGTTATTGTGGTTTTCGTCGCGTCCTCTTCGCCGGCCTGAGGGATGGGGACGTGACACTAGCTACCTTTGTTTCTACCTCCGTTGCTTTAGCAGGTACTTTTTCCTTTGCTACTGCTTTTTCTCGGTCATCTGGAACTGTACGAGACAATAGGTCATAACATCGGCTCAGATGCCGTTAGTGAGACTCAGGCCTGGAATTTCAAATTTCCAGTGCCTATCATCAGAAAATTTGGTGACGTTTTCGAGTTTTTGGTGCTTGTCATTTTACGTCCCAGGCAATTTGGTGCCTGTCAAATATTTTTTTTATCCCTATCAAATTTTTTTTATGTTATACTTAAGTGTGATTAAAAAATTTGCATAAAAATTTACTACTCTCAAAATATGCAACAACACAACAAGCAAATTTTATCCTAGGGATCCTACTCTCAAAATATGACATCATTGTCAAGACTCAATAAACAGGCTCTTTCTCTGGATCATGATAATAAAACTTTTCATCTCTATCACGATAATGCAGAACTGGAATAGCACCTAGAGGGGCCAAGGCCGGAACATCTGTACAAGCTACCCCGGAAATACCGTACTAACCGGGAAAGACCAATATTAATATGCGACTGAAGGGAGCTAAAGAACCAGTGAATAATGATACCGGCAAGGAGCAGGTAGTAATGTGGGTTAGAGTGACCGAAAGGAGCGGGTAATTACGGGTTTTGGTCTGGTGGGGAAGGTATGGTTAAGGCTTGCTTATGAGCTTGTCGACGGGGAGGAAATATCGAATTGAATCAAGAAGAATATATCAAATCGTAGCATCATATACAGACAGAGAGAGATCAAATATACTTCCCCTCCTTTGTTGGAAAGAGGCGGTAATGGCGACGTTTACAAGGGCATAAAACGATCCAACCTACAAAGAAAAAGGCAAGCAAGTTGTGGCTGTAGTTTTCGAAAAAACAGAGAATAAAAAAAGAAAAGAAGATAGGGTCTTCTAAGCTCTCCATGCACTCCGCCTTAGAGTGAGAGCCAGTAGAACCCTATTTCACACGGGTCTGGCGGTGGTAGTCTCATTCATGCAGGCCTAAATATTGGATAACTTTGGAGGTTAGGCGTTCACTTACGAATTAGCAGCCCTAAAGCCAAAATTACATATATAAAGAAGCAAGCAGGCCAGAAGGAATGTGATCGATAGAGATGCCCACTCCCCAAGATCTCAGGCTATTGCCTGGCTCAGGGCAAGGGTTAGGGCTATTTATGGATTTACACTTGTGAAAATAATGGGATAAGGACGCCTATTCATCACGGTATCTCCCCCTTCATTACATCTTCATAACACCTTCCCTCCTCCATTACGGCAATGAAAAGTAGGTCTATTTCTACCTAATTCAATTTAGTTGTGAGGTGAGCCCCCACCTTTTCGCTTCAATGGGTGGGTAGGGCTCCGGCTACAGAAGCCTAAAAATATTGCAAGTAAGTATAGGTGATGGCTCCTTAATCCCTTTACGAGATATAGAGTTTCTGGATGGAGAGGAGCTTTCCGTACCACTATTAGTTGCTGCCGGATGCATTCTAGTTACCGAACCCCTACACTAGGTGCCGGCTCCTAAAAGCCCTGTAACATTAGACGGTCTACACCTTGAGCTCCTAAGGATGCATGCTCGCTTATATAATGTAATGTAGCCTATTAAAATAGGGTTAGCAAAACCCTGTACCATGAGACTGTCTCACCTCATGCAAGGGCAAGGAGCTCTTGGTTGGCCGCTCAGAATTAATAATGTACATCTAAGTGGCCGCTACAGAAATACCTGTACTATACTTATTAGTTCAACCAAACACAGAGGTTATCCCCCCATTGAGAGAATAATGTTCCCGGAATTCACTTAGAAAAAAATGCTTGAACCCAACCAAGACAGGGATAGGGATAAGTTGCTCCAGAATAGATACCTATTTGGTGACAGCTCCCTCTTAACCTATACCAGTCTTTTTTAGGATAGTTTCTTACACTTGATCCTGTAACATACAGTGCTAATGCGTTTATCCAAAAAACAGGAAGGAGACGCGAAACATGCTTGCTTGCTTATATAAGATACAGTTCCCTAAAGACTTTATTTAACCCAATCGAAACATACTCTCGCTAGTTGGGCTGGTAAACCCCTTCTCCTTAGTGTTCGGCTGGTAAACCCCTTCTCCTAAGTGTTCCTTGGAATGAGACTTTCAATGGGATGGAAATAATATACAAGCAAGTCATCATTAGCCTACCTAAAGAGAATAGATTAACTGATTATACTTAACCATAAAGCCAAGCAATTTGTACAGTTTTCGCTGTTACCGAACCAGAACCATTTGAAGCTCAACCTCGTCAATTACGTAGGTAATAGTGGATAATACTGACTCGTATCATTGAGAAATTAATTAATATGATACTTCGTTACAGTAGGGAAATATAAGGTACTTAATCTCCTTGGCTGTTGAATACTTTGGAAGAGCCCTGCCTGATTGACCCAACTCTAGCGAAGCGAGAAGAGAAGTCGCTGCGTAGCGAGAAAAATAGAAGATAAGAGGTTTTGTTCCTTGCCTTTAGCCCGATAACCAAACTTATTTAAGTCTTATTTTTCCTGCTAGTTTACCTAGTTTAGACAGACTATCTCGAAGTCTTCTTTCTTTCGAGACACTAACCAATCCAGTCTAAGTCTACCCGCTCTTTGTCCTCCTCAATAACCTAACACCTAACCTACCCATCCTCAATGAGTCAAAAAGAAGGAGCGATAGAGCTAAGTTGCATTAATCTAGTAATAGCATAATTACATATATAAATAATTCCTGGAATACAACTCATCAACAACTTAGCTTGTTTGTGTCAGAGTGAGCGAGATGCTTCTCCTTTCTCACACCGCCACCGCATTAGGAATCACACCAATCAATCTGGAAAAATATCTCCATGAATCCGCTGCTTTCTCGCCTCATGCAGAGGGCTTTGAATCAAACAATCACGCTGCTTAATCTAGTGTAATGACATATATAAAGAACTTGGAACTCACCTAGAATATCACCTAGAGTTATAGCATGGAAATCACCGTTTTCTCATCAAGTTGAAAAGCTTATATACATATAGAAGGAATTCCTGGAAGACAACAAACACCAAATAGAGTGTTATTACATATATAAATAATTACTCCCAGTTAAGAAGTTCTATCTAGGTACACGGTAATTGCATAAGAAAAGTGCTTGCATAATTACATATATAAAGAATGAGCAGCCCTGAGCAAGCTCCTTATTCTCTATTCCCACCAAATGCACCTATATCTCATAGAGCGGTTCCTTGTCCGATGCGGACGGCTTCGCTCGTATCCTCGCTCCTGCCCCTCCTTCCCAGGGAAAGCGGCTTTCACACCTCACGATAGCGGGGTAGAGCATGGCCATATACTGTACGGGCTAGACCAAGCCCTACTCACTTGGCCTAGGACATGGCTCAGTAGAGTCTGTGGAGTCTAAACTGGTTAGCTGGAGTCTGGTTTCATTTTTAAGGTTTGAGTCTGGTTTCATTTTATTGTATGGTATGGTATTGTATTGTATTGTATGGAAGGTATCCATCATCTAAAGGGAGCAGTTGGGGGTAGGCTTTTTATAGTGTTTCACTTTCCTACGTGCCTTTACACCTAGTCATTCCAAATAATACTCTTGAGAATATGAATGAATGTAACGAATTCTAACTTTATAACCAATTGTCTAACTAACACATATTTTCTAAACAAGGCAGGATTGCGCACCTGATAACGATTGTTTAACTGTGCAATGAGACCTTTTAAGAGTTTTCTCCATTAACAATATGCTCGACTCTTTGATTCATGAAACCTTTTTGTGTTCTGGTGATAGTAGCATAATTCAAGTAGGAATACAGATACGAACACAAATACAATTTGATATAAAAAAAATCTAATAATAAAAAAAGAATCTTTATATATAATATATTTAATCAAATATGCACTAATATACTATAAATCATAAATATACATCCACATTTATATAAAAAAATTAAACATATATAATACTTTTAATAAAATAATAAATATCAACCATTAAATAATCATTTTAATAAGAAAGTAAAGATGTATTTACCTAGAACAACTAGTTAATAATATTATTTTCATAAGAAAAAAGTAAAACGTATTAGTGAATGCTTGAATGCTAAGTCACCTCACATTAGGATAAGGGACATGGTATATTATAAATATTATATATATTAAAAATAGATATATAGATCCAAATTTTTTTAGAAAGTAGAACATTTACAAATATTCAATAGAAATTGTCAAATTACTAATAGGAATCAATACACAATATACATTTTGTCATTAACAAATCACAATGAGACACAAATATGATAGGATATTCTGATTCATATATCTCAAGATCTTGAAACCATATTTCTCATTAAGTCATCAAATTCAAAATGTATTACATAGATGTTGGAATGCCAATGGCAACTAGTAGTAGTAAATAGTAAATACAAAAAGGGGTGGATCATAGAATCTCATCTGTCAATAGTCCTCCTCCATGCCTTAATCAACAAACTCATCGAATTCACTGCCCTCCTCCTCTTCCTCTTCGCCCATCTGACGATATGCATCTGCTGGTGTGGAGGATGACCCCTCCATAGGATCACCATTATCAAAAGTCATTGGTTCTAGCAATGGATCATTATGATCCATGTTGGTTAATGCCAACTCAGTAGTGATATCCAATCCCATATCATCAGGAAAGACATCCCACTTTTTTTGTCTTTTCTTTCACCCACTACTCCCTCTTCCTGTAAATAAGACGAAGGTTGGAGTGCACATACACCATCGACTCTGCCTTGTACTGTGCAATCCTGCTCTTCTTCAAACTGAACAAGTTCCTATATGTGCTTCAATTCCTCTCACAACAAGAGGATGAAGTAAATTTGAGAGATGACCCTCAAGGCATGCTTTCTATGAAGTACATTCAACTGAATGATCACTTCTCTAGAATGAGCAGCCTCAACTCTCTTCAATGGGAAATTTTATAAAGATTGTCTAGGTATTTTGGGTCAATTGTCATTAATTGAGCCACTTGCTCGGACTCCACTTTATTGGGGAATCATGACCCCAAATGTAGGGAGGTTGCCACTTGCAATAGTTTGGAAGTGGTTTGAGGATGCTGCCACATGTATGTTTTCTCTCCACCCAGTCTCCTTCACCAATTTGACCAATAAACACTCTTTTAACAGCTCTCATAAGTTGTTGTCTCCACCTTTATTTATTTTACAATTAAAATATTTTGAATTACATTAAATATCCTTGACTCTGTTGAGTCATCAATTACAACTTAGCATAAAATTTAACATATTGTCCTCAAATAAAATCAATAATATAATATTGTTTTTTTGCAAAATTGGGGCATGTGACAACTAACATGACCCAACAACAAAAAAACTCTTGTTTTGATGCAACATATCCACCCCTCGGTTTCTTTTGTCAATCCCCTCCTTAGCTTCAAGGGCATCCTAGTTTAACTAAACTAAATGAGCTCATGGAATTAGACAACTCTATAAGGAAGTTTGTACAAGCTATTTTGAAAGGTAATTAACACAAAACAAGAAAGTGTACATAAAAATTTAATGATCAAATTTTGAAGACAATATTTACTTATCATGAACATGGACAAAATCATCTATAAAGGCCTTAATCTTTATTATGGAGATCTATATTCAAAATATATAAATATGTTAAAAATGTAATTTGTATCGTTTGTAGGTGGAGATAGGGTTCATGTCTTCCCACATCTCGCCGCCCCCCCCGCCTTTCCCCCGCACACATATATATTCGAGACCATTGCTTACAACCTCCTTACTATTGACAATTAGTGCAAGCATTAGAATCATTTGATTGAGACTAGATAATGGATATTTGCTTACCTCTTGCCCTAAAAGTAAAAAATTGTCCACTAGAGATAATGGTACACTTGTGGACCTCATACAAGAAAGGCTAACTCCTACTACAACTTAAGTGACACTATTTCCAAGGCCTATAGCACCTGAACCATTACACTGTAGTTAGTGAGATGAAACAATTTATGCGACATCATTTAATTCAAAAATAAACCATTGTCAACACATTATACAATTTCCTTTTCTGCGCCAATTGTTTATTTAATCAACAGTAACAACATTTAAAGATAACAAAGATGCTAGTAATAACATTAACATTAATAATAGTGCCAAAGTCCAAAGTCACGTTATCAAACATTAACCATAAGTCCTTAATCAAATTAATCATGCAAAGGAGCATAATTCCACAATCATATAAAATATCATAAGTCCATAATGCAAAAGAACATAAGTCACATGAAGGATAATAAGTCTGGGGATTAATCACTGGGGTATTACATCCTCCTCCCCTTTAAACAATGCATCGTCCTCGATGCATATTACAAACATGTCGCAAATTTCAAAATAGATGAGGGTATGATTGCCTCATTGCATCCTCCAACTCCCAAGTCGCATCATCAGGACTATAATGGGTCCATTGGACCTTTACCTGCCTGATTTCTCGATTCTGAAGCAGCTTGACCTTGCTGCCTAAAATGGCAACATGTTGTACCAGAAAATCCTCTTTTAGTTCCACCTGGATCATAATTCATTCAATCACATGATTAGTACCATGTTCATACATGTATATATATCAATAAAGAAAATAAAATCACTCTAATTACCTGGATCACATTCCAATGAATTAAATGGTTAACATCAGGTATATACTTTTTCAATAGTGACACATGAAACACATTATGTACTCTAATGCAAACAGGAAGATCCAGCTCATAAGAAATAAGTCCTATCTTAACTAAGACCTCGAAAGGCCCACAATATATGGAAGCTAACTTGGAGCAATTTCCCAATTTTAGGAACTCTTCTTGAATCTAACTTTAAAAAACACATGATCCTAACTTGAAATTGGTTGGCGATCCTATTTTGATCTACATAGTGTTTTTGCTTGTCTTGAGCTACCTTTAGATTCTGCTCTATCTTAACGATATGATCCTCCATATCCTTTAATAATTACGGTCCAACAATGACTATGCCTATTGGGTTATCCCAAATGATGGGAGTATTGCACTTCCTTCCATACATGGCCTCAAAAGGACTCATCTTCAAAGATGAATGATATCCATTATTATAAGCAAATTCCACCAAGTGTATATAGTCTTCCCACTTATATGACTGATCCATCACATACATCCTTAACATATCTTGAATTACTTGTTTAACCCTTTTTGTCTGTCCATGTGTCTAAGGGTGGTATGTTGTAATCATGTTTAGACTTGTATCAAACCCCTGAAACAATCCTTTCCAAAAGTTAGAAGTAAATTTTGAATCTCTATCTGATACTATAGCCTTTGGAATACCATGCAATCTAGCTACTTCTTTCATGTAAATATCTGCAATGTTAGTTGCTTTTTGATTTGTCTTTACTGGAATGAAGTGTGTTACCTTAGTTAACAGCATTTTGCAATCTTATCTTAGGTAACTTGGTGATTAAATCCATCGTCACTAGATCCCATTTCCATTATGTTATTGGAAAGGGATGCAACAATCCTGATGGGTGTGGATGCTCAACTTTAACTTTTTGACACTCCATGCACCTAGCTATATATTCTACAACATTATTCTTCATCTTTGGCCAATAGTATTGTTTCCTTATTGATGCTATTGTGTTATGATAACTTGATTGTTTGGCATATGAAAATCATGCATTTCCTTCAAAACCATCTTCCTAATATCTCCAACATCAAGCTTAAAACAATGATGATGATTAATGTCCACTAAGACTTACTTTGGTGTATTAGATGTTTCCAAGCTTAATACTTGGTTTACTCTAAAATTTTGTTTTTGTGCTCAAAAAGCATGCCAAGAATTTTAGGAATAGACCACCGTCGTATTTTGCTCTGGAGTTCATGAGAGTTCGTTCTAATTTTGCCTATATTAATTTCGAAGTTAGGATTGATGACCTCTTATCATGTTTGTTTTAATCAATCCGCCAATAGTTTAACAAAGCCATAGTATTTTTACACGAACAACCATGATTTCTTTACACGAATAGTGCTTGAGGTGTAGTTAGTATTGTGTTTATACATGAGGTATTAAGTCATAGCCAGTTGCTTAATAAGGGAAAGACCCACTTCTATGAGGCGAATAAGATAAGGCTTATTGCTTTTAATTTTGAGGTTATAAGTTATAAACAACTCGATTTGCAAAATCTTTCTTTATAGATTTGCAAAATCGTGTTACTATACTTTTTGTCCTTCCATTTCTGATGATGCAGGAGCATTGGCTCAGAAAAAGAGGAAGTCATCCATGACTTCACAAAGTCAATTAAATTTTTAAGAAAACCTAGAATCTCATACATGTTGAAATTTCTTTGTATTTACATTGAAATTACATTTAATATGCGAATCTGTAGTTATGTTGCAAGTTATTGTTTGATCCCTGGTTGATATCTCACCGGAAAGTTAATATGAACGATAGTTAATGGAAATATAATTTCCGTAACCAAAATTCCAATATAGTTGTGAGTCGGATTGGAGTTCGATCGTAAGATCCAACGATTGTATTCAATTACGGAGAGTTCAAACACTTGTGGTGGAACCCTCGGAAATATTTTCCGTAAAGGGGTTTACAAAGCATAGTTCATGAAATTATAAGAGGCCACTGTTTATTCAATTGAAGGTACTTTGCTATAGTTAGTAAAACTACCAATTTTGGTGACAGTTAGCCAAGACAGAGAATAAGCCTGAATTTCACTTTCATGGACAGAGTTTTCAGTTGGATTAAGGCCTGCTAAGTATCATGGCAGGTGGTGCCTGCATCAATTTCCCTCTGGTTAGATAAGAAGGGCCCACACTTTTGAAGCATACTAAGTGAAGATTGGCCCTCTAAAAAAATTTATTTCTAAATCAAGTAGCGTTAAACGAGTTAGGTTTCCTCTCAAATTATAAGAGGACTAGAGGACACACAACTTTTGTAAACTTCGGCAGCCACCAAGAGTGTGCGGAATAGAAACTTCAAGTTGATCCCAAGACATGAGAAGCATCTTTAAGGGAAATATCAGTAAAAGGCAATCCAGAACACTTGGTGCTTAAAAATTAGTCAGTGTTATGAACAGAGAAAAACAATGAATAATGAAGCAATGGAAGTAAAAGCGCATTGAAAAAAACAAAGACTGCAATCTTAGGTGAAATATCTCGTGTACTCTGGGGACCAAAGAGGATTGGACATTGCTGCCAAGTGTTGGTTTGGACCAAAAGATATGATAGAAACGGATTTGTGTCATCGTCACAATTGAGCACTTATCTTAATCATTTTCCCGTACCCTTTTATGTGTTCTTACCGGTTGGTTGAAGTGCTTAGTTTGAGGATTTAGGATGTTGTCGGATCAAACCTTTGAGAAATTGTCTTTGCTGTTAGTTTGAGAGTAAGCCAAGTCTATATCGGGTGATAAAGGTGGAACAAGAACAGGACACCTGTAATAGTTAAAAGTCTGCAGAAAGGTTTTCTATAATTGGGATTCTGTCAAGATCCTGACACAATTTTTTAAGGGTTTCATACTATTTTCCCTGAGGATTTTCAACTTTTTGAATATTTCCTATTGGAGTTTATATATAACAATTCAGAATATTGAGGATTTAGAATACAGATGCATGATGTAAGTTGGACATTTGTTGTATGAGAGAGAAGATTGAGGATTTAGAATAAAGGGTGTCATAATACAGGGTCAGCCTTTTCTTGAAGTGGTTGATTACAGACATTTCAGGACATGAACCTAGTAACTACTAACAAGGAAGAATATCAGGGAAGATCTTGTTAATCAAAAACTTGCATGGAAACACATGTATAGCTCATTTATCTCTTACAAAAGAGGAGGCTATGTTCAGTTATCTTTCGAATCTTGGAAGAATTAAACCTAAATAATCGGAGACTTGGTTCTTCTGCTTACTACAGGTCCATCTGGCGGTTGTCTATTAATAAGACAACCTATTGTAAGGGAGCATTGGATTCTTGCTATTGGACATCATATAACGGTCATAACAGAGTTTGTGGTCCAAGGAATACTGAAATACCAAGTTGGAAAAGCAGGATTGAAGTTAAAAACAAATTCAAACAAAGAGCTAATGAAAACTGAGAGATAAGCTGCAAATTGTTGGTAATTCAAGGGATGACTTGCGCAATGATTGGAAATGTCAGAATAATATGCCTCTAACTAAACTAAAGAATGTGGAATTGTGTGCATTGGTTAAGCAAAATCACAAGGTTTTCTTTAAATCAGAAGAGAGATAGAAAATGGAAGGGAACATATCAGGGTTTTAAGCAAATGTTCTTAGGATTATAGATTCCATAAAATGAAACCCAAATCTAATATTTATTTTTGGAAAATATTGCTTCAAAATCTTTAGGTGAAAAGTTTGCTCAGGAGCAAACAGTCAATACCATGTTGTGTGATTACCATCATTAACATGGCCATATGCTCCATATCTTTTTGGTAATGTTATATGCGATATTTGTTATGGTATTTATCACTGTGGATTCCTGGGATGGGAAATTGTGATGCAAAAAAAGGGCTTTGTGAACATGTAATCACTTTAAAATTGATAATATTGTAAACTTAGAGTGATACCTGGGCCTTTATGAAATAATGAATGAGTTCTCATACACGCCTTTTATTCGGTGTATAAAAATGAATGAGAAGAATGAATTCTCATACACGCCATTCACAACAACCTCTGATAAGGCCCATGCAAAAGTAAGTAAGGATTGGGCCCGGTCTTCAAATGAACTCTAATTATGTTTTTACATGGGATTTGTCAAATCTTTGAACTGGTATTCATATTAATCCTAACATCAACTTAATTAATCTAAATATATTTAAAAATCCATAAAACTTTGAATTTTAATAATCTAATAGCTTAGATTGAAGAACACATCAATTTAAAACTAAGCATATATTTAGAAAACAATGAAAACTTATAACCTTCATATTAACCTATCAAATGGAGGGGGGAAAAGTTATTAACATTAATAATGTAGTAAATGAGAAACATTGTTTACACATGACTATCAACTCTAGTCTTGGACTATTGTGGGAAAATACCAAACAACTTGTAATTATTTTGAACATCAAAATGAATAAAACTCACCACAACATTTAATATCGATATAAACACACACACACAAATTCCAAATGTTATTTCACAAAAAAATGTGAATTTTAGATAAGTAAATATTAACTTTTACTATTAAACATAATTATAGAAAATTATCTTTTTACGAAAATGTGCGATTTTTTGTCAGAGCATTTCATATTTCTGTTAAATTTGCTGTGTCATTTAGATCTTCAAGCAGAGAGACAAATATTATTGATGTAGTAACCTGATAATGAATATAAAAACTGAACAAAACAAACCACACAGGAAACTGGTGCGTACTGCTCAGTTAATTACAGTATCATTGTCATTAATTAACTCCAGTGTTACAATAGTTTACATAGGAAAAGAATTCGAATCAATTAGGGATGGATTCGAATCTCCCCACTGGATGTGAATGTGCCTAACTGAATAGCTAACTCAAGATGTCTCAATCAATATCGGAGTCCAATTAGTTATCTCCAAATGTCTAAACAACTCACACAATCAGCAATAAACAGTTAACTCAGTCTAATTGAGGTGGTAGGTGAGCAAAGGTGCCTCAACCACATGCATCCATGCATAACTGGCGCTAACTGAACTGATTGTGATATAACTGAATGTAACTAGAAATTAAATAAGCTTAACTTGTTCCAAATCCAACTAACGGAAGGAGGTTGGTGCAGAGACTCCTAGTGGCTCCTAAATTGTAGGTATTTTCCTAAGAGGCGCCTAATTTGAATCATGCAAGTGCAGTCAATGGCATATAACCTCTAGCATTGATCCCCACACTATAGTAACTGGTATATGTGGCCCCATTAGGCCATTTGGACCCAATGGTACTAGTGGACTTAATTAATTAATCAAAACTCCTAAGTTAGGAAAAATTAATCTAATAGACAGCTTGGTCAAGGGAGGATTAATAATCCTAGTTCACCCCCCATGAATCCTAACTTTGACAACTGTGGGCCTTGGAAAAAAGGCCATACATCACCCATATACAATCTAAAAGATAAAATGCTACTTAATACAATCGAGGTAATAAGGGAAAACCTCATGGGAACACCCCCCCCGCAAAATAAGCAGAAAATAGGAACTGAGAATCAAGTCTTAATGCCTAAAAGAGACCTAAGAAGGACAAATCTCTTTTCTGTAAAAAACTTAGTGAGAATATATGCAATCTGATCCTCTATAGGACAGTAGTGCATTGTGATGGTTCTGTCATGCACCAGTTCCCGAATGTAGTGCATGTGAACCTCTATGTGATTTGGCCTCTGCTTCTGAACAAGATCACTAGAAATTTTGATTGTACTTTGGTTGTCACAATAAACATCCACTGTAGATGAAGTCTGAATCCCAAACTCTGTCAAGATTCCATGCAACCATATTGCTTGAATAGCTGCATTCATAGCTCCCCGATACTATGCTTATGCTAAAGAGAGTGCAAGTGTTGCTTGCTTCTTGTTGGACCAACAAATTGGCCTAGATCCAATCACGAATACAAAACCCGAGGTGTATTTCCTATCATTTCCATCTCTTGCCCAGTCTAAGTTTGTAAATCCAGTGAGATCAAGTTGAGCTCCTGCTGCATAGTGGATCCCATAATCTAGAGTACCCTGCACATAGTGCAAGATCCTCTTTGTCTCCTTCCAGTGCAACTCATGTGGTTCTTGCATCTACCTGGAAAAAACACTCATAGCATAGGATATGTCTAGTCTCAAATGTGTGAAATACATAAGACTCCCAATGAGATTTATGTAGAGAGTGTTATCTACCAAGGGTGTGGAACCACCCTATTCAATCTTGATGCCTGATAAAAAGGGGAAGGGGGCTTCCTTGCAATCCTCCATGTGGAATCTTTTAAGCATGTTTGATGAATACCTAGACTATGAGATCATGATTCCCAAAGTGTTTGACTTACTTCAATACCAATGAACTGTCTTAACAGTCCTAAGTCAGTCATAGTGAATGCTTTGTTTAGAGAAGACTTGATGCTATTCAATGCGGCAACAAGCTGGTAGTAATGAGTAAGTCATCCACATATAATACCACTAGAAGCAAGAAATCCTCCTCCTTCTTCATGTAGACATTTCAATCTGATTTGCACCTTTCAAATTTATGAGATATGAGGAAGGCATCCATCGTGGAGTACCATACCCTTGGGGCTTGTTTGAGTCCATACAATGATTTCCTTAGTCTACATACTAAGGAAGGATAATCAATAAACCCCTCAGGTTGTTTCATATATATCTTCTCCTCCAAATCTCCATGCATGAAGGCACTTTTCACATCCATGTGATGTACCTCCCATATTTTGGAAGCAACAATAGCCAAGACAAGACTAATGGAATCCATTCTAGCTACTAGAGTGAATGTTTCATTGTAGTCCAAGCCTTGAACCCGGGAGTATCCTTTTGCCACCAACCGAGACTTGTACTTGATTTTGGTCCCATATGCAGCTATCTTGGTCTTGTAGATCAATTTGCACTGAACAAGCTTCCTCTTGGACGTAAGGAGACAAGTTCCTAGGTTTTATTGTCATGGAGCCAATCAAACTCCTCATCCATGGTTTCATGCCATATAGGGTCATGACAAGCTTCCTTGAATGATTGAGGATCTGACCCCATCATCATAAAACAACTCTCAGGAAGAAGTGGATTTGTGTGGGATAGTGCAACACTCTCCTTCTGATACTGAGACCTTGTTTTTCTCTTGTCATCTGGATCCCTAGCACCATTTCCAACAACTTTTATGAGTTGTTGAGTCCATTTAAGCTGCTGAAATGAGGTAGATGTTGGATCTAGATCTAGATATCTTGGAAATGCAATCTCAATGTCAGGATCAAGCTGATGTGTCTCCTCTTCAGAGTCTGAATCTAAAATGTCAGAAAATAAAACTAAATCTACAATAGGAAGTGAAGGAATGTTTATACCTTCATCTACTTCTAATGTAAGATGTGGTGATGCTGGAACCGTGAATGGCATGAAGTGAGAGAAAATTTATGCATTGAAGGCATGATCAACAATTCATTTCGCTACAATCTCCCTAATTGATATTTTTATGATCTCTACTAAGTCAGGTCCAAACAACAGTTGCTTTGGTGAGCCAATGTGAGTCATCTGGTATACAGACAACAAATTAGCTACAAGAGAGGGCACATAGAGCACATCTTAAAACACACCATGTTGTACTTTGATGGTGCCTCTCCCTACTGCTAGAATTTTGGAATCATCTCCCATGTGAATGGTGGGCCCTTTTTTGATGCTGAGGGCAGAGAAGAAATCCTTGGAGGAAACCATGTGGTTGGATGCTCCAGAATCAATCAAATAGGATGTTGACCGAGGTAGCCCAGAATTCAAAGCATGGCAACTTTCATGTCCATTATCAGGCTTCTTTGTTTCTTGTGGGAGAGTAATGTTGTTCTATTTGAGGAGAGCAGTCAATTGATATATTTGCTTCTTCATACAATGATATTCAAGATGGTAACCCTTTGCACAATAGGGAGATAACTTATTTTCAAACTTCTTCTTCTTAGAGACGGAGGCTCCTTCGGAAGTTTGTTGATTTTGTTTAGGCTTCGAATCAACTGCTTTAGGCTCCTTCTTCTTTGATTTCCATTTGGTTTGCGCTTTGCTAGAGTTAGTAACTAGGAGTCCCTAATCTTTGGAGATCTTGATGACTCCCATTCGAATAAGTTTCTCTTGCTCCTTGATTAAGGACTTAGAAAAGGAATCAAGTGAAGGAATTTTCCAACCGAGGAAGCCTTCCCGCTTGGAATGAAATATAGAAGCAAATACATAATACTCATGGCTAACTTTGCTGAGAATGGATAGCACATTTTGCTCATCCTTCCTTTCTATTCCATATTGTCTGCATTGAAGTGCTAGAGACTTGAATTTAGTAAATAATTGTTCAATAGGCTCGAAACTGCTGGGATGTAAGGCTACCGGCTCATTCTTCAGTAGGTGCCCCCAAATCTCATCTTGTTTTCCAAACAAGTCTTCAAGCTTCTCCTAGGATTCTCTGGGTGTCCTCAAACCTTCAAGTTGGAAGAGGAGATCTCTGGATATATGAGTGCATAGATAACCAGAAGCTTAATCTAAGTGGTTCAGAAACTTGTTTCTTTAAACTAGATGATGTGGCTCAACCTCCCTTCCAATTATTATCCTGAAGTATCCCTTGTTGCACAAGGAAACATGCATATCAACCCTCCAATCGAATTAATTGAAGGGTGTAAGGATCCATGGAGTAGAAGGTATATAATCCATAATTCTCCTGCTGGAAAGAACACAATTCTTCACACAAGCTACGTAGCACCTATGGAGTTTCAATAAAAAACACCCTGAAACATTTGAATTATATTAGAATCATGCTTTTCCTCTCAACATGAACATGTTTTCAAGGTCTGTCATGCCCGCACTGCTACTCTAAATAAATTCAGAGTTAGCAAATCAAGATTGGGGACTTCTGTGGAAACCCAACTGCTTCTGATGTTCAATGGAGACAAACAAACATGAAGCCTGCTTGAGATGGATCTGATACCATGTTAAATTTGTTGTGCCATTTAGATCTTCAAGTAGAGAGACAAATATTATTGATGCAGTAAATTGAGAATGAAGATACAAACTGAACAAAACAAACCACACAAGAAACGAATGAGTATTGCTCAGGTAATTACAATATCATTGTCATTAATTAAATCCGGTGTTACAATAGTTTACATAGGAAAAGAATTCGAATCAATTAGGGATGAATTCAAATCTCCTTACTAGATGTGACTATACCTAACTAACTAGCTAACTCAGGATGTCTTAATCAATATTGGAGTCCAATTGGTTATCTCCAGATGTCTAAACAACTCACACAATTAGTAATAAACATTTAACTCAATCTAGCTGAGGTGGTAGGTGAGAAAAGGTGCCTCAACCACATGAAACCATGCATAACTGGTGCTAACTAAACTGATTGTGATCTAACTGAATGTAACTAGAAATTAACTAAGCTTAACTAGTTCCAACTCCAACTAATTGAAGGAGGTTGGTGCCGGGACTCCCTGCGGCTCCTAAAATGTAGGGATTGGCCTAGGAGGCGCCTAATCTGATGCATGCAAGTGCAGTCAGTGGTAAATAACCTATAGCATTGATCCCCACACCCTATTAACTCGTACATGTGGCCCCATTAGGCCATGTGGACCCAATGGTACTAGTGGACTTAATTAATTAAT
>LPNX010263041.1:27528-38595 GCA_001517045.1 Pseudotsuga menziesii
CCATTACACAACACACCTTGTAAATGAAGGTCAAGATATATTAGGTAACAGACCTCGCAAATGAAGGTTGTCGTCGCCCCCACTCTCTTCAAGGACAAGGTACTACACTATATTAGTATATTTCATGCCAAAATATTCTATGAGTAGGATTTACAGAAATAGGTAAATAGAACTTGGGATCATATCCTTGGTTACACTCCTCTTACCCATGTTGGGGCTTGGGGATATATTACTTTTGTTTTCGCCACACCTCAACTCAAAATTGTCATGGAGGGGACATGGTTTTCGGGCACCTCAAATTTAACATTATTTAGATAACTTGCTTATTTTGACCCAATTTGGGAAATAATCCATACCCTTCCTAGCATCATCAAGCACCCTTTGATTCAAGGAAAGCGTGGTGTGCAGAGAACCCACTAGAGCTTATTAACAGTGATCCCTATTGCATGATCAAACCCTCCTTAGCAGGATAAAAGTACATTTATACCTTTATTGATGATTTCTCTATATTTACATGGGTATATTTCTTGAATAATAAGAGTCAAATATTTGAATGATTCAAGAAATTTAAAGCTTCGGTTGAGAAACAGTGCGGTCGACCCATTAAATGTCTGATATCAAACGATGGTGGTATTTCTTGGAAGAGATTTGACCTTCACACCCCTCATCATAATGGCGTCACAGAGAGGAAGAATCAAACTAGTAGAAATGGCTTGGTGCCTACTACCGACCAAAGATATCCCAACAAAGTTTTGGGCAGAATATATTTACAGTTCAAATTTTTTCTTGAATCTGATACTGATTAGAGAATTTGTTGAAATGACTCCAGTTGAGAAATGTAATGGCAGGAAACTCTATGTCGGACAACTCATAACCTTTGGATGTGTTTCTTGGGCGTAAATCAGTGATAACTACAAAAAGAAATTGGATGCAAAAGGTCATGCTTATGGGCTACTATGATGAGTCAAAATCCTATGGAATATTCGATATTGTCAAACAACATATAATCTTAAGCAGAAGTGTGATATTTTATGATAATATTTTAGGGAATAAGTTGTTGAACTCTTCACCTAATATATTGAACATTGATCGGTTCAACATTCTTGAAGAGTCTGGATCGATTGTACATGTCTATGGAATCCCGAACGAACCAATGAATTATTTTCATGATTCAATTAACAATCACTATTTTGTGACTTCTAAAGTCGACACTTTGACTTCTCTGACTCAAGAGATTGATGCTAATTGAACTAATCATCATCAACTTGCTTACCTCGATGGGTTGTTAATACAATTGAAGTTGTTGGATCGGATGCTGGAAATCCTTGTATTGGTTGGTAGAATTGCAACCAGAAACAATGTGGTAGTGTTTCCTTCATGACGCATGTTCTTAACACATGTGATCCTAATTCATATGTTGATGCTCAATGTATACAATAATGGGAAACTACTATGACTGCTGAAATTGATTCCTTGAAGAAAAATAAAATGTGGGAACTTGTCCCTCAACCGCAAGGAAAGAATGTTGTGAAGTGTTGATGGGTCTATGAGACCAAGTTTACCTCTAATGATGCTATTGAATGCAAAAAGGCTTGACGTTTGGTCTCCAAGGGATTCTCTCAATATGAAAGTATCAACTGCATAGAAACCTTTTCCCATGTTGCAAAGATGAACTTTGTTCGACTAATACTTTCTCTTGTTGGTCGTTTTGGATGGGAGCTTCATCAAATATACATAAAAGTTTTATTGTTCATGGATATTTGACTAATGAAATATATATGGATCAACCTCCTAAATTTGTGATAGATTCTGATTTTATTTTTTGACCGAAGAAGTCATTGTATGGTTTGAAATAGGCACCTCAAGCTTGATATGATAAGATTGATTACTTCTTTTTCAATCTTGGCATCAAACGTTGTGAATTTGATCATAGTATTTATATATTACATGGTAATGGTGATACTTTGATTGTGGCATTGTATGTTGATGACTTGGTAAAAAATGGAAATAATGTCAATCCGATTTTGGGTTTAAAGAAACAACTTGCAAAGGGGCAGAAAGAGCGGGAGGGGTCTTCTTTTTCCTCGATGAATCTCAACAAACAAAATATGCTTGGGGAATTGGAACAACGACAAATAATTAATCATAAGTGTTATCCTTGTGGATGGGACCAAATATTTCCATGAGAAAAGGGATGTCAAAGCCTCATTATCATCGAGGAATTTAAGATGCTTGTTCAAAATATTAACTCCAAAACTCTCCTAAGAGACCAATAAATGTGCAAGCTCATTAAAAAAATATCATTGTTTTGTAAAAAAATTCAACATTACAAGGTTTTCCATGTCCTCTGAAACCTCAACATAGAGGCGGATAAGAAATCTAACCTTGCTTGTTGTTTGAATCAAGGAGTTAGCAATGTTGGGGATGTTATTTCTTTCATCCACATCCCCTAACTTGAATGTTTTCTTAGCCCACGTCATAATGGGGGTTTTGCGACAAGACAAGTGGTTTAAATAAGGTAGATCATGAGGTAAGGTGGCGTCAATCTAGCGTACTTATCCCCAACGGATCTTATTACAGGGTTGTTAAAGCACTTAAGGGGTAAAATGGAAATAATCCATGAGTTGATAAAATAGATATGATAAGTGATAAGTTACAATTGAGGGTCTGCTATTTATATTTTGGCGGAATACCATTTCATTAAGAGTCATGTCTTTTCGTAAAGACATTATTAATTATATATATATGTGTGTGTGTGTGTGTGTGTTGATGTTTATTATTATTATTATTTTATTATTGTTTGTTGTTATTATTTAAGTTTGTTACATTGCCTTCCCCTTAAGGGAAGCTTTGTCCTCAAAGCTTCATTAACGACAACGTCTGATTTGCTTGAACTGTCATCTCTAGATCCTTTGCAACACTTGATGAGATAAGACGATACAAGTTACGGATTCCTCAGGAGAATTGTCGCATTGTATCTTCTGTGGTCCATCCTATATCTATTTTGATTGGACCTCTTAGATTGTTTTGGGAAACAGGTTGTCTCAATTGTTGCTTAGTATGTTGAACTGTTTGCTCGTCAACATAACTCTTTTGTGAATGCTCATTTTGACCATGTCGTTAATCAAAATGATGATTATAATTTGGATGTCTATAAGGCGTATGTGTTGTTTGTTTTTCTTCCTTTTCAATTGAAGCGAGGACTTCCTTCACTTCCTCAACTTGAATTTGTTTTTCGGAGAGTCTGAATGCTTCTCTCTGGATTTGCGCTATTTTGTTCTCCAGTAGATTGTTTTTATTATGAATCTCCTCGAACCTTTCGTCTTGCAAATTTTTGTCCTCTTTTAACTTCTCGATTTCTTTCTCTAGTTCTTGATTAAGATTTAGAAGGCATTGATTTTGTTCTTGTTTTTCTAGGACTTTTCCTTCGATGTCTTCATTCGAGTTGTCTGCCTTCTTGGTACTTTTTAACTTCTTGATTTTCGTAACTAATAATTTATTATGATTTCTTAATCAATATATTTCTTCAATATTAGTTGTTAATGTGTTATAGACTTTTGTAATTTCCAACTTGTGCGCTTTTTTTTAGTCTTCCTCTTTTTGCTGGAGTTCCTCAATCTGTTGCTGAAGGCAACAATTCTCTACTTCTTGGCATCTTACTTTTGTCTGAATTTGTGTGATTTTGTCATCTTTGTCCTTGATGATTTTGTTTAATTGTTTTATTTCTTCGTTATTCTCGACTGCATATTTCATGATTTTTTGGTTTTGTAGATTCTGATTGGTATATTCTTTACTCATTAATTCCTTAGAAATATCCAGCTTCATCATGTCAAATACTTTGTGAATTTCTTCTTGTAGTTGGGACTGCAATTCTGATTTAGACTTTTCCATAATTACTTACTTCTGGTGTTCTTTGACAATAGTTGGTTTTCCTTTTGACTGACTTCTTGTCTTCTTCGATTTTTTCTTGTTTTTCTTTACTCTTGTAATTTAATAATTGTACTTAATACAATTATTAAGTAATAATAATAATAATAATAATAATACTTTTTTCTTTTCTTTTTGAAGGTTGATAAATACTTATTGTAGATTGGGTGGTTGGGAGGAATGATTGTTACCTTCGTACAATTATATAGTAATTATAATAATAATAATAATAATACTTTTTTCTTTTCTTTTTGAAGGTTGATAAATACTTATTGTAGATTGGGTGGTTGGGAGGAATAATTGTTACCTTCCCCACCTAAGTTCAAATCTCACTTGCTTCTTAGTAGCAATTATTATGTACTTTTAGATTTTTTTCCCTTAAGTTTTGTAAAATTCTAGTAGATTGGGTGGTTGGGAGGAATGAGTGTTACCTTCCCCACCTAAGTTCAAATATCACTTGATTCTTACTAGTTATTATTATGCACTTTTATATTCAAACCCAAACCCACTTTAAGAAACCATGTGTGGTTTCACTTTTACCCTTTTTTTTGTTTTACTTTTAACCTTTTTTTTTTTTTTTTTTACGTTTTTTTTGGACAATGTCCAATATTCTAGGGAAACCCTAAAAACTAAATTTACACTAAGTGTAAGCAATGTTTACACTAAGTTAGCAATATTGGGGATGTTATTTCTTTCATCCACATCCCCTAAATTGAATGTTTCCTCAGCCCACGTCATAATGGGGGTTTGGTGACAAGACAAATGGTTTAAACAAGGGAGATCATGAGGTAAGGTGGCATCAATATAGCGTACTTATCCCCGACTGATCTTATTACAGGGTTGTTAATGCACTTAAGGGGTAAAATGGAAATGTCTCATCAACCTCAAATGCAAGCGTGTGAGAGAAGAGAAGAAGATACGAGGGAGGTTAGTGAGTTAATTCTCATGCTGGTCACCTCACAAAATGCTTGAGACAAAGGAAGGTCATAGGAGGTGTTATTTTGGCTTCATTCCAGGAAAGGTGGTGTTGCTATTCTCATCTTCGATGCATAAAGGGAAATATTGTTGTTCTATGACAAGAATTGGAATGCAAGTAATTCAAGGGAGGAATTTTTGTATTTTTTCAGCTGCAATTCTATATTTGGTGTCACGTGGGAGCCATGGCAGGGTCCAACATTGACTCCAAGGTTTCAGTGTAGCAACATGAATGAAGAATTTTTGAAACATCGACAAAGAGATATGGAAGAGGTCTATGATAGATTAGACAGAGAAAACAACAAAATTTCCTTGCTGGAGGAAAAATTGAGGAGTTTGTGAACTTGTGGCAAGGAGCAATGGGTTTTAACAAAAAATTGCAAGAATTTGTTTGGTTGTTAAGAAGAGAAGTAGCTTCTATATTCAGGAGGGTGGTGCACCAAGCGTGCTCACCTTTAGGATCCCCAAAAAAATTCTAAGGTCCCGAAAGAAATGATCCTTTGGTCAACACAGCAGAGCAACATTGTCTTCCTTAGAGCATCATAATTCATTCATTAGTTCTTCATCAACCTGCAAGATCGAGGACTTCAAGACCACCGAGTTTTTCTAATTATCGTGTCTTTATCTAAGCTATTTTTTGTAAATGCTTATTTTGTGGAAAAAGTTTTATCAGAATACATACCAACAGACTTGTCAAATATAGAAATTGTATGAGGGATAAATGAATAAAATCTAGGGAAGATGGTAATTTTGAAATTGTTAAATCATAAATTTTGTGCCAAAACTATGTATCTTTTTGCTAGATGGTTCAGTCACAACCATCTTCAATATAAAATGAATCGGTTCTAGTTTAAAAAAAAAGAAACAACTTACAAATACCTTTGAAATGACTAACCTTGGTGTTTTGCAATATTTTTCTTCACATTCAAATTTTGCAAATGGATGATGGTATCTTTATTTTTCAACCTAAATATGCCTTGAATCTTTTGAAACTATTCAAGATGGATGATTGTAATTCATGTGATACACCTTATCAGTCAGGAGTGAAGTTGTTGAAAGACTGTGAATCTGCACGACTTGATGCCACTCTCTATCAACAATTGCTCAACGACCCGATTAACTTAACTCAAGGTTGATCCGATCCCTCCTTTTTTGTTAGTGTGTTCTCCCAGTTCATGTAGGATCATCAAGAAAGCCACTAGAAGGATTTAAGGAGAATTGCATGGTATCTAAAGGGTACTTATCAATATGGCATAAAGTATTGTATTAATATAGAACCATTGGTCGGATTCAGTGACTCCGACTATGGTGGTAAAATTGACAACCATAATTCCACTTCTAGCTATGCTTTTCAACTAAGCTCTAGACCCCTAGTTTGGTCATGTAAGAAACATAAGGTAGTCCCTATTTCGAATACAAAAGCTAAGTATTGTGGCATTGTTAATGCAGGTATAGAGGTAGTTTGGATTTGTCATCTCCTTGACAAGCTTGGGTTTCCTATTTAGGCCTCCACTTTTATTCATTATGATAATAAGAGTACAATTCAAGTAGTTGATAATCCTGTTGAACATAGAAATACGAAGCATGTTTAAATTCATGTTCATTATCTGAGATAATTGGACATGAAATGTAGTCTTATTTATTTCAAAATAGATAATCATATTGTCGATATATTTACGAAGCCTTTACCGAACTCTAAGTTTGTGAAACTTTAGGATATGCCTGGGATTCAAAAAGCTGCAATTATGGGGGGATGTTCAAAACAAGTAATTCCATATCCTGAATATCCATAGAATTGTTTTGATGGGGGGTGTCGGAACCTAAAGTATTGATGGTTCATCACACCTCTAGATTTTCTATACACAATAAGTCATTAGACGATAGGAGACTAACGGAGCAGTCAAATAGAGTCTCCTCTAAGCGAGTCAGAGGAATGATTGAACAACCAATTAAATAGACAATTGAGCAAATGATTGGATGGTCATTAAGAGTGTGATAGTTCAACTACAACAACTGACTATACTTTGGGACGTTGTAGATTTCATGGAAACCATTAGAACCAACGACCCCCATTTTTGGACCATATCCTCCTCACTTTCAGGGAATGTGTTAGATATAGAGACTATAAAAGGATGACCCTATGGGTTGTGCTAGAGTGCATTGAATTATTCTCAATGTGTGTTGTGATGTTCTAATTATAATGCTCCATGATTAAGTGTTGTAACTATCTCTTTAGAAACCACCTTTATTCTTGGAATATTGTTTCCTTTCGTGATTTTCTTTTATGTTCTACAGTTCAATGTTACGAGGTTCCCCAAATGTCCACTAATGATGGTGCCTCTAACAACTCATATTCCTCTCCCTCTTTCACTAGAAGATATCAAACTCGTTCACAAGTAAAAGTTTATATGGGGCGATCTCATAAAGGTGTAAGTTTCTACTTTCTCTGTTATCTTCATAAAGTGTTCTTTTATTGTCCTCATAAATGGCTCGACTTTATTTTTCCATCCCTCTAGGATACTTCATCAAGGATGATCCCTATAACCTCTAAATTTTCTTATTGTTGTCGATTCTCTGAGTCGACATATCAATCATGAAGGATCTCTTGGGAACCTAAAAGGTATTAAGATTTAAGATTGTTGGGACCCTATCTATAACACATATTCTATTTGTAGATGGAATCCTATTTTTTTTGGAAAGTATCCATGTTAAGTCAAAATTCTTGTATTGGATACTAAAAATCTTCTCATCTTTCATTGATATGGAGATTAATCTCAAAAGATCCTCCATACTCCATTTTCACGTCCATGTATCCCTCAAGCCCATGCTCCTTAAGGTCTTACCTTTCCCTAAAGAGCACATTCACAATTGCTTCAATATTTAGCTTTTCTTCTAAATGCTAATGACTACAGACTGCAAGACTATCTATGTCTTATAAAAAGTATCATTGTGCATGTACTTGAAAAAAAAAATTAGTGCAAAATCATGTCGATTTCATCATAAACAAACATTTACATTCATTTAACAAAAACTATCATTCATTAAAACATTCATTCATTCAATCAAGGCATTCATTCAATAAAAAGTTAACATTTATTAAACCATTCATTCATTTAGTCAACACATTCATTCAATAATAACTAACATTCATTAAACCATTCATTCATTAAATAGCAAAAAAAACTATGCACGTCATTATATTATAAAAAATAATTACACAATATTTCTTCACTCACTTCTTTCTAATTTTTCTTCTCTTTACAAAATCAACAAGAAGCGCATCTTCTGGAATTTGTCATTTGGTTTCTGGTGCTTCATCGTCTTGTCGTGATGTCCACCTAGATGACTACTTGCCACATGGATTTTGTGACAAGGGGTTCAGATTTGCTGCAATTATGTGAAAATGTTGCATTAATTTATTTTGTTATTATAATTACAGGTACTTCATTTTAAAAAAAACATTACAAATGTGGATTTTTACCTGTCGTGGCCACACCATGTTCTTCATTTTCTTGTCCAGGCTCAACCTATACAGTGTGACCCTCTACATGCTCTGTAGTTGAAATATGGAGAAGTACAATTAATGTTCACCATCTGCAATGTTATATATAAAATTATAGCATATGAATAAATTCATTACCAAGAATTGAATCATGATCTTCGATTGGTTGTTGTCCATCATCGACATTAAGGGGATCATTGCTTACCTACTCAAAACAAAATAAATATTTTATGTCAATTATCTATAACGAATAGATTGCATAAGTAATAAATCTTCATTAAACTATATAGATTTTATATACATGTGCACCAGATGGATCACCAGAAGACCATGTTTTCCCATACAAGCTTTTTTTGTGTTCAACAACAGCTTCAAATCAGTGTTGGAATCCAAGCTTCAAGTCGTCTTCAGTGGGCACTTCTTTGAATCGGTTGGCCTACATATTTGCATAATGTCATTAATTTTACATTTTGCGGTGCATTAAAACGAAAATAATTTGCAGTTTATTATTTGGATGCATTATCGGGAGTTTGATACTTACAACTTGTGCCGCCATATTCGAATAACCACCAGGCCCAAGATTATGCTAACCATTTTTTTCTAGTCTTGCCTTTGTGGCCTTTGATGTGTCCGATAGCCTAAGGAAGTGTTGAAATATGTTAGATTTTCCAAATTCGATATAAAAATTAATGCTAATAAGAGTTAGCATTACATTGTGGAAAGTATTGCATGCCTCCATATGCCTGGTGTTAGCTTTCCTGGTTTTCTCAGATCCCTCTCATTTCCATCTTCCATTAGGGCTTTCCACTCCCTTGCTGGAATCATCAGAGGGCGCTCATACCTAGGTTTCCTTTCTAGGTGAACCCTATATTGGTCTCAGACAATCTTCATATGTTGTCCAACCTTCTTTAGAACCTTGTTGTATCGAAGGACTCCCTTCTAAACAAGCCAACCAATTGATTAGTCAGCTCATCCTTTAAATTTTTCGTTTGTATATCCCACCTTGTGCGGATGGTGGGCCCAAAGATCTCCAAGCTCAAATCATTTAGATGTTTATAAAAAACATAATTTCCCGCAAAACGATCATGCGATCATTAGTTGAAAAAAAGGTTTTATCGGTATATTACAATCGAATTATAGACACTAACTTGAACAATGTATAATTACATGGGATCTTCTCTATCTTTATTGGAACAAGTTCTTCTTTCACCAAAAATGTTGTCTCTATTGTACCCGTGCTAGTGACATGGGAAGATCTAGGAAATGTTGCTTTAGCATCAGCAATATTAGCAGGCTCTGCATCCACCCCTTCTTTTGAATGATTTGGTGTCCGTCGGTCACCAGCGGGTGCAATCTCTGTTGGCATCGGAGGTGTCGTGGAACGTGTTGTCGATTGTTCAGTCGACAACAATGGTGCATGAGTTGGTGTATGTGGAGTCGTTTGCTCATGTGACGACTGATCTCCACTTGCATCATTGGGGCCAACACCTCCATGACCACTAGTGGGTGATCACAAAAAATCCTGTAAACACAAACCATATTTTATAAGTTCACTATGATCATATAAATGTAAAAATTATAAAGTTCTAAATGAATTTATATTATAATTCAAGATTCCACAACTTACTTGCAAGGCATGAGATCTCTTTAACAACACTTCAACCTTGGCTTTAATATCGTCCATTTGCGGAATAATGAATAGCAGACAAATGATATCTGCATTAATTTTTTTCAAGGTCTTCTCTATCACCTTAACCAGGTCTAGAGAAGAACCAATGTCAACATCGTTCAAAAGCTCATGCACATCAAAATCTATCGATTTTTGTCATGTTGTTTTATACACCGAATCATTGGTCTGCAACAAAAATATATAAAACATTACGGACGCGTTAAAGCAATAGGCTGAGGAAAAAATTATATTAACAAAACATATCTATCATGATAGATTGTTAAAATTACAACTAGGTTTACCCGCTGGTTTACCTAATGCCTAGATGACAGTGTCGTCTGATCCACAGTTGGGGACTTTCCCTGATCATCCATCTGCAAAAAAAGAAGTAGACAACATTATCATAATGAAAAGAATATACACATGAAAAATACATAACAAAAAAAAACATTATGCTACATTTTATATTTGTTCAATTTTGACGAGGTTCTTCTTTAAAGCGAGGCCATTTTTACTCCATACCTCTAAATGCAGAACCATCTACAGACATTCAAATAATGTCATATTGACTTATGTTCCTTGCATGGTAATCCATAAATCACGCTATGTTTTTGCACCTGAACAGTCGTTGCAATCGTGGAATAATGGGAATATAACGGAGAACCTTGCGAGACACCTTTTTCATTACTTGATCTGTTCTACTGATATGACATTCCAGACATTCTATTGCAAATTCATGTTGATTATAATATATAACATGGTCATTGAGGCATGCATGAATTGCTTCATAATGCACTCCAATTTCTTTCATGATGGCAGATAAATCTCAATATGTGTGAGGTAAAATATTTGACGGTGGTAACAAAAATTCAGCTATAAGCTACAAAAAAATTAAAAAAGTCTAGTTAATATAATATATAAATAATAGCAATGAAACACAATTCATCTGTATTAATTTGACTTATGAATTAACAATACAATTATTAGAGGAACA
>LPNX010263041.1:38760-67532 GCA_001517045.1 Pseudotsuga menziesii
TTTGTTCATCTAGATCAGGAATATTGCTATTTGAAATTTTGTCACAAAGAGATTGAATGAAGACAATCAACGATCTTAAAACATCAAGATCCACACATCACTATTTTTCGCAAACCGTCTGTTGAAGAATAAAATAATTTCCGTAAACCGTCTGTCAAAGAATAAAATAATTTTCGCAAACCGTTCGTTGAAGAATAAAAATAATTTCTGCAAATCGTCCGTCGAAGAATAAAATAATTTCTGCAAACCGTTGCTTCTATAGCAAACATGTCAAAATGTTTGTGTAATTTATAGGTTTTCAAATTCAGCAGCCGTCAAATCTTCGATGACTGGGAGCCTAGCTACCGTTTTAAGAACATGTGATATATGAGGAAAATCCAACAATATGGACCTAGAAAATTTGACAACTAGACGGCGAAAATCCGACAGGTAGAGGTCAAAAATCCAACAATGGGAGGTCGAAAAGCCGACATTAGGTACGCCGAAATACTACAGGTAATTCTATCAAATCAAAAAATTATAATCAAATTTCATAATTTGAAAGTGAAATCCAGCGACACATTATTTTTTGTAGGATGTAGTCAGATTTGCTCGTCAAATTTTGGGTTCAAATATTGTTGTGTCTGTTGATCGATATGGTTTAAAAATTGATTTAACCATATTTGACAGGAAAAATGCCCCATGACAGGCATTTTCCCAGCAAATTCCAACCCTGGGTGGGGCCTCTTGACGTGTCCATTTGCTAGTATCTCACACCACGTGAATGGCCCTCTGCCCCATCTACATAAGGATGTTTCATTTCTTTTTGTCTTCACTTAAAGGATAATGTTGAAAGTGATGTCTTTGCAATGTTTCCATTGTTGTTTCATAAACTAATTCCTATCTTCGTCTTCATGTTAACTCTTCCCCAAATTCATCTCCATCTGCATGTTAACTCTTCCCCAAATTTATCTTCATCTACATGTTAACTCTTCTCCAAATTTCTAAACTCATGAATTATGTATACAAGGGCCTAAAATCATCTGTGGAGTTTTTAACTTTTTACATAGTTCTATAATCTGGACATTCATATGCATTTGATATTTTATTAATCTGAACATGCAAATGTATTTTGAATTTAGTCAGCATACCGGTTAGTTCAAGGCAGCCTAAAGGGCGCCTTTAAATCACCTTTTGACTTATGTTGCTTGCATGGTAATCCATAAATTGCGTTATGTTTTAGCACCTGAATAGTCTTTGCAATCATGGAATAATGGGAATATAATAGAGAACCTTGGGAGACACCTTTTTTGTTATTCGATCTATTCGATATCTATTGATGTGACATTCCATACATTTTGTTGCAAATTCATGTTGATTATAATATATAACATGGTCATCGGGGCATACATGAATGACTTCATAATGCATTCCAATTTCTTTCATGATGACAGATAAATCTCGATATGTGTGAGGTAAAATATTTGACGGTGATAACAAAAATTCAACTATAAGCTACAACAAAATACAAAAAAGTCTAGTTAATATAATATATAAATAATATCAATGAAACACATTTCATCCGTATTAATTTGACTTATGAATTAACAATACAATTATTAGAGGAACAAAGATAGCCTTTATCACGATCATATATATGTGATGGATTATTTTACATACCTTAACATCCGTGTGACTGATATGTTTGAAATACCATTCATAACCTTTAAGTTCATTATCAACAATATAGTAGAGATAAGATTTGTGTTGGAGCCTTCATAAAGGGGTTCATATGCCTTCTCAAGAAGAGGTAAATCATGAACATCATCAAAGTCATCAATAGTTTCATGATCATCGTCATCATCATCATCCATTCTAACATTAAATGAATCATGGATCAATGTATTTGTAACATCATCTTCAACTGCATTATCAATACATGATAATCTTCTTCAATATGATCATTAACTTGTTCTCCATTATTCATAGAAGCATGTTCCTCTGGTACTTGTTCTGAAAGCACTTCCTCTGGATGATATGCCATAGGATGTATTTCCTTTATAATTACATGAAAACAACAATAGATATACGTTAATATAAGAAATATTAGAATAATGCATACATTTACCAAAGAAATAAATATAAAAAACTTTATAATGCAATACTTACAAATGGGCGATATTCATTCCCCCCCTCAGTGTGTCCATGTTCCCTACAATGTTTTCTGGTTGTTGTGATCAATATTCTTCTCCTCTTAAATCCCTTGCATTGAATACATGGAAAATAACATTTCCCGTCACCCCTTCTTTTCACTTCATCCCACAATCTAGCAAGCAATTGTCGATTTTGTTTGTCTAGATCAAGAATATTGCTATTTGAAATTTTGTCACAAAGAGATTGAATGAATACTATCAACGATCTTAAAAAATCAAGATCCACACATCACTATTTTCCGCAAACCGTCTGTCAAAGAATAAAATAATTTCCGCAAACAATCCGTCGAATAATAAAATAATTTATACAAACCGTTCGTTGAAGAATAAAATAATTTCCGCAAATCGTCCGTTGAAGAATAAAATAATTTATGCAAACCGTTGCTTCTATAGCAACCATGTCAGAATGTTTCTGTAATTTATAGGTTTTCAAATTCAGCGGTCATCGAATTTTCGATGACTAGGAGCCTAGTTACCATTGTAAGAACATGCGATATAGGAAGAAAATCCGACAATATGGACCTAGAAAATTTGACAACTAGACGTCCAAAATCCGATAGGTAGAGGTCGAAAATCTGACAGTGGGATGTCGAAAAGCCGACATTAGGTACGTCAAAATACGACAGGTAATTCTATCAAATCAAAAAAGTATAATCAAATTTCGTAATTTGAAAGTGAAATCTGACGACACGATATTTTTTGTAGGATGTAGTTGGATTTGCTCGTCAAATTTTGGGTTTAAATCTTGTTGTGTCTGTTGATCGATATAGTTTAAAAATTGATTTAACCGTATTTGACAGGAAAAATGCCCCATGACAGGCATTTTCTTGTCAAATTCCAACCCTGGGCAGGGCCTCTTGACGTGTCCATTTGCTAGTATCTCACACCACGTCAATGGCCCTCTGCCCCATCTACATATGGATGTTTCGTTTCTTTTGGTCTTCACTTAAAGGCTAATGTTGAAAGTGATGTCTCTGCAATGTTGCCATTGTTTTTTCAGAAACTGATTCCTATCTTTGTATTCATGTTAACTCTTCCCCAAATTTATCTCCATGTATATGCATGTTAACTCTTCCCCAAATTTATCTTCATCTACCTGTTAACTCTTCTCCAAATTTCTAAACTCAGGAATTCTGTATACAAGGGCCTAAATCCAAATTTCTAAACTCAGGAATTCTGTATACAAGGGCCTAAAATCATTTGTGGAATTTTTAACTTTTATGAGTATATGAGTATTTTTAATTTTTAACTTTTAACTTAACTTTTATGAGTGGAATTTTTAAATTTCTAAACTCAGGAATTCTGTATACAAGGGCCGTAAATTAATTCGATTCTATATTTCTTTTATGAGTATATGCTCAGATGAAAGTATTATGTCATTTCACTCATTTTATAATAATGAAAATCTACAAGATACTTAAAGTAACGTAAGTTATTTTATATAACATAAAATATAAGTAATTATCTCTTCTAAATTGACGTTTACATTTATAATTGATTATTATAAATTTTATGCCATATATATATATGTAATTATCTCTTCCCGTGTTTATAAGTAATTATCTCTTCCCGTGTTTATATAGGTGATATATATGCGCTTTGAGTCAAGTTAAGTGATATATATGCGCTTTCAGTTAAGTTAAAATGGTCAATATATATTATTATAACGGTATTCTTACAAACATTAAATTATTAATTTATAAATTTTAATATATATATATATAGCCTGTTTACATAATTTGTATTTACATAATTTTTGTATCATTTTAATAATGATTAAATAGTTAATAATAATTAAATAGTTAAGAGATAGTTATAGAATGGAAGAAAGTTTGGGAAAAAAATTGTATACTTCATTTTTTTTTTCTTCCAGCAGCAACAGTTTACTAAGCAGCCCTCCTTGGTTTAGACCTTGGTTTAGCAGTAGATCCAGTTGAAGCACCACCACTAGTTTCAGTAGTTTATTCTGTTGATGAAGCATCTGTTTATCCTTTTGATCCTTTGACTCAGTGGATCCGGTTTCTTTATATGCAAAAGCATAGGAAAGGGTAGAGGTTCAAGAGGTAGAAGTAGTGAACTCTAAAAGGGAAATTGACGTATCCCTATAAATATACGACGCAGCCGGGATTAATATACGACGCAGCCGGGAAATTGACGTATCCCTATAAATATACGACGCAGCCGGGAAATTGACGTATCCCTATAAATATACGACGCAGCCGGGATTAATATACGACGCAGCCGGGAAATTGACGTATCCCTATAAATATACGACGCAGCCGGGATTAGTTAAACTCGTTTAACTGTTAGCTACATATTATCATGAATTCAGTTATTTTTTATATTTTTTCTAGTTTTATCTCCCATTCTTCTAGCTTCTAGATGTAGTTCTATGTTATTGACTTGTAAGAGATTCTAATTGACTTGTAAAAGATGACAATCCTCTTTATGACACTCATCGCCCATTTTAAAAATACGAAATTATATTATATAAGTGAGATCTCCGCAGTTCATTTCTCATCTTGTTGGTGTTTTGGTGTTCTCATCAATTACCATCTCAGCCTGTGCTTTCCTGCAACCTCAATCATCCTGCATCCTCTCCACTGCTTCTGCAATTGCAATTACATGGCAGGACGAAAAACAGGAGGGGAAACGGATACCAAATTTGACGTATTTCTGAGCTTTAGAGGGCCTGATGTGAGAGGAGGGTTCGTCAGTCATCTCTACGATGCTCTAATGAGAGCAGGGTTCAGTGTTTTTTTAGACAGCCATGCGAACAGGGGGGGCGATATACGTGAAGTCTTGCACGAGGCGATAGAGGAGAGTGCAATCTTGATTCCCATTTTCTCCATCAATTTCGCAGAGTCTCACTGGTGCCTCGAAGAAGCATCGCATATTGCACTCCAAGCAAAGCTGCGGAGGAAGAGCGTAGCCATTATTCCTCTGTTTTATAATGTGACTGCTGCTCAAGTTGGACACCTAGATCAATCTGATGAATATGGCAGCAGCCCGTTTGCTGAACACTTGCAACAGCATGAGCGCAGTGGGAAATACAGCTCACAAAGTATTCATGAATGGAAGGCCGCTCTCTATCAAATCCGCCGTTTCGCTGGGTGGTCGCTCCGAGAACACACGAATGGGTGGGTCACTTCTCTCATCAGTCTTCCCTGATATGCTCTGTTCTGTTATATATATATATATATTTCTGTTTCTGCTTAAAAACCCTGAAAATAAAATTTTCACATTATTTTCACTCTGTGCAGAGATGAGGCAGCACTGGTGAAGCGCATCGTTCAAGACTTGGATAAACTTAAACTCTGTAACAGGCGCTCGACTTTGATCTCCACCACGACTTATAGTGAAGGGAAGATCTTCTGAATATATCGCCACCAGGAAGATCTTCTGAATAAATCGCCACCACCCTTTCGAGACATTTCAAGCATGTTTTGTCCATGTTCTTGTTTTGTTTTATTTAACGAAGAATTCTAAAATTCGGACGATTTTGTCCGTTTGGTTAATGTAGTGACGAGTCTGAATAAAGTTATGCTCTACTTATGAGCTAGAAAAACAAGGTACAAGCAAAAGTATAATTGAGTTGCAAAACTTTAAACTTTGTATGATCTACTCATGTCTTTCGTCTTTCGTATAGTAATTGTAAATAGGTAAACCTTGTATGGTTGTAAATATGTAAACCTTGTATAGTTCAACTAATTGTCAATTAAATGTAATTTGGGTGATTGGGAAGAATGCATCTCTATAAATTGATTAAGTTTGAATACTAGGGGTTGGTATTTTCCTTGGAATAACCCTCTTAACCCAATAATAGTAAATTGATTAAGTTTGAATAATAGTAAATGATGAATCATAATTGATGGCCCAATCAGATTATTTTAATCTGTTTAAAAAACAAAATTTAAAAATTAAGCATGGCATAAAAACGATTTATTGATGATATGAAAAAGGATGGAAAATTTTATTTAAATATTTATAATTTTGTAAATTACACATTTTTATTGTAAATTTTGTTCATCTTTAAATTTTCAAGCCTAAACTGTTGTTTTATTTAAATAAGTTATAATTCATTTATTTTTTAAATAATTCATAATTTTATTTTTTTAAGTAATTTATAATTATTATTTTTAAATAATTTATAATTTAATTATAATTTTCAAAAAAATTAAAATTAAAAAATTGGTATCTAAACTCATTATTTAAATAAAAAATTCTTAATATAAAACAAAAAAAACTCATTACCAGGCGAAATCCTCGGCTGGCCCCCGACACTTACCGTTAATTCGAATTAAAACTACGCGTCAGCACAAAAGTCGCGGAACCAAATTGGTAAAACAAAAATGGTTAATATAAAACAAACTCATTTCCGGTGCCCCCTACACCTCCCGTCACTTTCGAATTAAAACTAACACATCAGCACAAAACTCGCGGCACCAAATTTGTCAACGATAAGGGATTTGAGAAGCCTACTTTGAATCATAATGTTTTAGACCAATTTTTGTTTCTGGCATAAAACTGGAAGTGGGGAAGGCCGAGAACCGGTTTGCGTGAGCCGGAATGGCGGGGATCAACAGGGCCATTCGATGATCGTGTCCAATACCCACTAAGTGCGTTGTGCCAAGCCTCTTGAAGGCTCAAGAAGAAAAGAGGGCTTCTGCGAAGAAAGGCGTAGATGTTGTTCCGTCCAGGTACATGCAACCTTCGCCAAACTTTGGGAGGAGAACGCGTTATCCTTCTCTGGGGACGAGAGCTCTTGAGCCTTCGCCTGTTGGCAAGGAAAACCTCGATATCCCTTGGAAGAAGGTTTTTTTTGGGGGAGTGAGCTAAATCATTTGTATTTTTGTTGGCGAAATTTGCTTTGCTGAAATCTAATTTTTGTTGAAATTATGATTTTGGTGGCTGAAATTGTAATTTTGGTTGAAAAATAGATTCAGCGTACTTCATAACCCCAAGGTACACTCTTAATTATGCAATTTTAACAAACTGAAACTGCAATTTTAACAGTTCTTGCCAAATTTTGGTCAAAATATTAACCTAAAAAATAATGCAAATGATCTAGAGTTTTAGCTCACTCCCCTTTCTGGCTCCAACTATTAGGATTGCGGTAAGAAGAAAACGGTGGTCGGCGGATCGAGGGCGATGGACCAACCTGAGAATGCCAGGACCTTGCGAAAGAGCTGGGAAGAACCCTTTCTGCCATTGAAGGAGCAGAAGGAGAAGTGTTCCGCCCAGAACAAGGTGGACCTTAAGTTAGCCTTGCGTGCTCAGGTTAGTTCGTTTATCCTTGTGTTTTTTTTTTTAAATCTTTTTTTGTGCTGCAAAGAGTGGATTTCCTTAAGATTAGGTGTGCCAGGTTTGAGGAGTATCAATTTATACCCAAATTACACAAGATTTGCCAGGACCTTGCGAAAGAGCTGGGAAGAACCCTTCCTGCCATTGAAGGAGCAGAAGGAGAACTGTTCCGCCCAGAACAAGGTGGACCTTAAGTTAGCCTTGCGTGCTCAGGTTAGTTCGTTTATCCTTGTGTTTTTTTTTTAATCTTTTTTTGTGCTGCAAAGAGTGGATTTCCTTAAGATTAGGTGTGCCAGGTTTGAGGAGTATCACTTTACACCCAAATTACACGATTTGCACCTGGCCTCATCCCCTTTGAAACTCATGTCAATATTTGTGGGAAACATCACAGCAAAAATGGAAACCCATGTCAATATGGGTGGGAAACATCACAGCAAAAATGGGGCGTGGTGGATGTGCCCATAATCTTCCAACTGCACCAGTGATCAAGTTTCTCTTCGCATCCATAGATGTTTTCATAACACATTAGCATTATTAACTCTCTGTAATTTTTTATTTCTGATGTACAGGAAACTCTATATTGATAGACCTATCTCATAAGTTTGATTTTAGTAATATTTTGGCAGGAAGAGAATGTTTATATTACTGGCCAAAGTTTTTTACAATGATACACCATCTGAGCCGCTGGAGGTTAGACTCATTCACCAGTTCTGGTCTTCCAAAGAGAACAGATTGAACTTTAAAGGTTTCATTTACTCTTCCCATTGGCGTTCTCTGACAAAAGGTTCTTCCTGAAGGGCTATATACTGACTACACGGATATTGAATATTTGCCCCAATATTGCCATACAGTAGGGCTTCATATAATATAGTTTCCTTACTGATACTTCTTTCAAGCCCCCTTCAATGATTATTGGGCCAAGATATAACAGACTTGTAACTCAGACTCTTATACTTCCATAGATCCGTCACAGACGTTTTTTAAAACGTGAAGCCAAATCCTGGGCATATTTATTCAAATATGTGCATCTGAAATACAGTGTGACTCAATAAGCACACTTTCCAAACAGGTGTCCACAGTCCGACCCGTTGAGGATTACCAAGGGGGGACGCTTAACCATCCCAAATGTATCTATTGAGCGTAGCCCCCGTCTCTCCCTAACAGAGCTTTGTTTGTAGTTTAGGTATAGAAGGTCAGATCGTTTCTGTGTTGTGAAGAACTAAGTCACTGTTTCTTATCACCCAAGACACAATATTGAATGACGATATCTAATGGCCAGGGATAATGATAACAGGAACATGCATATTACTCCCAATGGTCACGTTGGGTCGATAAACGGTGTCTTATCTATTCATTTATGAATTTTAGTTCAAAAAAAAGTTGGGCTTTTATTAGGTCAGTTATTCATTAGTTTGCCCAAGTGACTCCAACGTGTTGAGACGCCTATAATTGGATGAATAAAAGCTGTCTTACTCGAATGACTCTTGGGGTGATGCATTCCACTATAGGCCCCAACGTGTTGAGACGCCTATAATTGGATGAATAAAAGCTGTCTTACTCGAATGACTCTTGGGGCGATGCATTCCACTATAGGCCCCAATAGGTCTATCTAAACCAGAGCTTTGAAAGCTCATTTAACCGGTAGATGAAAAAAGCTCCGTAAGACCCCTAACTTCGTAAGACTAGTAGGGCCGGGGAAATATCGAAGATTGAAGATCTTAACAACCATGGATGCGCGATCCATCTCCTTGTCCTTTCCTCTCAAATCTTCGCCCTATTAGACGGAACACCAATCTCGTAACATGAAGGATACGGGACGGACTCTCTCTCTCGCCCCTCCCCCATTCCCATACGGTCAAACAGAGAATCGGTAGAAGGCGCTGATGACGAAGCAGGTGGGTCTAACACAGGGACCATGGGCGGAAATAAAACCTGTACAGGAAGACGGCTTCTATGTAAGTTACCCATGTTCCCAACAGATGAGATAGAGCCTAGTTGCCAACATGCGCTAGAAAAAAGTTACTCATAAAAAAGAACCGATAAAGAGAGTTACCCCATACCCCTTGCACCAAACTAAACGGTATGATAGAGAACAACGGCATGTGCCTAACTGGACTGGATGCAATAACGAAGCGTTACATACGTTGATATACATTTATAAGATAATATGCAAAGAGTTCTCAGGGAGGGAGGTAGATCCATTAGGGCATCAGGGAGGGGAGGTTTCAAATAGAGCCATTCAGGTTAGGAAGGGGCTAGATGAAAAAGAGAGCCATTCAGGGATAAGAAGGGCTAGAGCCTTTCAGGGAAAGGGTCTATTTGCAGTGAATGAAGAGGTGCTGCGATGAGGTGCTACAAATAAAGGGCTATGAAGTGTCTGTGCAATTTCAACTATGTGCCCGGGACAGGGTAGGATAATTATTCAAACTATGAAATGCATCACGGGATGTGCTGCACGGTTAGGCTAGGTGCTGCTTCTCTTCTATGGCTGGGTTAGCTCCTCCTTGTGGTAGGTTAGGCTTGTTGGACTTGGCTTATGGCTTCTGTTGGACTTGGCATGGCTGTTGATGAAGGCATAAGGTTACAGGTGAGGTTACAGGCTAAGGCTTCTGGTTCCTGGGTTAATGGCTTCTGTTGGCCTTCCCCTCCTTTGTCGGGAAAGAGTTATGCAACTTTTTTATCATAACAGATATAATGAAGCTAAAAAACTGACCTGAAAAGAAAGGCGTTACCCAGATACCCAGTACGCATTACACAGTCAATATGCATTACCACATTCAGTTCAATACCCACCAGTTCAATACCCTGTGCTGTGGATGGAGATGGTTGTGTGTGACCAGTGATACTTGACCAAGTGATCCCCCGTACAAAAAAGGAGGTGTGCGAGTTCTTCCCACATGCCCTGTTCATGAGGTTAGTCAGTTAGTAAAGTGGCTTTCCCGATACCGTGATCTGGATGTTCTATTTGACCAGTTCTCTTTACAACGTGCCCTTTCAGTGAGTGAGGCGAGCGAGCCAGTAAGTGGCGAGGATCCCAATAGTAGCACCAAGCCCAGTTTTGTTATCGATCCACCATGCCCAGGAGTGTTAGAAGTGAGGTTATTCAACGTGTTTGAACAGTTCTACTATTCCACAATGCCCAGTTAGTTGTGTTCTCCATTTGTGAACAAATTACAACAATGCCAAGTGGCACTGGTTAGGGGTTGTATTTACCACATGGGCAGTCCCATATTTACTGTCTATCATTTGGCAGTCCCACATTGGCAGATTGGATAGCTTTGGAGGTGAGGCAATAAAAGAGTAGGTTTCTATCCAAAAATTCATTTATATATGGATACTCGCATCTATATGTTATACTCGTATATATCTGTGTTTAACCTTTCATTCAAATTGGTAATCTGGAGGGACTAAAAATAGAGACCTTTCAATCCAGTTCATATGAAATAGAATCTCTAGATCTATATAAATCGTGAATATATGAGCTCGCATATCTACTTTAACTTGTCCTTGTAAGGTAAGTATTAAGATTTGGTTTCTTAAAACCTATAAGTACTATATGAGCTCGCATGGAAACGTTTAACCCTCAACAAAGAAAGAGAAACATATTGAATTACTTCTTGCTATGATGGTAAGGGGGACACCCCCGAACTCCTGGCATTCAAACAAAGTTGCCAACAGACTTGATCTGCTAGAATATACAATTTACTTTAGCTATAGCGACGAAGAAGCTGCTATAGATATGCCCATCCATGTCCAGAAATTCCAGTTTCTCCGTGTGTAATATTCCTAAAAGAAAATAAGAAGAAATCTGGAATAAGGTGTGGAGCTCTTTCCCGAAAAAGGAGGGGAAGGACCCGGAGGGACTTTCCTGAGGTACGAGGGGAAGGGGCTAAATAAGAAATATTCATTGGATGGAGCCATGGCAGCATGTGCAGCTAACTCAACATGCCCCTTCACAACAACACTTACCATGTATGGACCCATAACAGTAGGTGAGGTAGTGCCAACTAGTTTCAATGAACCAAATAGAGTGATGAACAAGCTCTACTAAAGTAACTACTAACCCTAAGGTATTGCCGTAATTAGCCCTTCTTGCCTTAGCAGCCTTCAGCAAAGCCTAACTAGCTCTCAGTACACCTACTACTTAGCAGCTTTAGTCCAATTCCCCCATGCCTCTCCCTCTCTATCTTACTCTATCTTACTGGCAACCCCAGACCTCTCCTTCTTACCCTTACTACGAACCTTGGTAATGTCATTTCTATTTCAAGCCCAAGCTTCAAGACAGTAAGGCCCAGGATATTAACCACCATCCCAATGACCACAAACACAGGGGTCATGGGGTCCGCACAGACACATGGGTACTTTACACTTATACTCGACATGAAATGGATGCCGTGGGCTTAGATGCCTTCACTTTAGCGTGTTATGCTGCCTTTCTAGCTACCTTTGTTTCTACCTCTGTTGCTTTAGGAGGTACTTTTTCCTTTGCTACTGCTTTTTCTCGGTCATCTGGAACTGTACGAGACAATAGGTCATAACATCGGCTCAGATGCCGTTAGTGAGCGTCACGCGCTGGTCGGGGGTTCCCTCTCTGGTTTTGCGCATGTAACGAGCTGGGAGAGCAGCCTCGCGGGCATGAATTTCTGATGTGTATGCGGCTTGCTGTTGATTTCACCCATGTTTTGGGTTGTTGTTGTTCTTCCCACGACTTTCGGATGTGGCGGTGAGTCCAATTTCTTCTTCAATTGTGGACTGAGTGTGCGTTTTTCCATGTTGTGAGCCGTGCTCACTGAATTCGTTTTGGGACTGTTGTCTTCCCTGTGTTTTGTTGGCTGTGGTGTCCAATTTCGTTTTGTACCACTGTGGATTTCCAATCCGTGGGTTGAGTGTTCCTCTGTCAACGCTGGGAGTTGGCCTCTCCTCTGTTTTGTGGACTGTGTGATGTTGCCCAGCCGTACATTGGTGAATTGTGTGTGCTGTTGGCTGAGTTTTCCTTGTTTTGGAGCTGTGGATTGTTTCCATCATTTCATTGTGAGTTTGGGTTGCTGATATACCCTGGTTTGGGGGTTTGTTGCTGAGTTGTTTTGGCCACGTTAGGGCCAAGAACCACTCTGTGTTGTCTGGTGGACTTTAGCTGTGCTCATCGTTTGTTTGGGATTATCCCTGGTCGTCTTTGCTTCTTCACAGGGCTGTGAAGGGATTGTGTTGCTGCGGTATGCAGTGGTTGGTCTTCGGACTGTGCTGGCTTGGCCGATTGTTGAAGGCCTGGTAAACCCAGCGGTGTTGGTTTGGTTGATTGTGACCCCTGGCTATGTGTAAGCCTGCATTAACCCTTATCCTTGGAGGAATCATGCCCAGCTCGAGGGTGGCAGCGTTGCTGAGAGATTGATGAGCACGCCGGTCTATGGTTGGGTGGAACGTTGCAGCGACGTAGCTGGTTGCGGGTGAATTATTCATCAAAAGATAAGTGCTGTTGTTATTCCATCTCTGCAATTATATTGATGTTTAATGAGTTATGATGAACATGTTAAATGCTGGAAATGTATATGTGTTGCTTCCGTTGTATATTGATGTCATAGGAATTATGAATCCCTGTATGCTGGATTATGCATCTGCTTGTATGTCTTAGCATCCCTGTTATGCATCATGTTAAGCTTTTAATTTTCAGCATTGATGGATTGTATATGTTCATGGGGCTGTTTTCCCGGTTATTGTGGTGTTCGTCGCGTCCTCTTCGCCGGCCTGAGGGATGGGGACGTGACACTAGCTACCTTTGTTTCTACCTCCGTTGCTTTAGCAGGTACTTTTTCCTTTGCTACTGCTTTTTCTCGGTCATCTGGAACTGTACGAGACAATAGGTCATAACATCGGCTCAGATGCCGTTAGTGAGACTCAGGCCTGGAATTTCAAATTTCCAGTGCCTATCATCTGAAAATTTGGTGACGTTTTCGAGTTTTTGGTGCTTGTCATTTTACGTCCCAGGCAATTTGGTGCCTATCAAATATTTTTTTTATCCCTATCAAATTTTTTTTATGTTATACTTAAGTGTGATTAAAAAATTTGCATAAAAATTTACTACTCTCAAAATATGCAACAACACAACAAGCAAATTTTATCCTAGGGATCCTACTCTCAAAATATGACATCATTGCCAAGACTCAATAAACAGGCTCTTTCTCTGGATCATGATAATAAAACTTTTCATCTCTATCACGATAATGCAGAATTGGAATAGCACCTAGAGGGGCCAAGGCCGGAACATCTGTACAAGCTACCCTGGAAATACCGTACTAACCGGGAAAGACCAATATTAATATGCGACTGAAGGGAGCTAAAGAACTAGTGAATAATGATACCGGCAAGGAGCAGGTAGTAATGTGGGTTAGAGTGACCGAAAGGAGCGGGTAATTACGGGTTTTGGTCTGGTGGGGAAGGTATGGTTAAGGCTTGCTTATGAGCTTGTCGGAGGGGAGGAAATATCGAATCGAATCAAGAAGAATATATCAAATCGTAGCATCATATACAGACAGAGAGAGATCAAATATACTTCCCCTCCTTTGTTGGAAAGCGGCGGTAATGGCGACGTTTACAAGGGCATAAAACGATCCAACCTACAAAGAAAAAGGCAAGCAAGTTATGGTTGTAGTTTTCGAAAAAACAGAGAATAAAAAAAGAAAAGAAGATAGGGTCTTCTAAGCTCTCCATGCACTCCGCCTTAGAGTGAGAGCCAGTAGAACCCTATTTCACACGGGTCTGGCGGTGGTAGTCTCATTCATGCAGGCCTAAATATTGGATAACTTTGGAGGTTAGGCGTTCACTTACGCATTAGCAGCCCTAAAGCCAAAATTACATATATAAAGAAGCAAGCGGGCCAGAAGGAATGTGATCGATAGAGATGCCCACTCCCCAAGATCTCAGGCTATTGCCTGGCTTAGGGCAAGGGTTAGGGTTTTTTATGGTTTTACACTTGTGAAAATAATGGGATAAGGACGCCTATTCATCACGGTATCTCCCCCTTCATTACATCTTCATAACACCTTCCCTCCTCCATTACGGCAATGAAAAGTAGGTCTATTTCTACCTAATTCAATTTAGTTGTGAGGTGAGCCCCCACCTTTTCGCTTCGATGGGTGGGTAGGGCTCCGGCTACAGAAGCCTAAAAATATTGCAAGTAAGTATAGGTGATGGCTCCTTAATCCCTTTATGAGATATAGAGTTTCTGGATGGAGAGGAGCTTTCCGTACCACTATTAGTTGTTGCCGGATGCATTCTAGTTACAGAACCCCTACACTAGGTGCCGGCTCCTAAAAGCCCTGTAACATTAGACGGTCTACACCTTGAGCTCCTAAGGATGCATGCTCGCTTATATAATGTAATGTAGCCTATTAAAATAGGGTTAGCAAAACCCTGTACCATGAGACTGTCTCACCTCATGCAAGGCAAGGAGCTCTTGGTTGGCTGCTCAGAATTAATAATGTACATCTTAGTGGCCGCTACAGAAATACCTGTACTATACTTATTAGTTCAACCAAACACAGAGGTTATCCCCCCATTGAGAGAATAATGTTCCCGGAATTCACTTAGAAAAAAAACGCTTGAACCCAACCAAGACAGGGATAGGGATAAGTTGCTCCAGAATAGATACCTATTTGGTGACAGCTCCCTCTTAACCTGTACCAGTCTTTTTTAGGATAGTTTCTTACACTTGATCCTGTAACATACAGTGCTAATGCGTTTATCCAAAAAACAGGCAGGAGATGCGAAACATGCTTGCTTGCTTATATAAGATACAGTTCCCTAAAGACTTTATTTAACCCAATCGAAACATACTCTCGCTAGCTGGGCTGGTAAACCCCTTCTCCTTAGTGTTCGGCTGGTAAACCCCTTCTCCTAAGTGTTCCTTGGAATGAGACTTTCAATGGGATGGAAATAATATACAAGCAAGTCATCATTAGCCTACCTAAAGAGAATAGATTAACTGATTATACTTAACCATAAAGCCAAGCAATTTGTACAGTTTTCGCTGTTACCGAACCAGAACCATTTGAAGCTCAACCTCGTCAATTACGTAGGTAATAGTGGATAATACTGACTCGTATCATTGAGAAATTAATTAATAAGATACTTCGTTACAGTAGGGCAATATAAGGTACTTAATCTCCTTGGATGTTGAATACTTTGGAAGAGCCCTGCCTGATTGACCCAACTCTAGCGAAGCGAGAAGAGAAGTCGCTGCGTAGCGAGAAAAATAGAAGATAAGAGGTGTTGTTCCTTGCCTTTAGCCCGATAACCAAACTTATTTAAGTCTTATTTTTCCTGCTAGTTTACCTAGTTTAGACAGACTATCTCGAAGTCTTCTTTCTTTCGAGACACTAACCAATCCAGTCTAAGTCTACCCGCTCTTTGTCCTCCTCAATAACCTAACACCTAACCTACCCATCCTCAATGAGTCAAAAAGAAGGAGCGATAGAGCTAAGTTACATTAATCTAGTAATCGCATAATTACATATATAAATAATTCCTGGAATACAACTCATCAACAACTTAGCTTGTTTGTGTCAGAGTGAGCGAGATGCTTCTCCTTTCGCACACTGCCACCGCATTAGGAATCACACCAATCAATCTGGACAAATATCTCCATGAATCCGCTGCTTTCTCGCCTCATGCAGAGGGCTTTGAATCAAACAATCATGCTACTTAATCTAGTGTAACGACATATATAAAGAACTTGGAACTCACCTAAAATATCACCTAGAGTTATAGCACGGAAATCACCGTTTCTCATCAAGTTGAAAAGCTTATATACATATAGAAGGAATTCCTGGAAGACAACAAACACCAAATAGAGTGTTATTACATATATAAATAATTACTCCCAGTTAAGGAGTTCTATCTAGGTACACGGTAATTGCGTAAGAAAAGTGCTTGCATAATTACATATATAAAGAATGAGCAGCCCTGAGCAAGCTCCTTATTCTCTATTCCCACCAAACGCACCTATATCTCATAGAGCGGTTCCTTGTCCGATGCGGACGGCTTCGCTCGTATCCTCGCTTCTGCCCCTCCTTCCTAGGGAAAGCGGCTTTCACACCTCACGATAGCGGGGTAGAGCATGGCCATATACTGTACGAGCTAGACCAAGCCCTACTCACTTGGCCTAGGACATGGCTCAGTAGAGTCTGTGGAGTCTAAACTGGTTAGCTGGAGTCTGGTTTCATTTTTAAGGTTTGAGTCTGGTTTCATTTTATTGTATGGTATGGTATTGTATTGTATTGTATGGAAGGTATCCATCATCTAAAGGGAGCAGTTGGGGGTAGGCTTTTTATAGTGTTTCACTTTCCTAAGTGCCTTTACACCTAGTCATTCCAAATAATACTCTTGAGAATATGAATGAATGTAACGAATCCTAACTTTATAACCAATTGTCTAACTAACACATATTTTCTAAACAAGGCAGGATTGCGCACCTGATAACGATTGTTTAACTGTGCAATGAGACCTTTTAAGAGTTTTCTCCATTAACAATATGCTCGACTCTTTGATTCATGAAACCTTTTTGTGTTCTGGTGATAGTAGCATAATTCAAGTAGGAATACAGATACGAACACAAATACAATTTGATATAAAAAAAATCTAATAATAAAAAAAGAATCTTTATATATAATATATTTAATCAAATATGCACTAATATACTATAAATCATAAATATACATCCACATTTATATCAAAAAATTAAACATATATAATACTTTTAATAAAATATTAAATATCAACCATTAAATAATCATTTTAATAAAAAAGTAAAGATGTATTTACCTAGAACAACTAGTTAATAATATTATTTTCATAAGAAAAAAGTAAAACGTATTAGTGAATGCTTGAATGCTAAGTCACCTCACATTAGGATAAGGGACATGGTATATTATAAATATTATATATATTAAAAATAGATATATAGATCCAAATTTTTTTAGAAAGTAGAACATTTACAAATATTCAATAGAAATTGTCAAATTATTAATAGGAATCAATACACAATATACATTTGGTCATTAACAAATCACAATGAGACACAAATATGATAGGATATTCTGATTCATATATCTCAATATCTTGAAACCATATTTCTCATTAAGTCATCAAATTCAAAATGTATTACATAGATGTTGGAATGCCAATGGCAACTAGTAGTAGTAAATAGTAAATACAAAAAGGGGTGGATCATAGAATCTCATCTGTCAATAGTCCTCCTCCATGCCTTAATCAACAAACTCATCAAATTCACTGCCCTCCTCCTCTTCCTCTTCGCCCATCTGCCAATATGCATCTGCTGGTGTGGAGGATGACGCCTCCATAGGATCACCATTATCAAAAGTCATTGGTTCTAGCAATGGATCATTATGATCCATGTTGGTTAATGCCAACTCAGTAGTGATATCCAAGCCCATATCATCAGGAAAGACATCCCACTTTTTTTGTCTTTTCTTTCACCCACTCCTCCCTCTTCCTGTAAATAAGACGAAGGTTGGAGTGCACATACACCATCGACTCTGCCTTGTACTGTGCAAGCCTGCTCTTCTTCAAACTGAACAAGTTCCTATATGTGCTTCAATTCCTCTCACAACAAGAGGATGAAGTAAATTGAGAGATGACCCTCAAGGCATCTTCTGTAGAAGAGGGCATGCTCCCCCATGAGTTTCCTACAAAACATAGGGTTTATTAGCCCCATGTCTCTAAGAACCTCATAGCCTCCAAATCTCCCAATGGCAGTGGAAAACTCTACAAATCCCTCCTCCACCTCCTCAAGCATGTCTCTATCTTGAAGTAGTCATCTAAATGTTGTCTTCCTACCCTATGAAATATCTATCTCCATCCATGTGAGGAGGGACTTTGCGTGAGGGCCTCGACCCACCATTGAGCCAGTCATGACTATAGTACTTGGGGTTTAATGAGTGGGCCAAGCAATGCAAAGGTGTGCAATTCTTATCGCACCTGGAGATAAGAATATCTTGTATGATGGACCATAAGTTCTCTACCGATGTCTCATATTCGACACGCTCATTTTCCATAACAATGGTCCTCACAAACTCAATCATGGAATCCCACCCCTCATAAACATTTGCTAGGATGGATTGGTCTGTGTCTGCAAACCGCAACAAAGAAATGATCAAGTCCATGATCTTAATGGTAAGATCTACCCTCTCCCACCAACCATCATCTAGCATTGTATCCTTTACCTTTTTGAAGCAATCTGATCCGCTTTTATCCAAAAGGACCAAAACTCTGAAATAACCATGGACCAAAAGCGGTTTTGACCTCCCTCAACCTCTTGAACATGATGAATGAGGAAGAAAACCAAGTATTTGCAACCTTCAACAATGAAAGATGTGTGTATTCTTTGTATATTGTGAGGGCAATGGTGTGGTTTTGTACAAAGTTACGGATATAGTGTGCATCCTCAATAAGTTTTCCAATCCATGCCACAACTGAAGCAATAGATTTCAATGCTAAATTCAAATATTGGACAATGCAAGGTGTCCAAAATACTTGTAAGATCAATAAAATAAAGTATAAATGAGTCTAGACTCTAGACTCTACAAGACTACAAGTCTACAACTAACAACTCAAATGAAAATTTATGAAAATCTAAATACTTATGGATATTTAGCTTCCACAAGCACGCCGACATCCTTGCAAATAGATGCATTGTCTGTGATGATTTGTACACAAGATTCAACACCTACGTCTTCAATGACTTTGATGAACAACTCACCCATATACTGTGAATCCTTGTATTTCCCAAGAGCATCCACCGCTTTCAAGAACATCGGTCCATTTGGGGAAGACACCATGAAATTGATGAGTGGATGGCATGTTGTATCTGTCTATCCATCAGAAACAATACTGACACCAACTGAGGGCCATTCTGATCTAATTGGCTCAAACATTTTATCCACCTCCTTCTTTGCCTTAACCAACAATGTGGTTCTCAGCTTCTTTGAACCAAGAGGCACATAACCATTTGGAGCTTGTTCAATTAGACTTCGACACATCTCTATAAACAATGGTGACCGTGCAACATTGAATGAAATGAAGTTGAGGTAGAAACAAAACGCAATGGTAAGGTCCACCTCTTCTCGTGCCTCTTGTTGAAAAATCCTGTCCATTGGACCACTTGTAGTTGGCCTCTTTATCTTTCTTGTTGGATAAGCATCAACCTCACTTCCATATCACCTAGGTGGAGCCCTAGTGCTAGAGGGTTTCCTCAAGAATGAAAGAGGATCCTCATTCTGTTGGGTTTTGATTGCTGCTGCAACCTTCCCTTGGCCAACATGATCCTCTTTCTCCATCTCCCTCCTTTGGGTGTTACTTATTGTTTTGCATGAAGAAATCCCACAAGGAAGGGCTAGCAAATGCCCCTTAACCCGGTAATATGTGCTCTTGAACTCATTCTTGCCGAAGTTGCAACTCCAACTCGCATTGCCTCCCCCACCAAGATTTGCTCCAAGCCCTTCTTTCCTTGTCACATACTTCCACAAAGGGTATTTACTCTCTTGGGTTTGTTTTCTTGCTAAAATAAGGTTAAATTGACCATGAGCTCCATTAGAAGCAGTTGGAGCACTAACAGGAGCAGAAGAGGATGTGTTTGGAGGAGGAAGAGGAGGAGAGGCTCTAGATGGGGAATTTCTCCATTTCCTTTGCCCTTTAGCTGCTACCCTAGTTGATTGAGACATTCTTCTTCTTGCTTGATGGTGAGCTTGACTCCTCTCAACAAATTCCTCCCTTAAATGCACATGGAAACCTTAGCAAATGCTTATAATCTCCTCACCTGCAAAAAAACACACTCTTAGCTCTCACCTCACTTGCAAATGTGAAAAAGAATGATAAAAATCCGACTTTGAAGCAGTCGCAGGCGTTTTTTTTTTAAATATGTCCTGGAATCGAGACACATCGTGACAGTCACGAGACACGGTTCCAATTCGTGTCGGACACGATTTTTTTCATGTCCGAAAATCGGAACACTATCATGTCCAACATGAATTGGAACCGTGTATGTGTCTGACATGGCCCCACGGGACATGCAGAGGAAAAATAACGTGACCAGTTACTTAGCTTCAATGAATTATGAAGTATGCAATTAAATGATATTTATAATTTATAGTGTTGAAATAATTAAAATTTGGTTTTTTAATTTTCTTTTTCAAAATTTAGTGGTCGGCTAGTAGGGGCCCATATTCCTATTACACCTATAGAGAATATTCTGAATTTCCATATACGAAAAGCCAATATGGCCGAATTATGCTACTATGGTTCTAGTCAAAGAGGGAGGTAACCACCACTATAGTCCAATTCAATCATGCACATAGATTCCATCTGTTTTATTAATATACAAAGTTCCAATGAAACTCTTTGGATTTCAACTACGAGGCTTGTCATCCATTTGCATACTCTATGCTCCATATTGATGAACCCCTTATGTGATATATACCACTAGCACAGTTATTTTACTTGTGGTTGGTGAACATTGATAGGCCACAGGTTAAGCGCTACTAACAATTTATCTGTTACTAGTTTTCCATACATAGCCGTATTTACCTATTATCTATGCTTTAGCTACCTGTTATCACCTATCTTCTTCTAAACTTTTACCTTTATGAAATTACATAAAACTAATTGTTATCGCCCCTTCTTATAGTCTTTTACCTTTCTAAAGTCACATAAAAGTTAATCTTGTTTATCTTGAAACCAAAAAATAAACATGATGGTATTTGCATTTCTTATTGGTCTTATATTATATTGATATAATATTAGTGGATAAGTCACACCACAGTGTACCTCAAATTGCTCTTTATGATAAGAAATGGACAGATGGAAGTGTCTCTTGGGATTCTATCCCTATGCATCTATCCGAACTTGGTCTGGTAGCATTTAACATTTCAAGGTTGATTAATAATTTGTTTGTATTTCTTCATAATTCAATTTGATTTTTTTATGATGGGTTGGGTTGAATTTACATAATCATAATTGAACGATATAAATATAATTCTATACTAAAAAAATACATAAATCTAATACAAATAAAATACCGAAGTAGACTTCTTATAAATAATATTTTTAATTAAATATATAACATTTATATATAATTAAACATATACAATATTTTTAATGAAATATTGAATATCAACTACTAAATTTTAAACTTGAAAAATTCATTCTTTTTTTTTAAATATATTTTTTATAACCAAAATAACTTTTTAAAAAATATATATATAATGTCCTTAGTGCAAGAAAACTCTTACTTATTAAGAATAAAGTAAATAATATTTACCACTACTTATATTTGAAATTAATTAATGAATCTTTAAATTGTGTTAGGGTTAACTTTGACTTTGGAATGAGCAAGGATGTAAGTGGTTTTGGGCACATGGTTTTGGTAACAAATAAATCTAGTGCCGCAATTATATTTGCATATTTATTTTCTTTGGTATATTTTATTTCTATTAAATTGAATTAAAAAATATGAAATTGAAAGGAAATTATTTTATAGTGTTTGAATAATTAAAATTTAACTTTTCAAAATTAATTAGTATCCTTATTACACATAGATCTAAGAATTAGAATTTTTTCGAAATTCTCTTAAAAAAAAACCAATACAATCAAATAATTCTACTATAAGTAGAAAAGCAGCATTTTTATAATTTGACAATATCATTGTTTTATGTCAGTAGGCTGTGAATAGGCTGCAAGATGCCTCCAGATTCCGCATCCTAGGATTTAGGATTTGAAGCCTTTTTTTAATCTTATTTATTACTTTATTGATATGATAAGAGAAGGTTCAATCATTTACAGAAGTCTTAGGCAAACATAATTGAATATTATTAATTTTAAATAATATTTTAGTAGAACTAATAATATTTTAACTTTGTGTCATTGTTTTTATGAACCACACTCGTATCAATCCAATATTTTTAGCTACAACTAACCATTTGAACCAAACCCGTATCAATCCATTTCTTTTAGTTATTGAATTTTGATTAAAAAATATATTTATCCAATTTTTTTATATAGATTTGGATTTTGATTAAAAAATATATTTATCAAATTTTTTTCATGTTGATATATTTATTTTGTATATTATATTTATTTGTCATTACGCAATATCTTTTTTCATCTCTCACATGAAATATATGCCCATCCTCATCTTTTATCACTCACTCTTTCTTTTCTTTTTTTTTCAATGAAAAAAAATTCATAAATATATTTATTTACATTCAGCATATAACTTAAAATTAAAAGCCATTATCAATCACTTTTTCTACATGCATACATAAAGATATTCTCCTCAAAATAAAGATGTATCACTTTTCTTATACCATTCTTATTCTTGTATCACACTTTTTATTTTTATAAAAATTAGAGTGTAATAATATTTTTTGATTTGTAATAATTATATATAATATTTTTAATGATTTGTCATAATTATTTTTCCAAACTTACTTTATCAAAACTTTCACAAAAATACATTTTATTTTTATTTTTCAATGTTCATATTAATACATTTTATTTTTAATAACATTATTTTGTTACTCACTTATCATATAACATTGGTACATCCTCATCCTTTATCACTTGCCCTTTGGACATACACATAAAGATAATACTCTAGGCACTTTGAGGGAGGTTGGATGAAAATGTGAATATATTTTTATCCAAAAAAAATTACTATATAATCCTATATAGTATGGTAATTAAAAGTAATGTAGTAAATATTTTTAATTTTTTCTTATATTTAAGATTTTTCGAGTTTTTTTTGGTTATCCATTAGTCCATATTTTCATAAATCTTTAAATTTAAATTTATTTTGTCCATATTTTCTGAATTTCAGATATTTTCAAGATCTTGGCCATATATTCTCAAACACAATATTTGCAATATACACAAAGTTAAATTTTACACCTCCTTTTTTGTAAATGGTACAGTAACACTATCTTCCAAGAAGTGTTATTAAATATTCCATTACTTTATTAAAAAAATATTTTTTTCTTGTATATTTTCCCATTTTGCTTCCACCTTGTTCTAATATTATTTATATTATTTAACCAACTTCATTAATACTTAATTTTATAAAGATTATTGTTATCATATTAAACCAAATTATTGCAGAGTGGTAATCTTATCCACCTAATCATACAATTCACTTAAACTTACAAATACCTATGGGGTATCTCATAACCTTACCATCCAATCATACAATTACCACCTAAACCTATAAGAGTCTTATAGTGGTTATCTTTGTAATTTATTATACTAATTTGGTTGCATCTCCAAGTTAATTTAACATGGAACGTACCTTTAGTTTTTATGTTGGAAAATAAAAGAAATTACTTTTACTATGTACCAATTGTGGACTTTTTAGTTGATTAAACTCATATGCATGTTGTTCTCTGGTCTTTGGCAGGGGTTGTGGGTTTTCAAGTGTGAATATCAGCAGTTTAGGTATGGCCTGTCACTTTTTGACCATTATGCTCTACTGTCGTTTTCCAGCCGTTATACCAACTCCACGCCTTTTGGTACTGTTATTTCGTAGCACCTTTCCTTTTGTCATGTATCTTCTTCTGTTGCACATCTTCTTCCGTCGTAGCTCTCGCAGTTTCCTCTTGAACTGCTTCTTTTTTTAACTCCTTTCTCTGCTTTTGGCGCGCCTAATTTTCTCTTCCTTCCTTCTGTCGCTGCCTTTGTCGCAACTTATTTTTCTTCTTCTTCCTTAGCTCTTTTCCATGCTTAAGCATAATTCTAAGTGAATTTTGCTTTCCTTTCCCTAGGCCCAACAGATCCACCAATTATTCTCAAAAATTCAGGATCCATGAAGCCACCCACACACACTATCAACCATGAACATAGAAAATTCTTATCTTCATATATATTTCACTCCAAACTAACATTACAATCTCATAAATGCAAACTAATATATAAAACTTGGATTTGTTTGGATGGGGTTATTTTATCGGTAAAAGAGGATCTAGGACGGATCTTTCCAAATCCAGATGGAAATAAGGATCTCGGATCCCCCTAGTTGGATCCAGAAACATAGCACTTTAGTGAATATATTTAGAGTAATAATTAGCTAGCATTGATAAATGTATTATTTAACAGAACTAAGTGAAGGTAAGCCGCTCAACTAGCTTGGTGTACAATGCATTTTGGATATAAACTATGTAAAACAAGTGGATAAAGTGTGGCATCATAGGATCCAATATACATATAACAATAAATCAAATCGGAAATAATTTACACCCTTTTGGGAATGCTGCAAACCATATTGGAATAGCTAGATTGGTGTGATCTAATCCACAAAAAGCACTAAGAAACACCAAAAGAAATTTCCAAAAGAAGAATTAAAAAGAGTACATCATAGAAAATTAGTTCTTTATCATCAAAATTAGTTCATTAAGATGATAGGTGTTACCATGGGATTAGGTCCTTTGGTAGAGTGGTGTGTAAAGGACATGTGCCTCCAGAGGAATAAAACTTGTGAGAGCACCACTTACTAATGCTTGCATCAACACTATTGTTTTGTAGCAGAGGAGCCACATATTTAAAGAACTAAATACTAAATCCATTGCACCATGGATGATACAAAAACCATCTAAAGATAAATGAATAAATAGTGGTCATGCCTCTTGCTATAATGAATTGCTTGAAAACTCTAAAAATTCAACTCGTTTTATGTTGAATATATCTATTACCAAGTATGAAAATCAAACCAATAACTCAATAAAAGTTAAACTAAGGAGCCACTTGGCCTAACAATAGCCATATGATTAGCATAGAGCTACAACATAATCCTTGGAAGTTTGCTACCTTTCGGTTACCATTTAAGCTGGAAAATCAACACACAATGAACAATTTACAGCTGCAGGACAATAAGAAAAAGTCTAAACAAGATTCTCAAACTTCTTAAAACATCTCAACATCCATCTAAAAAGAATAATTGCATATGCATGATAAATTCAATGAGACATTTGTACTCCTCAATGTAGGATTGTCAAAATTCATAAAACATATCAACAACCAACTAAAAAGAGTAATTTTATATGCATGACAAATTCATTGAGGCATTTGTACTCCTCAATGTAGGAGGTTTTTAGTGAAGAAGAGCCTTTTGTGTTTAGCAAAATTTTCTTCCCCACGTATTAATTTAGGTTCATATGCACTCATCAATCTTTCTCAAGTACTAAAAAATATTGATTTTAAAAGAATTAGTAAAACACCAAACTTGGCTTTAGAAATTCCATAGAACTAGTATTAGAACATCTTAATTCTACTCTACACTACAAGGTTCAAGCTAGCCCCTTTTAAGGACATTCATGACTTCCCGCGATTGTGTAAAGGAAACAATGGATGTATCAGATTTATCTTCCTTGCCTATTCGTTTAGGTTCATGTGCACTCTTGAATCTATGTCAAGTACTAAAACATATTGATTTTAAAAGATCTACTAAGAATCGGGGATAATAGATTGTGCAAATGTCATAGAAAAACTATTAGAGTAACTTGATATTACAGTGCATTACAAGTTTCTCAAGCAGGCATGTTTCCCAGGTTTTGTAGAGAAAACTTGTGGATGTATCAAATTTCTCTTCTACCTATTATTTTAGGTTCATATGCACACATGAATATGTCTCAAATTCTACTATTGACTAAAAGAATTATTGAATCTTAGATTTAGGGACCAAAGAGTGTTGAAATGGCATAGAACTACTATAAGAACACTTGATGTTGCAGTAAACTACAAGGTTCAAGCAAGCCTTTCTACGTAAATTCATGGCTTTTGAGCTTTTGTAAGGAAAACTTTAATCCAAAATAGTCTTCAGAGATATAGCATAGCATTGTAGATAGTTCCCTATCTTGGGTTCAATGTAGATCAACATCTTGGGAAAGATCATATGGCATAGATATGTGTTACTACCTGAATTTTGCATCAGCAGGCATTAGTTCGCATATTCAATAGATTAGATGATATCTATGAAACAACATCATAGGATACTTTGAATCTAGCCCAGCGGAATATCCATACAAAATTTTTAATGTAGTTTTACATTGTCAATATCCCAATCTTCAAGAACAATCAAAAGACTATGGTCCACTGAATCTGTAAGAGTTTGGGAATTATATAGGTAAATGAAGAAACTCAATACCAAAGAATAATATGTCACTATTACATTTCGATCCAAAATTCGACGGAAAAATCCGACGGCGCGTGGATTTCTCTTTTTAAACTTACCAAAAATCACAAGGATACATTTTTTTTTTGTAAATGTGGCCACAAGCGTCGGTTAAGCGACGGTGCGTTAGTAAGCGTCGCTTAAGCGACGGCGCCTTTGGAAAGCTCCGTCGCATATCTGACGCTTAGGTTCATTTCCCAATACATAACAATTGCAATTATATTTTTTGGTATGGGAGTGGTAACTATAGCACTCTACCCACCAAGCGTTTTCGTCCCTTGGATCCAAATATATGGTGGAAATCGATTACGGCATGAGTTTATGTTTTAAACCAAAAATAGAAAATCGATTTGGGATTTTTGTTGTGGAAAAGAAGCAAGTCGAGGGTTTCTCCTATCATTCATGCAACCCTGTCTCCATACCCATCTGTATTCTCTATCAATAATCTGTGGGCATCTACCTAGAACCACAACCATCTGCGTTATCTTTGCATGCTTGGGCGACCAATCCATCTGCTTTTTTCTTGTATACTGAGACAGCAACAATGTATACCTTTATATGGGTTCACCAAGTCGATTTGTGGAAGGAAGAGAAGCCCCATTACTATCTTTGGCTCAACCCTCATTGTTATCTATTGGGTTTGATAGGGTTGCATTAAAAAAACATTTATTTGGCTGAAACATAGCAATGGCATGGACAAGGGAAAAAAATACACAACTCAACACAATGGTCAATAGGTCATTCTTCATCTCGTGAACAATAGGTGAGGGCCGAAGAGGATAGGGCCACAGGGGACAGAGCTTGTAGAGGAGAGGGCGGCAGAGGAGGGGTTGAGGAGGGTTTGTAGAGGCGGAGGACGCTTTGCATAGGTCACACTGAGGCTAACAGAATGCCTCAAATCGGTGAGTAATCTATGTTTGCTTAAATAATTTTGATTTGGAATTAAAAAAACAAGCTCTTTATGTAGAAGAAATCTTATTTAGCATGGATTTATACTGGTATGGAAAATCTGAAAAGACTGTTCATAATATAGTTTAAAATCTGGACTTTTCTTCCCCTGAATTTCCCTCTCACTCTCTATGTGAGGTGAGGGTCACTGCTATTGCATTGCATTGCAGTTGCATCCTTTCCCACCTTTAATCTTCCAGCTGTTACTTTTCTTATATTTTGACAGCCAAAGTATTCAAATAAGCACAAAATAAATTCTGGAAAATCTTTGTTATCGCTGCAATTTGGAAATTACTGGGTTAGGTTCGAGTTGCTTCCTAATCTAGGGATTTTATAATAAAAAACTTGAAACTTATTTTACTTCATTGAAGATTCATGAGATAGTGAGGATTTTGTAGCCTATTGTATAGAAAATTATTTGCAGCATTGTTGATGGATAGTTTAGGGTATCAACTCACTCTCCCTCCAACAAAATTTGGCCAATGCCCAACACCTTTTTCTTCTTTCCCACAACAAATATAACCAAGGTTTTTATTGACCTAGTCCCTCGTGATGCGACTGTTTCATATTTTATTTGTAACTTGTTACATATTATCACATTGCTATTGCTGAAAAATATAAATTCTAGTGAAAGTTTCAGTGATGATTCCCTGGCGTTTCCAATCCACATCCTACTCTGAAATATTGAAAAATAGTTTGGGCATCCCCTCTAAGTGTTTCTAGTATCATGTGTATATGGGTGTTACTTGAGTAAGATAAAACATATCCAATTTTTTTCCATCTCTCTATCCCCATGTCCTTCCTGAAAATGGTATAAATCCGAGCAATTTGGATGTGTTTCATACTCTCTCCTTATGGAATTGGTTCCTTGCCCTATTCTGATCTGATGACAACTCACAATATGGTGGCCTATCGTGGCATAACTTGTGCACAATCTATGAGAAATATCTGGCCTCAAAGCTTGATGTCTCTCTTTAACCGATCAATATAACAAAATTGTCTTTGATGTGGTATAATGTCCTCCTCTACTAAGATATGGTGTTGTGGTACTGACCTCTTACTTTTCCACACTAGTATCTTCCACTGGTGAATGAAGAATGATT
>LPNX010263042.1:8185-31264 GCA_001517045.1 Pseudotsuga menziesii
TCCCAGCGATACCTATATCCAAACATTGAATAGATTCACAGGTTTAGTTTATTCTCATCAATTTTATCTCTAGAACAAGAGCTTAAAACATCATAACCAAATCATATACACATGTATATTCATAAGCAAAATAATCCAATACTTATCTGTATTGTGCATTTCCTCGTTCGTCCACAGGATCCTGCTTCGCTTTGCAAGCCTTGGGATCACCTATGGACTTAGATGTTAGGTCAGCACGTCGGCTGCTCCACAACATCAAATAATTAATGTCCAGCCAGTACATCCTCATGTCAACTGGGCTTGGAACTTTATTATGACCATTTCTAGGTCTAGGATCTACTATGGATCCCCAGGCATATAACAGCCCAACATACACTTATATCAACAATAACCCTTACTCCGCAACCCCTCACAACAGCCATTTACCATTTTACCTTTACCTTTTACCTTTACCTTTAGCCTGTCAACACAAGCAACACAAGCAATACAAGCAAACTCATCAGCGTTATTGCTTCAAAAACTGTAATCGCATTTCTCATCATTCACTATCAAGTATTGAGACACCAGGAGTGCGTCCACTCCCTAGAGTGTAATCAATATCGACAACCCTTTCATGACTCAACATCGGAAAAGTGTGCACTCTTCTCCGGTGTGTGCCATGTAGGCCCTATTCATACTCAAGCGATCGGTCATCATGGAAATAAAATCAAACATGTTCTGCATATGGAATTTAATAATTAAACATGCATATTCATAGCAAGGGTCACAGAACACTTATCCATTTGCCGTCACAGTATGCCTTTGTCAAGGAGGAATGGAGGCTCCTTCCCTGAGTTAACAGCCCCTCAGTTAGCCATCCCAACTCCTTTTTACATTTCACATTCAGACATGTCTTATCGACATAACCCATACCATCTCACTCATGTTATTACCAAACATGCAGTGTAGATGAGACATTTTCAAAATGTCCAATGGCGTTTCACCCGAAACCCATTTCCAAGATAAGGGAAAACCTTCCCATGAAGTTTGGCTTCTGCAGGCCATCACACATGGTCTTCCTGCAGTGTGTACCCCTGACACATTCATCAAATAGCCAAACAGTCAATCATTACATGATACTACAATCCAATTGATCGTTCCATAACCAAGCAATGATATTAGCAATCGAATTCAATAAGAATTTGCAATTCTATCTACTACAGAAATTGACTTGCTCAATTGTGGGTCTCTTGTAAGCAGCACTACTATGCCCATTATAATTTTATGCTTACTATCATAATACAAATACCCACTTACCATGTGTCCTTCCTGACACAATCTGATACCAGCCAACAATGATTAGTAGTCGTTAGCAATTCTTAAATCCGAAATCCGCAATTCAAATTCAACAACCCATACCAACTACTTTTACAACTATGAGACTCTTCTTATAAGGTTTGGCTCTTTTACATGGTAGATTCTGGCATTGGTCAGGGTCTTACCTCTCACTGCCATGCTCGAATAATCTACCTGAAACATGAGTTTCAATCAACCAAACACAATCTTATGCAGGCCAACAGTGGCTAGTGGTTGCCAGCAATTTCTCAAATTCAAAATTCACAATTCGAATTTTAACAACCTATTATGCATATCATATGGTAGATTCTTGCATTGGTCAGGATCTTACCTCTCACTGCCATGCTCAAAATAATCTACCTGAAACATAAGCTTCAAACATCCAAACACAAGCTTATGCAAGCCAGTAGTGACTAGTAGTTGTTAACAATTTCTTAAATTTGAAATTTACAATTCAAATTTAATAAGTATTTTCACATGGTAGATTCTGGCACTGGTCAGGGTCTTACCTCTCACTGCCATGCTCGAAATAATCCACCTGAAACATAAGCTTCAAACAACCAAACACTTGGTAAGTCTGGATGCATATAACCTTGTCATTGCTACAACCATCACTGAAGCATTTTCAGAATTTATAAAATTCAAATACTTCCAGCTATTAGTCACATCAGTGTTATCAAAGCTCATTTATTTCATGCAATCATTATCATATTAACATTGCAAGGTATAGTCACATCATTCATGCAATTAAATGAAGTGTTTAGATACTCCTTACTCCATAAGCGTATCCTTCATACCACCTTGCTCTCCCATAGAGCATTTCTGGAAGTCAATTGATCATGACTATCCTGCATTCATAACAGCCTTTGATATGGTTCCTGAATTGTCATCAATTCATCATTTCAGCCATTAGTTATTCATAATATCACATGCACTCATCTTAATGTATTCATGCAATGCATCACAACATTTGCACCTATGCTTATGCAATTAGTCACTTGCACCTTTCGTATGCATACCTCCAATGCATAACTACAAGATTCATAAAATCTTCTTAATGCATGTCCATTCAACGCTACCTTCAATTGATTCAGGAATACTATGCATTCAACCATACCATGGCCTAACCATGACTACCTCATATAGGATGCATTACTATAATCAATATCATTAACATGTATAGGCATGACACCTTTCTATATTCCAACATCCACATGGTATGAAGTCTCTTACCTTTACCACTCCATGGAATTTGTCATAAGCAAACTCTTACCTGCATGGGTCATACTTACACCCTGGACATGACCAATTTGGTTGGTCATTTGCAGGAGATTGCAGAATCGGCTCACCAACTTTTATCTTGGACTTGTTGCTTTACCCCTTCTCCATAGGGTTGCTGGTCTCATTCCTCAGCATCAGCAACATATTCATCCGGGTCGATGTCATCGTTGGTTTTGCCACTAATGCCAACATCAAAGCAATGATTATCATTAGTGGTTCATTATAAATATATAATTTCCAATATTCTTACCAACATGCAATATCCTATGCATGCAATACATATCCTCATGCATTTCAAGCATAAACTTTGGAAATGCAACATAGTTAGCAAGACAAGGTTTTAAGGAAACTTCCCTTTTCAAATCTTTCATCCTTGCATGGAACTCCTTTTCCACCCAACAGTTGATTGACTTCACAGTCCTTGCTACCTCTGGCATGCAATTGTCCAAATTTGTCCATTTGATAGCAGCGGCCATCACTAGCACTGTGCTGCTTCACGTTCAGATTCTGGTGTCTTACCCTTACTCCTACGGGATAAGCTTTCCAACGCCTATCCCCATGCTTCATTCCGACCTCGGGTGTGAAAACCACACCACTTCTAAGGATGAAGGATTTCACCAAATCTCTGCATTGTTACACACCGTTGTATTTGGACTGGGTGCCGACTTCAGCCACCCGTAAACCACTGAGAGACAGCTGAAAAATTCCTGAAACCTTCTGAAAAATCCCATTTGGAAAAAAAAACTCAGAATTTCCTTTGTTCAATCGGGTCTCATTTATGATGCAACATTCATCTCTTATGAATTCTGGGTTCTACTAAATTGCCCAAAACATAGAATCTTCTTTTCACCAGAACGACTGTCTCAGGGGACGACGGGGGTCAAGGGGGCTTGCCCTCGTTTTTTTTTTTTTGGTAAAACATTGGTTTTCGCTCAATCTGGCGCATAAGATCGCTGCCTCTTTCTCCCTTTTCAGTCCTGAAAATTCACTGAAAAACAACTGCAAATCCCACTGTAAAGCAGTCAAAATCTGCTGGAAAAATCCCACGGAAAACTCAAATTTTTCCCCGTGCAGAATCGGCCCTCGGAACCAGTATTTCCTCCGCAACGGCGGCTCTTGGAACCATTGTTTCTTCCGCAACGGCGGCTCTCGGAACCATTGTTTCTTCCGCAACGGCGGCTCTCGGAACCATTATTTCTTCCGCAACGGCGACTCTCGGAACCATTATTTCTTCCGCAACGACAGCTCTCGGAACCATTATTTCTTCCGCAACGGCGGCTCACGAAACACTTTCTCTTTCCGATAAGTGTCGGCAGCCTTTCTGGTCAGAAGCCGTAATGCTTTCGCTTCCGCAACGGCGGCTCCCGAAACGCTTTCTCTTTTCGATCGGCGTCGACAGCCTTTCTAGTCAGAAGCCGTAATGCTTTCGCTTCCGCAACGGGGGCTCACGAAACGCTTTCTCTTCTGACTGGTGGCTGTTTACTTGGAACAATTTTAAACTTTTCTGCGACGTCGGAGGGCTTCCTCATCGGCTGGCTAATTACTTGGGCTTTCGCAACGGCGGCACACCAAAGATGAACTCCTTCCGACGGCTGCCCTTTACTTAGAAATTTTTTTAAAACTTCTTGCGGCGTCGAAGGTCTTTCCACATCAGAAGACTTAACGCTTTGGATTCCGCAACGGCGGCGCACAAATCACTTTCTCTTCCGCTACGTCGGAAGCCAACTTCGCCAACTCTTCCACAACGGCGGAAGTTCACTTCGCCAACTGTTCCGATTGGGGAACACTTAGACAAATTTTTCAAAATTTTGTCTTTCTTCTTTTCGTCGAATATAACACATGTCGGCAGTCGGACCACTTTCTCGTCGGACGCTTAGTTGCTTCTTCATCCGCAACGGCAGACGCAGAACCCTTTCTTCTTCCGATTGGCGGCTGTTTACTTGGAGCAATTTTAAACTTTCTTGCGGCGTTGGATGTTCTTCTTGTCGGAAGACTTAGTGATTTGGAGTTCCGCAACGGCAGACGGGAAACCTCCAACTCTTCCGCTACATCGGAAGTCAACTTTACCAACTCTTCCGCAACGACGGAAGTTCACTTCGCCAACTCTTTCGCAACGGCGAAAGTCTTTCCGCTGGCTCTTCCGACTGCTCCAACACTTAGCCAAATTCTCGAATTCTTTTGTCCACTGCTGTTCTGTTGGACATAGAGGGTAATTTTGTCCTCTATCAGTGGCTCTTTCTTGGCCCATAGAGGCCCATTGTTGCAACCTTTGCTCTGATAGCACTCTGTCACGTCCCCGTCCCTCAGACTGGCGAAGAGGACGCGACCAACACCACAACAACCAGGCAAACAACCCCATGAACAAGAACATGGTAAATGCTGATCTTAAAAGGCTTGAATAACATGCATAACAGGATGCATAAAACATCATACAAGATGCATAATTCCTCAATCATTCAGCGGAAGCAACACGCACACACACAACCAGCATTCAACATGTTCATTATTCCTCATTAAACCTCATGATAATTGTATTTACCATGCACAGAGGCAAGTATCCAGCATATACAGTAGAAGCAACATACATTCATCCAAGCATCCATTCATATTCATTAACAGGGAATATAATTGCAGAGATGAAATATAGACAACAGACTTATCTTTTAATGAAGAATTCACCCCACAACCAGCTACATCGCTGCAACGTTCCACCTAACCATAGGCCAGCTTGCTCATCAATCTCTCAGCAATGTTGCCACCCCCGAGCTGGGCATGATTCCTCAAGAACTAAGGGTCAATGCAGGCTTACACATAGCCAGGGGACACACTCGGCAAACCAACACCACTGGGTTTACCAGGCCTTCAACAATCGGCCAAGCCAGCACAGTCCAAAGACCAACCACTGCCTACCACAGCAACACAATCCCTTCACAGCTCCGTGAAGAAAGTAAAGACAACCAAGGATAATCCCAAAGAAACGATGAGCACAGCTCAAGCCCACAAGGTAACACAGAGTTGTTCTTGGCCCTATCGTGGCCAAAACAACTCAGCTGCAACCCAAAACTAGGGTACTCCAGCAACCACAAACTCTCAATGAACGATGGCAACAATCCACAGCCCAAAAACAGGGAAAGACTCAACCAACAGACATGGAAGTCAACAACCATCCAACATCTAAAATCCCACAACACACTGCTCCTCAATGCAGTTGCAGAAGGAGATGGCACAAATAGACAGCGGCTCACTACAAATGCACAGTGGCCCCAAAACGTAATTGGACACCACAGCCAACAAAACGTGGGGAAGACAACAGCCCCAAAACATAATCAGTGAGCACAAATCACAGGGAAAAACATACCCGATTTCACTCTGTGGGAAAACGTAAATGACCACTGATACGCAGCTCCTTTCCTGGATGTGTGAGAAGGTAAGGCCGCGAGAGAACAACTCGCTGGTCTCTGTGTGAATGGAAGGATGAACGGAATCGACCTCTGCGTGAGGAAGATGAACAGACCGAATGGATGAACAGACCACACTCGTGAAGCACGAACGGGCATGGAGAGTAACGTGCGATAGGAAGAATGGGGAATCGTGGGAAAGTGGAGTGAATGCAGTCGTGGGTGGAGTGGGCGCATGGGCAAAGGCTGACAGCCTGCCACACCCACTACCATAACTGCCTCAGTTACTAGCAGCCTTTCAGCAATAATTCCCCAACTAACAAAACAAAGCATTGAAGAGGTTGGATGAGACAAGGAAGATGGCAAAACAAAACAAGGTGGCAACACATGGGCTTTTCCCCCATAGACCAAGGTTTGACATCCACCACCCCTTATCCTTTGGAACCATGCCCTTTTCATTCAAAGTTGCACTGCCGGAGCTGGTTGTGGTTTTTAGTTTTATTTGATGTGCGTGTTTACATGATGCCACATTATAATGTGCCGGATAGCACGACATACCATCGGCAACTATCCCCATTGCCGAAACATACACAACCAAATCGATGGTGGGGCTTTTTCCTTGAGCTCCTCACCACGATTAATTACATTATATACATCATGCAAACGGGGTCAAAATCGGGGTGTTACACATCCAACATGAAAAAGGGCTGGCTCTGTGAAGGCTCATCTAGTATGAAAAAGGACTAGCTCTGAGTAGCTGCCACATCTGGTATGAAAAAGGACCAGCTCTATGATGCCCTACCTAGTATGAAAAAGGACTAGCTCTGGGAAGGCTCATCTAGTATGAAAAAGGACTAGCTCTGAGTCTCTTCCACATCTGGTATGAAAAAGGACCAGCTCTGTGATGCCCTACCTAGTATGAAAAAGGACTAGCTCTGGGAAGGCTCATCTAGTATGAAAAAGGACTAGCTCTGGGAAGGCTCATCTAGTATGAAAAAGGACTAGCTCTGAGTAGCTGCCACATCTGGTATGAAAAAGGACTAGCTCTGTGATGCCCTACCTAGTATTAAAAAGGACTAGCTCTGGGAAGGCTCATCTAGTATGAAAAAGGACTAGCTCTGAATAGCTGCCTCATCTAGTATGAAAAAGGACTAGCTCTGAGATGATACATCCAGTATGAAAAAGGACTGGCTCTGTAGAGGTTCCTATGACGAGAAGAATCAAGAGATAACACCTGTGATGATGCCCAGTGATGATCCAGATCGAGTGATGATGATCCAGTAGTGATGATCCAGATCAAAGTGATGATCCAGATCGAGTGATGATGATCCAGATCCAGTGATGATGATCCAGCAGTGATGATCCAGATCAAAGTGATGATCCAGATCTAGTGATGATGCCCAGAGATGATCCAGATCAAAGTGATGATCCAGATCCAGTGATGATGCCCAGAGATGATCCGGATCAAGTGATGATCCAGATCCAGTGATGATGCCCAGAGATGATCCAAATCAAGTGATGATCCAGATCCAGTGATGATCTAGATCCAGTGATGATGATGATCCAGATCGAGTGATGATCTATATTCAGTGATGATGATCCAGATCGAGTGATGATCTAGATCCGATGATGAAGATGACTTGAAGATGAAGAAGACTTGAATATGACGAGGACTCGATGATGATCCAGAAGATATAGAGAAGAAGACTTGTGCTGAAAATTGTGTCGAGAGAATACCTTCCTAGTTAAGAGGGAGTGTTGATGTATTTGTAACTTCGGAATGTATTCATCCATATTCTTATGTATTGTAACCCGATGTTTATTCCGGGATGTATTGTAATGTATTTGAGTCATGTCATACCCCAATGTTTATTCCGGGAAGTTTCTTTAATGAGAAAGTCATTGTGAGTAACCCTCCTATTGGTCAAGGGTTAAAGTCCCCACAGTTGTGGGGCCCTTGGGTTATTAGACTATCCTAGTGAAGTCGACCCTAGGTGAGTCATTGTAAGTCGGGGCAATAGTCCCCACCATTGTGTTACCCTCCTATTGGTTAGAGGAGGCAAAGTCCGCACAAGTGGTGGGGCACTAGTGTTATTAGACACTCCTAGAGATGTCGGCTCTAGTAAGTAATTGTTAAGTGAGGCCGACATGTTGGAGTGCACTTCAAGTAAACAAAAGAATCTAAATAGAGAGTGAGAGCCTCTCTATTTATCACTTGCAATACACACACTCACTCATTGGGGCGCATGAGTGAGAGATGAGAAGTTCTCTCAGTGTGAGAGAGAGAGAGACTGCTGCTGTCGGGAGATCACTTACTGTTTTGGGGCTTTTCTATTTTTGTGCTGATTGTATCTCTGAGGAAGTTGTGGGGTTTTCACCATTTATGGTTTCCCCGAGGATAAATACTGTGTTCATTGTCTCTGGTGTTGTGCTTATGTTTTATTGCTGTGCATGTTATTCACTCAGTAAAGATCCTAACATAATGCTAGCTTAAATGATGAAATTCGAACAAACCAAAGATGGGAAAACCGGTGCAACAGTTAGATATGCAATTTATATAATCAAGATATGGAACTTACACCCAACCTAACAAACTGAAAACCTCAAGAAAATCATTGGGAAACCCAGTCTACTCTGTATGGATCTGTGTCAATAGTACGACTTATTGTACAGAATCCGTACGGTTGCTGATGTCAGTCGTATGGATTTGTATGGTACTGTGCGACAACTAGATGACACCCCTGCTACATGTGACATTGCTCCTCTGCACGATTTGTACGGTCTCGGTCTGGCTTGTTGAACCTATCGTGCAGCTTCTCCTCCGTCTTTTTTGCAAACTCTTTCGTTTGACTTCTCTCTATGTGTACCCTGTCTGTGTACCTATGTACGTGTCCTCCTCACCAAATATCCTTTTAAATTTATTGGTTAAGTGAAAACCCTAACCCCCACTATGCATCTATGGATCAGATCCCCCGGTGAGAATCAATGGCCAAGATTAGATTTAGCCATCACTTAAATTTTTCACTTTAATAAAGTGATTCCATTAAAGTCAAAATCAAATTATAGTAATTAACTTTATTTTCCTAAGTCAAAACTTAAGAAAATCAATTGAATAGATTTGGATTCCACTTTAATGTCTTTCTAGCATGCAAGGACACATGAAATGCTAGAAGACCTTCCTTGTTGTTGCTTTCTAATACTATCTCTCAACAAGAAAGGGATTCGGTAGCAACCCCAACTTAATCCTTGAACTTCAAAAAACTGTGTTTTCAAAGTGCCTTGGTGAAAATGTCTGCCACCTGCTCATCTGTCTGTATGTACTCCAAACGAATGGTTCCTCTTCGAACACAATCTCTCAAGAAGTGGTACCTGATGTCTATGTGTTTGCTTCGGTCATGGAACATTGGATTTTCAGATAACTTGATGCCACTCTGATTGTCACAATGAACTATTGTAGGCTCTAGCTCACACTTGAAGAACCCTGAAAGTGACTTCCTCATCCACATACTCTCTCACAAGCATCCAAACTGGTTGCCATGTACTCAACCTCTTTCGAGCTCAATGCAACTGACTTTTGCTTCCTGCTGAACCAAGACACAACCCCTGATCCAATGTTGAAACAACAACTTGAAGTACTCTTCATGTCCTCTACACATCCCGCCCAGTCAACATCTGTGAAGCCTACTAAATGTACACTCCCCCTACGCTCATAAACCAATCTATACTCCACTCTACCTTTGATGTAGCGAAGTATGTGCTTTGCAGTCATCCAATGCATTCTTCGAGGGTCCACCATGAAGTGGCTCAAAGAGTGGACTACAAAGCTAATGTTTGGCCGTGTGTTGACTAGATACATAGGTGATCCGATAAGCTAACGATACAGAGTAGGATAAAATTTGTCTGACCTTGATGCATAAATCTTCCTCTAGTTGGAAGCTAGAGTTATTTCCATAGGTTTGCAATCCTCCATCCTGAATCTCTTCAAGATCTCTACTGCATACTTTCCCTGTCCAATGAAGAAACACCCATCTCTCTTCCAAACTTCCAAGCCCAGGAAGTAATGCATCAACCCAAGGTCTTTCATCTCAAACTGAACTGCAAGGTTGGAATTGTAGTCTCTTATTAACCTCTCATCTCCCGTAAGAAAGAGATCATCTACATATAAGACTAGTATGAGAGGCACATCACTTGTCAAGAAATACAAGTTGTGGTTAGACTCACTTCGCTGAAATCCCATCTGTTGTATATATATGTGTATCCTCGAGTACCATGCTCGAGGTGCCTACTTGAGCCCATAAAGAGCTCTATGCAGCCCACATACATGCGTCTCCTAGTTCTCCACATCAAACCCCTTTGGTTTCTCAATATATACCTCATCCTCTATGACTCCGTTGAGGAAGGCAGTCTTGATGTCCATTTGATGGACTTGCCAACCCATCTCTGCTGCTAAAGAGATAATGGTCAGAATAGAAGAATACCTGGCAACGAGGGTGAAGGTATCCTCATAGTTAATACCTACCTTTTGTGAAAACCCCTTTGCCACGAAGCACGCCTTATACTTTTCCATGCTTCTGTGTGTTGCATGCTTCAGCTTGTAGATCCATATGGATCCCACCACCTTTTTACCTTCAGGAATTGACACAACCTCCCATACATGATTCTTCATGAATGAGTCATACTCCTCAACCATGCCCTCCTGCCACACATCATGTTGCGTAGCGTCCTCGAAATTGGAAGGTTCAGAGTTGATCAACTCTTTTATAAGTGCCATATAACCGAGTCTCTCTAGTGGTTTGGTCCGCCCCATGGAGCTCTGTGGATTATCCACTTTCCTAGAATATTGAACTCTAGACCTAAACCAGTTAGGCCTTAGCCTAGTGTCTGCTTGTTGTGGCTGTTGGATATCCATCTCCTGCTACAGCTCATCCTCCAAGTCAATGACTAAAGAGTCTTGTCCACCTGACTTCCTCTGACTACCAGAACCTGGGCCCTGTGTCTGTACCTGTACCTGTACATCTTGCTCCTCTAACTTGAACCTCAAAACCTGTGCTGGATACTGGTCTCGTTGTAAGTCCATATATCTCCGGAAGGCCCTGTCCTCATTGAACTGGATATCCCTGCTCACAATGGCCCTCTTGTGAGCAGGAATGTATACTATGTATGCCTTCAAAGTCACGATGTATCCAACAAGTAACCCCTTCTCTCTAGAACGGTCTAACTTTTTCCTAGTGTCAACATAAACATGACAATAGAAGACACTCCTAAATATGCGAATGTGACTCACATCTGGTCGAGTGCATGTGAAGGCCTCATCAGGTGTCTTCCTCCCCAAAGCTGTGTGGGGACACCTGTTCGGAATGTATACTACAGTCTTGTATGCCTCGACCCAAAGGAATAGTGGTAATCCCTGATCAAATAGCATGGCCTTGGCTTCTCCTACCATAGTCTTATTCTTTCGCTCTGCCACTCCATTCTAATGTGGGGTATGAGGCACAGTGTGCTCCTTATTGATCCTCTTTGTCGAACAATACCCCAAGAACTCATTGGAGGTGTACTCTCCCCCACTGTATGTTCTCAAAACATAGATCTTCCTTCCTGTCTGGTTCTCAATGAGAGTCTTTAAGTCCTGAAACCTCTCAAAAGACCTTTGACTTGGACTTTAGGAACTAGATCCAGGTCTTCCTTAAATATTCATCAATGAAGGTCACGTAGTAATTGTAACTACTGAAAGAATGGACACTCATAGCGCAAACATTCGAATGCACTAAGTCTAAGGGTTCCTTAGACTTGTGCTCACTCTATGGGAAATGATTCATGATGTTCTTCTCCAACGCACAACACTTGCAGTGGTTATGCTACTCCTGATATACTTGAGGAACTCTAATGATAGTCTATCTCAATTGCCTCAATGCTCCATGGTGGAAATGTGCCATCCTCCTATGCCACAACTCACTTTGACTGCTGTTATTGCTCACAAGAGCCTTTGCAGGCTCACAGTGTACTCTATACACCTTCTCGCTCCTAATCCCAATCACATGATCCAAGCTCATGTCTGACCCCTTGGGCTTGATATACTCTATGGCTTTGGAATTTCAATTGAAATACCTTGTGCTCCAGAGTGGAGACTGATATGAGGTTCTTGGTCAACCTCGAAACATATAACACATCAGCAAAACTAAGGGGTTTGCTAGACTCCCTCGGAAATGAAACAATGCCAACTCCCTGCGCCTGATAACACACATAATTACCCAGCTCAACATGGATAGTTGTTCCACCGTCCTACAATTCCGTGAAGAACCTTTTCTGTCCAGTCATATGACTAGATGCTCCACTATCGATGTACCAAATGCGACTACCTATGGTGCTTGCCATGCAAGCTATCAAGCAAAACTCCTCATCGAAGTTCTAGCTGAAATCCTCCACCTCTGCAGATTGGACCTTCTGAGTGTTTCTCTTCTTATTCTTGTCTGGGCACTAGGAATCAAAGTGTCCCTGCTTGTGGTAGATAAAACACTTGACCTTTGACATGTCAAGGTTCTTCTTACCACCCTTCTTCCTCTTTGCCTTACCCTTACTCTTCCCTGTCAGTGCTAGAGCCTCCTCATCCACAATTTGTGGGGCACTGCTAGATGAGCCTGATCCTTGACCCATGCATGTCTCCTCATGCACAAAGTCATCTTACAATCTCTACTAATCACTCTTGACAAAGGTGTCCCATGGTTTAGAAAATCCATTGAGGGCTATACGAACTAGCTCCTCATCCTCAGTCTTAGATCCAACAACTCCAAGCTCGTCCTTGATTTGTGTGAGCCCTGTGAGATAAGGCACCACTCTCTCTCCCTTGGCTATCTTGGTGTTGCACATCCTCTCTTGCAACACTGTCTCCTGGTTTTCATTCATGCTCTCATATAGACTTTCCAAAGCCGTCCACATCTCCAATGCGGTCTTCTTCTCAGAAAGGTGAGGGACTTTGTGGTCCTTCACCCCATCCAAAATGATCAACATGGCTCTGAAATAAATCTTCTTCCAAGCTACTAAATCTGCTAGATCTGTGGGTGCAACCTTCGTGGAGTCAATATGCTCCTTTGCATCACTAACATCCAAGATCCTTGTGATCCTATCTTTCCACGTAGGAAAGTTCTGAGCCTCTTAGAGTCTATCCTCAACTCTCAACTGCATGAGCATACTGAAGTGTACCTATCAAACCGTATATTTGCAATCTGGGTTTGTGTCTTCAAATAGATCTGCCCCTGATCTATCATTGTTGTTGCAAGCCTCTCAACTTTAGCTCACCAGAGCTCTATTACCATGTAAATTTTCTTTTAAAGCTCAAACTAGGGCTAAACTTTTAATTTAATATAATTACTGAAATAACCACACATGAACTTTTTTACAGTATGCAACAGAATATAAAACTGAGAAACATTCACAACATCACATCACCATATAGACACGATTATTTTGGGTATGGAAACCCCCGAAAAAACCCAAGATGGGAAAACCGATGCAACAGTCAAATATGGAACCTGGCAAACTGAAAACCTCAGCAAAATCACTGGGCAACCCAACAACAAAACCTAGCTACTCTGCATAGTTATACGACCCTGCGTCAACAATATTACCTACTGTACTTAATCTGTACGGTTGTTGACGTTTGCAGTATGGATCTGTATGGTACTATATGATAGTTGTACGACACCCTTGCTTCATGTCACACTGCTCCTTTGCGTGATCTGTACGGTCTTGGTCTGGCCTGGTGAACCTGTCGTGAAATTGCTCCTCTGTCTTTTCTGCAAACTCCTCCATCCGAGTTCTCCCTCTATGTATCTTGTTTGTGTACTTGTGTACCATATGATGCAAAAGCATTGTGGCATGCCGGCAATGTGATGAGTTGGTCACATGCTGTGCCATCTTTTTGTAACCATTTGTGCTGAGTCATAGTCTATTAACGACGTAGGGAATCATTGCGGATCACGACTCCCCGCATGAAGATCAAGGCCCCAGTAGTTTGTTGCACACAAGGACGTTTCATCATGCATAGTAGTGTTTGTTTTCAGTTGGAGGACCACTTAGGAATATAGTAGCAGTTTAGTTTGAATAGACAGTTTAGAGATGTAGAGGGGGTTCTGCTCTTCAGCATTTAGAATTCCGAGTTTGCAGAGAGAGGACAGACCTATGTCTGATTCCTACTTGTAAATATTTTGAAGGGTCAGAAGAAGAGAGATCCAAGCTGCATGCTTTTTCCTTTGTTGCTTATTAGAAGGATTAACCGTGTGTTTGTAGGGTTGTTAGCCTTTATGCATGTGCTATGTTGAGCTGTGTATCTTTGCAGAGCTGACTTCGACATTTTCCTGAACATTGTGTATTTCTGTGAAGTTGTTGAATTCACACATCAATTTCGTGCTTGAATAGTTGAAGTAGGGTCTAGATGCATGCATAAGAGTGTTAGGATAAAGAATCAGGAAGATTGCAGCCTGGATTGATCAATTCCATGATCAATCGGCGCAACCCGCAGATTTTCTGCCATTGACAAGTTTTGTAGAGAATGAACGGTCGAGATTGAGTCCGCAAAATAAAGATCTGATGGTCCAGAAAAAACCCGCAATAGAAGTTGCGAGGGAGTTAAGAGATCCGTAAAGATCTGTGAGGTCCGCACCAAAAGGAAGATCGACAGTCGGAGTGAAGGTCGCAAAGATCTAACGGCTGAGGAAATTGCAGAGGAAAAGTTGTGAGGAGCAAGTTGCGGGGGATCAAATTTGGGAAGTTGGCATCCCGGATCCTGCAACCCGCTTGTGGGAAGTCCATTGCGGAAGGAAAGTTCCAGAGCACAACATTGGGTGTTTGAGATCCCACATCCCGGAACCCGACTGCGGAAACTCTATTGTGGGATGACGATTGCGGAGGAAAAATTGCGGGGAGGCAACTTTAGCGCATAATTTGGCCATTAGGCCAAATTGGGCAGTCCTGCTAAGTGTAGGAGCCACTAGATCCTGGAAGTGTTGGTTGGGTTGGATGAGGTCGATCCCGACCCTGCACCACATGTCTTATCCACCAAATCTCTTTTTAACTTTATTGTTTAAGCGAAAACCCTAACCCTCACTATGGATCTATGGATGAGATCCTTCGGTGAGAATCAATGGCCAAGATTAGATTTAGCCATCACTTAAATATTTCACTTTTCACTTTAATAAAGTGATTCCATTAAAGTCAAAATCAAATTATAACAATTAAAGTATTTTCTTAAGTCAAAACTTAGGAAAATCACTAAAATAGTTTTGGCTTCCAATTTAATGTCTTTCTAGTATGCATTGACACATGCAATGCTAGAAGACCTTCCTTGTTGCTGCTTTCTATCAAGGGACTCCCTGTTAAGGGAATACATTCCTTTTTGCAGCTAGTTGGGGCATTCTACGATCAATGGAATCCCAATGCTACATAAGAAATCCTTAAGATTATAAAGGAGGATCATACAAATATTGATGAATAGGTCTCAGAAGAGCAAGAAGCACTCCTTGACGAGGAAGTTCACGATGAAGATCAAATCTATGAGGCTTTCTCAAAGAATCCATTGTTTAAGACTTGGTCAGTGACATCATAGCCCTTATGCCCAAAGATGAAGGGATTCCTGAAGACGAAGAAGAAATTCCTCCAGAAAATGAAGACCAAGAAGTCTTAGTTGAAGAAATTGAGGAATATAAAGAAATGGTAAGTTCTCTAGTTAAAGATTTTTTTATGATATTTTGGCTCTCTTGGAAGAAAATAACAGGTTTATAGAAGACTAATGATTATTGGAAGTTCCTTGGTCCACTTGTATACGATTCTTCAAGAACTTGCAACATCATAGTGGACCCTTTCCCTCACACATGTTTGGGAGAAGAAGCCTTCACTATCAGCAATGAAGAATGGATCAAACCTTTTGTTTCTTTGCTTAATGATGGGGTAGTGTAAGATGTGGTCCCTGTTGTTGATTGCCACATGGAGAGTTTTTATGCTATCTTCTAGTCAATAATGTCCACAAATCAGTATTTCCAGCATTGTCTTGTGACAAGTTATGTAGTAGTCGATCAGTCCATGGTGTGCATGATGATGCCCGGAAAATCCCAGGTACCAACAGTAGGAATTCTCCCTCATAACCATTCCCAATTATATCATTTATCATTTGGAATGGGTAATCCGTTCGGTTAGCAGCCTGGCTACCGTAGAATTAAAGGAATGTTTAAATCTATTTTACTTGTTGTGGCCCAGTCCACCATTTATGTAATTTTATGTTTTATAATGACATGCAAGTGCCTACATTAAATGCAAGTGATTGCCAAAACAAGAACCTCCCAAGCGGTTAGCCACATAGTGAGCTGCGCAGCGTCTTACCTCTCGCCATACGTGAATCAATTGTCCCTCAATCACCCAAAGCAAAGAACAACTAGTCTAATCTAATCTATTATAAACTATCCCCGAGGAGCAAACTTTATATCAGAATGAATAATGTACTCTATTGTTTGCACATAGAATTCTAAAGACAATTGTTAAACTCTGAATACATGAATACAACAGAAAAAATAACACAAAGATAGCGCTGTGAAGTTAAGGAATCCATTACTCATTAGTTGTACAAGATTCATAACAACGGATGAAATCATTCATAAACACAAAAATAATTTAGCAAGTTAAGAACGATCTCACAGATTGTACAAAATTCCAAAACATAAATAATTCTTCATTCAACGATCCACAGAACCCATTTTGAAGCTCATACAGTCCTTCCTCCAATGAAATTCAGTTCTCTTTATTATAAAAAGAAGTAGTTCTTATTACAAAAAGTTTCAACATATATGCACTAGAAAAAGTCCCCTTTCTATTCTAATCTACCTCTACTTATACAAATTACACATGACCTTTCAGTTACCCTAGCCCCTTGGGCTTCCTTAACCTTTTGTCTATAAAATTTTGTCGTCTAGCAAGCTCACTAAGAAAAATGGAATAAAACAAAATATTACATAAAGTTGTCACATGGAGATAAAACAAATTCCTATGTGGGCCCAACCGGTTTCTTAATAAAAACATCCCATGCTTGAGCCTCTTCACTAATGACTCGATAGTCAATTGGATCCAGCAAACGTGCAGCTGCTTCATGCTTGGAAAGTGAGGATTCTATCTCCCTTACTTTTGGTGAGTTCTGAATTAGTAACTCCTCAAAGAAATGCTGGTGAAATGAAGCTTGTACAACCCAGACTCCAATGGATTCTTCACCGATGCTTTCGATCTTAGCTATGCTATCTTCATCTGTCTGCAGCCTATCCTGAAGGTTCTTTAAATGCTGATCTTTGTCTAGGAAATCCTGGACTTGAGTGGCTGCTACAACTTGGAATTTATTGTGAGTTGAACACATTCTTTTGTAGAACTCATTACACTTTTCTATAGTTTTATCAATGGTTGTGTTCAACCTTACTGCAGATTTGTTGTCGAAATTCAATAATGCCAATTCCATCTTTAGACCTCCTGAATTCTTCGTAGGCATGTTCACCGAAAAAGTTGAATTGACTCTGATCCAGGTCAGCTGGCTCTGCAGAAGCTCTGCAACTTCTGATAACCTTTTCTTGAATTCTGATGAGCTGTGTGCTATCTCCTTTAATCTAGCCTCTATCTACATAATTCTATACATTTCTTTCGCCAACTTCAATTGAATCTGATTTATTTCCTTCAGCAACAAATATGCTTGATTGCGGAAAGGAGTAATATCAAGTTGTTTTTCCTTTTCCACCTTGAGTTGCTTATCTAGCAGATTGTTTTGAATTTCTAGTTCTTCAGCGCTTTTGTTAGTTGTGTCTCTCTGCTTCTCTAACTCTGAAACCTTGATTTCAAGATCTCTTTTTTCTCCTTCAGTGATGGCAGCTGACAGTACTAATGCATCTTTGTCTGATTCCAAAATTTGATATGCTTCTTTGAGTTTCTCCAACTTTGTGAGAATATCATCGTGCTTCATGTTTAAACTTTGTCCCTCTCCTCTTTCTTTTCTTAGAGTTTCCTTCACTTGGGACATTTTTTCCTTATACTGATCAACATCTTCCACCAATTTTTCGACATTATCTACATTGGCTAGAGTTGCTGCTACACCTGACATTGCAAGGAGTTTAGAGTCTTTATTTTTCCCCTGCAAAATTGTCTTTTCTGTTACCGTGATTTCTACAGGCTGATCGCCTGTGTTTATCCTTTTCTCTAATCTCATCACAATTCTCTTTTTTCTCTTATCAAACAAAATTGTATCGAGGTTTGCTACAGCCTGTTCACGGGATGGAATAAAAGGTATTAATTCAAGCTCTATTGAGGGAGCTGGATTTCCTATCGTCATGCCACTTGACGGGACAAAAGAATCCACTGGATTATTATGGCCTTGGTCCCGTTCGAGATCCTCCTAGTCTCGGTCTTCCTGCTCCTTCATCATAAGTTCTTTGGCTGCTTTTTCTGCTTCTTCTCTTGCTCGATCAACCGTTTGCTTTTGTATTATTTCACTGTCCTCCCTCTGCCTCTGCTCTTCTTCTTCCTTCTGTCACTGTGCTTCCTCTGCTAATCGCTGCTCCGCTTCTTGTAACAATCTGTGAGCTTCCTCTTCCCTTTTCCTTGCAGCATCTTCTTCTTCTTGCTTTGGTTGTTCAGCAGTACCACTACTGCTTCCTTTGCCTCCCACAATTGTTATTTTCTTCTTGAATCTTTTGCTTAAGAAGACCATGTTGCATGCGGTTCGGTATATCTCTTCATCTTTATCCCAGTAATTTTTGTATTCAAAGTGCACTCCCACTGACGCACAATACTTTGAAATCTTGTCCTTTGAATCATTTCTCCAAAATGAAAGTTTTCTAATTCTTTCACAAACTCTGGTGCAGTTTTTACCTTGGAAAACTTATTACTACCTATGCAGAAAGGTAGTGGTGGGTGTACAACTTTTTTCATATCAAATAAAAAATTACTGATACCATCTATGTAGAGCTGTCTTACCACCTCTTTATGAATAACATAGTTAGTGGCATACTTTGGTAACAAGGAAGGGGCTTTAGATCCTCCATACACTCTTAAGTACAGACCTTCCTCCGAGAAGTAATAATGTCCATTATCACTAACCGCCTCCAATGTTCTTTTAGACATGCAATTGCAGTCTGTAAGGAAAATTATTAGCTTGTAAAATGGTATTAAGAAATCCTCACAGATGCTCTTGTAGAAACTATAGTACTTGTGTGCCCACAAGATCTGATATGCAGAATATACAGGGGTCTTGTTGATATCCCATTTACAATTTAGTGTTGGGAAAGGGTCGGTGCACAAGATGCAATCAATTAGGAAAGAGCGCATATAAAATTCTGACTTCCTCTGAGTTAAACCCCATAGTGCTGCACTAATGCATGAAGATAGACTGTTTGCTATGATGTCGGCCCAATTAAAAATGATACACTTTGTAGCTACAAAATAAATCAATGGTACCCAGCTTATCTTATAAATCCTTCCACTCGCTCGGCCAAAAATCCGGTTTAACATCAAGGCTAGAATTCGATATGGGGTACGCAAGTTAGCAGTTTCATATTTTCCCGAAGGTTTCATGCGAAACTGCTTCCCAGTAACTATTTGTTCGGGTACACAGGGTACTCCCAAAAGGCCGAACACCTTCAGCAACCGTTTCACACAAATAGATCACAGATCAACGCACCAATGTTTGTCATGTGGTTAAAACCCCCGAGAGGGAAACAGTCCACGGCCCTAGCCAAATAGCTACTTGGAGCAATTTATTACGCAAAAGAAATAAAGTTACATATGAGCTTCTCATAATCGATCAACTAGCCAAGGACCCTCTATGCTCTTTAAATAGAGATCATAGACCAATCGGGTGTTAAGCCACAGATCAATGGTAGGTATGATCTAAGAGAAGTTGAACCGTAGGATCACTCTATGTCTAGAACATATCGTGACCGTCGGATTAGAATATTTACAAATGCATATTAATGCATACTAAAGAAACACACATTTACCTAACGGATATATTACACAAGTTGATCTTAACTAACTCCTAAGTGTCTAAATATTCTAACATCCCCCCTTAAGAACAACTTGGGATAAGATTGAAGCATTGACAAAAATGACACTATTAGGAGAAGGAAGGAGGCATTAGAGCCTATCCCCCCTTAAGGACACATTCCTGAACTCCAAACATAGACCTAAGTTTAGAAAACTTCACTTATGTAAGAGACTTGGTGAAGATGTCTGCAACTTGATCATCTGTAGGGCAATAGAGCACTTCAATAACATGATCATGAACAAGATTTCTGATGAAGTGCATGTGTAGCTCAATGTGTTTGTTGCACTGATGTAGGACTGGATCTTTGGCAAGCTTGATGGCACTTTGATTGTCGCACCAAACTGGAGTAGGCTGCTGCTGCTCGAATCCAAATTCTAAAAGGATCTGCCGAAGCCATAAAGCTTCTTGACTGGCATTAACTGCGGCTCTATATTCTGCTTCTACTGAAGAAAGAGCAAGAGCTTGTTGTTTCTTACAAGCCCAAGTGACAGGTCCATATCCTAGACTGAAAACATAACCTGCAGTAGACTTTCGATCATTAGGATTGCCGACCCAATCTGAATCAGTGAAACCAACCAACAAAGGTTTCCCCCATGTACTGTAATGAATCCCAAACTGAATTGTACCTCGAATATATTGAAGTATTATTTTTGCTGCTTTCCAGTGACTTTCATGAGGAGTTTGCATATAACGGGCAACATGACCAACGACAAAGGAAAGGTCAGGACAGGAATGAGTCAAGTATAAAAGACTACCAACAAGCTGACGATACAAGGTGGTATCTACTTCAGGGGAAATACAAGTGGCAACAAGTTTGACTCCAGACTGGAAGGGAGAAAGGGCTGGTTTACAATCTTCCATGTGGAAGCGACGAAGAAGGTCACAAGCATACTTAGACTGGGAAAGAAAGATTCCTTCTTTGGTTTGCAAGACTTGGAGACCAAGAAAATAATGCAAATGTCCTAAGTCTGACATTTCAAAATTTTGCTTAAGACTAGATTTCACACGGGTTATAAGTTTAGGGTCACTACCAATAAGGATAAGATCATCAACATAAAGAACAAATATGATGAGATGGTTTCCTACTTTCTTGGTATAGACATTAAGGTCAGAATGGCATCTAGAAAAACCAGTGTCAAGGAGAAAGCTATCCATTTTGGCATACCAAGCTCTAGGAGCTTGCTTAAGGCCATATAAGGATTTCTTAAGGAGACAAACAAGGCTAGAGTTATTCTAAACATATCCAAGAGGTTGTTCCATGTAAATTTCCTCATGTAAATCACCATGTAAGAAGGCAGACTTGACATCCATTTGATGGACTTCCTAGTTATGTAAGGCTGCAAGGGAAATAACAAGGCGGATTGAGTTCATTTTTGCTATAGGGGAAAAAACCTTTGGCAACTAACCTTGCCTTAAGTCTTTCAACACTTCCATTTGATGCATACTTAGTTCTGTAGACCCATTTACATTTGACAAGTTTTTTCCTTTTGGAAGAGGAACAAGATCCCAAGTATCGTTCGCCATTAAGGAACGATATTCTTCATCCATAGCTGCATCCCAATCTGGATTTCCTGAAGCTTCTGCAAAGGTTTTTGGATCATTGTTCTCGGAAAATTGAGCCAAAAGAGAAGAGGCTCGCTGAAACTGAGAACATGTTCAACGTTGATCTCTAGGATCACCGGCAAGATCACCAGCTGCTTCACATGTTGAATGGACCCATCAAGGAAGTATTGGTGCTGATGCAATTGGAGGAACATGAGCAGGTGGAGGTGGATTTTCATCCTCACTGTCATCATTACAAACTGGAGTTGGAAACCTGTCAAGGAAGCTGGAAGAAGAAGAAGAAGAAGGCACAATCGTCGAACCAGGCTCACAGGCCAAAGATGGCACACCCGCCAAGTTAGGCTCGCAGGCCAAGAGATTTTCATCAAATCTAACATCTCTTCTAATGATTATATCATGAGAATGTGGCTGAAGAAGTTTATAACCTTTTACATCTTCAGAATATCCAACAAATATGCCCTTTTCACTTTTAGATTGCAATGCTTTCCGTTTTTCATCCGGAATGTGATCCCATGCTTCACAACCAAACACAAGAAAGTGACTTACATTTGGTTTAATTTTACTCCATGCTTCTTCCAGTGTTAAACCCTGTAAAACTTTAGTGGGTGTGCGATTAACTATGTAATTTGCACAATTTATGGCCTCAGCCCAATATTGAAGACTTAGTCCCTTAGATTGGATCATGCAATTAGCCATTTCTTTTAAAGTGCGGTTCTTCCGTTCAGTTACACCATTTTGTTGTGGTGTATATGGAACAATGTGCTATTGTTGGATTTCTTGTTCAGTGCAAAAAGTAGTGAACTTATTGTTAACATATTCTCCTCCATTGTCAGATCTTAACTTAATAATTTGATAACCAGATTGTTTTTCAACAAGGGCCTTGTAGGCCAAGAACATGTTAAATACTTCACTCTTAAGTTTTAGGAAGTAAACCCATGTGCGTCTGGAGTAGTCATCAATGAAAGTTAAGAAATATTTGAAACCAGAAAATGAAGTAGATGGAAGAGGGCCACACAAGTCACTATGCACAAGCTCCAAGGGAACCGATGCGTGCCAAGAAGCACGTTTGTCAAAACTGTCCGGATGATGTTTCCAGAGTACACAATCGGAACAAACACCATCCTTGCAAGATACCAGGGGAAGACCGGTCACCATATTGTCTTTACATAGTTTTTGCAATGAGCGATAATTTAAGTGACCAAATTGCTCATGCCAAAGTTTGTTCAAGTTATCACTATGAGCAACAAAAATTGAAGGAAAAGGTGATGACCCAAAGTTGTTAAATTTGTACAACCTGGTAATATCATCAACAGTTCCATTAGCAAGAATATTTTGAGGATGTTTAAAATCCTTGATTACAACTTGGTGAGGTGTAAACGTCACAGTTTTACCTTCACCTGAATGAGTAATTTGATAGACTAATAACAAATTGCAGGAAATTTT
>LPNX010263042.1:31340-139943 GCA_001517045.1 Pseudotsuga menziesii
TATCACTGAAATGACCATTTTCTACTGGAACTATTCCAGATCCTACAACACTTAGAGATCTACCATCACCAACAAATATTTGTTTGGTGTTACATTCATGCATAGTAGAAAAGATGGCTTTATCCTTAGCCATATGATAAGATGCTCCAGAATCAATGAGCCATTCAATTGAAGTAGAAGAAGAAGATGCAGTATAAGAGTAACCAGAAGCACAAATTGCATGTCCATGAGAGGTAGATTCTGAAGACGAATCTAGGCTGATGTGGTGCTTCTTCATTGCTGCTTCCAAGGCTTCCATCTTCTTAAAACACTGAGATTAATCATGATTATCTTTCCCACAAAAATTGCAATGATGTTCAGTCTTCTTTTTTTTTTGCTTTGATCATTTGTCATTTTTTAAAGAAGGAGCTGACTGAGAGGGTTTAGGATCCTTGTTATTTGGCTTATTATTACGAAAATTCTGTTTCTTGGGAGGCTTGGAGTTTTCTTTCTATTGGGACAATAAGGATTTCCCAGATGTATCTGCATTGTTAATTATTCCAAGATGAATGAGCTTATCTTGCTCTCTAATTAAGGAATCACAAAAGGATTCAAGACTAGGTTCTTGATAGCTAGCTGCAGTCAAGGATTCTTTCATGGAGTAGAATGTAGATACAAAAACAGAATATGCAGGTCCAAGTTTGGAAAGAATATGATAAGTACATTGTTTGTCTTCTTTCTTAATCTTGTATTCTGCACATAATAGTCTAAGAGTTTTATACTTATTTAAATAGTCTTGAATGCATGAAAAATCATTTGGATTCAAGGAAATCAACTCATTCTCAAGTTGATGACCTCGAATTTCATTGTCTTTACCAAACACAGATTCCAACTTTTCCCAAGCTTGATCAGGTTCATCAATTTCAGATATGTGGAAACACAAATCATAGAGATTGACATCCCAATCAATCCACGAGCTTCATCACATCTATTTGCCCATTTAATTTTCTTATCATTATCAGTGGGTTTTATTTCTTTCCCTGAGGTTATCCTGAAAAGTCCCCTTTTTCGTAGAACATCTTTCATACGAGATTTCCATGAGAAATAGTTAGAACTTGTAAGTATAATATCACATGGTACGACCATACTATAAAACTGAAAGAACAGAAACTAACTATCTAGATGCAAAGAGCTTGAAAAAAATGCGGTTTTTAAAAAACGGCATTGAAAACTGATTCTGAATGATGAAGTTATGTTTGATCAAAGAAAATGTTGAAGATGTCCCCAATAGTGACCTGACAGATATTAACTTGACCAACCAAAACAAAGAAGCCCTCGCTTTCCAAGATCAACCTTTGACAATCACTTTTACAATAAAGTTGCTTTGAAGTGAATCACTTTTGTAGAATAAGTGGTGTTCACTTTTACAATAATGTGATTTTTAAATAGTGCGGCAATTAATTAAATACTTAACTGACTCACTTTTTATTTTATTTTATTTATGTGAGATACACTTTTACAATAAAGTAACTTGAAAATAGAAATTGCATACACTAAAAAGTAGCTTGATAAGACTTGAACTCAAGACTTATCAAAGAGCAAAGTAACTTTGGATCAAGTGAGCTAAGTTTAAAAGGTATGTGAAAATATGGAAAGAGGAAGGGTGCTTTTTTTTTTACTCTTCTCTCTCGTTCTCCAAGCTTGCCTTTTTCGCCTGCAAATCACAAAAAAAAAAAAAAAAACTTTTTCCACACAATGGGGTTAAATCTTGGTTAGCTTACTTAGAAAGTCTACGTTTTTCAAGTTTTCTTATTGTTTCTGATTTGCCGTGATCGCACATGGTGCACGACAAAGAGCATACGTAGCCAAGAAAACAAGAAAAAAACCTTTCCCTCACTGTTTTTGATTCGCCGCGATCGCGCAAGGTGCACAGCAAAGTGCATACGCAGCCAGGGAAGTCAACAGTCCGAGACTAAAACGAAAAAGATCTAATAATAAGATTGATAAAATATGAGAGATTTAAAAAAGATAAAACAAATCCGTCACTGTAACTTTATACTTTCAGATTTGCCGAAATGGGTGTTCTGGAACAAACAGAAACGGTTTTCGGTGAAACGAAAACTGTTTCCAAATGGAAATAGCACTCCGAACGCAATGGAACAACTCCCACAAGCCAAGAATGCACAGAAAATCCAGAACCAGAAACCCTTTCAAAGTTTCGGCAACACCGGTTCCAGATCTTGATCAAAACCGAAAGCGGCTCTTCATAAAAGCTCTGATACCATGTTCGGGTACACAGGGTACTCTCAAAAGACCGAACACCTTCAACAACCGCTTCACACAAATAGATCACAAATCAACACACCGATGTTTGTCACGTGGTTAAAACCCTTGAGAGGAAAACAGTCCACGGCCCCAGCCAAATAGCTACTTGGACCCTCTATGCTCTTTAAATAGAGATCATAGACCAATCAGGTGTTAAGCTGTTAGGTTAAAAGCGAGCAAAATTAACATAATAATGAGCGATAAATAAACATTATCACAAGCAACCACATATAGACACACAATATACCCTGGAAACCCCATGCGGAGAAAACCAGCACCAATGAAGATCTTCATTACATGACCAAAACCGACCATCCGGGCCAAGTGAGCTAGCCACCGCTCACCTCCAGGCCGCTTTACAATGGAAACTCCTCAAGCCTTATAAAGGCTTAATCACATGCAATAACATGGGACAATACCATGGGATACAACAAACCATGTGCTAGACCTAACCACCTTTGACTCAATCTCGAGTCAAGGTTAACCCTAACATAAACCACAGATCAATGGTAGGTATGATCTAAGAGAAGTTGAATCGTCGGATCACTCTATGTCTAGAACATATCGTGACTGTCTGATTAGAATATTTACAAATGCATACTAAGGCATACTAAAGAAACACACTTTTACCTAACAAATATATTACACAAGTTGATCTTAACTAACTCATAAGTGTCTAAATATCCTAACACTATCATTCTTGTTACACAATCGAAAACATCTAAGTTGAACTCCTTTATCCACTTTTATGTCATATAGACCTGGGGTGTAGGTAGCTTACATGCTTGAGCTATAGTATGTCGGGTTGTAGGCAGCAAAACCTTGTCCATTTATGTCTGACAGAATCATCTTACTTGTATCTGCCCTTGGAAGAATCCAACCGATTACTTCGACAAATGGGAAGAGTTCAAGATGCGTAGACACTTTCATGATAACAGATTTTATTATATTTGCATACACTGATATGTCTTCTAAACATGCATCTGGGACAACGTGGTCCTTGATCATCTGATAGATTTGACCCCATATGAATTCTGGCTCTGCTCTAGTGAAAGCTTTAGTGTCTTCGTAGATAAATTCCAGATTCGGTACTATTTTTACGTCTGGATCATCTCCCGTGGTTTGGACCTTCTTCTTTCCCTTTTTAGGCATGGTGCTATGTAAAAATTGAGGTTGTAAAACCACCAAACATGTATTAGATCTATTTCAATCTCCTAATATGCATGTATGATAAATAAATATTGAACATAACAACTATATTTGAGATTGAAACCAAACAGAAACAACAGGAGGTCATATTTAAAAAAAAAATTTACCAACTCATTCAGAAACATCCCAACAAGCTTTGTGATGCAAGGGAAACAACCTCCATCTACCTTAAAACCCCAATTTAAAACCACGACCACTGTTGAATAGAGACGAGCAACGAACCTCTTATGCGCTAGGTTTAAAATGAAAATTTCCCCTATCTTCTGCTAATGATGCCCTGCACACATTGCGACTAGATAACTTTTCCTACTCAGAACATGAAGGATTTTCCCTATGGAAACAGCTAAAAACCATTATGTGGCTCAAAACTTCAAGAAAAAGGCAGGTTTAAAATGAGCTCCAGGAAAAGAATCTTCCCAAAACTACCTCGACCAGCGGTGATACCCCCACTACTCATGCTTTGATGATAAGAAGAGGGGATGGCGCAGACGGTGAAACATTCCTTTGGCCACGACCTTGCTACTGAACCAAACTGACATAACAACCCCCATGGCAAGAGCCGAGAGGAGGAGTGGCGCGGATCAGGTAAGGGGAAAACCTACGACCATGCTAGCAAAGAGCGGAGCAAGCAAGGGCTCAATGCACAGGCAAAAATGAGACACTTTCAAAGGTCTTTGAAACCTAAACTCAAAAGGAAAATCTTTCTATGGTGTTTGGATACATATGCTACTAAGGACAGGAAAACCTAACCCGGAAGACCAAATCGTGCTTTCCCTACGAAACTCGTAAAAAATGACTAGGCAAGGATTTGACTCCTACCTGGCGAAAGCAAACTCGTCCGTTGGTGAGTGCAAATCTTGCGCAACTGGAAAAGTCCACATGATGGTTGATAGCTCTAAACGGTAATGAGGACGAGCGCTCAAACGAAAATTAGAAATAACCGTGACACAAACCCTAGGCGACTTAAATAGGAACTTAGCTATGACCTGTAAAAAGCATTAGACAGGTAACTAGTAGACCCAGGAGCAAAAATGTTGTTGGCGCCAAAGTCACGGACTTTCATTAGAGGAAATTTGAGGTCTAAAATGGGCCTCCTAAGGAAAATAATAAAATAATAGTTAAAATAATAAAATAATATTTACTAATTTTGGAGGAAGAAAGACAAAAACTACTTTATTTGTTCATATTTTCAATGTATCTTCCTGTGGTTTTACTCAAATTTTGATCGGGAGGGCTCGTTGGATGCGGAATTTAATTCCGCATCCAACGATTACCCACATTTCATACTTTTGATGGACCTCACTACCCCAAAAACAAGAAATACTTGAAAAATGTGATGATCACAAGTTTTGATGGACCCCGCTACCCCAAAAACAAGAAATACTGGAAAAAACGTGATGATCATGTGATCATCACGTTTTTTCAGGTATTTCTTGTTTTGGGGGTAGTGGGGTCCATCAAAAGTATGTAGTGTGGATACTCATTGGATGCAGAATTAAATTCCACATCCAACGATCCCTCCCGATCGAAATTTGAGTAAAACCACAGGGAGATACGTCGACAATACGAACAAAAAAAGTAGTTTATTTTATGACAAATATGTCAATTCAACCATTATGGTTGACTCATTTTATTGAAAGTCTATTGGTTCTTGAATTCCAACTCACAAGAATTTATTGTTGGCTCATTTTCTTAGAAGGCCCATTCTGAGACCCCAAATTTCCTCTAATATCAATGAGACATCAAATCGGCAACAGAGCATAAGCGTAAGCGACGGTGTTGGGTGGAAGCTTGGAGCGGATCCGACGCTCATCAGATAGAATCAGACCTTCTTACCGATGATAAAACATCAACAAGAACTTAGAGTCCCATCAACGATGAAGATCATCGATTGCAAAAGATGGTTGCATCCGACAACATTGGCTCGAACAAAGGAGTCTTGCCGATGCGATCGGCCAAACCTTTTGAAGTAGCATGTCGAAAAACTTATGGAAAGTTTCCGATACGGGCTGACGGATAAGAAAAATAAACTTCTTCCGATGTCGTCGGAAAGCTTTGAAAAGATGACCCAATGCATCGGAAAAGTTCCACCCAAAAGACATCAAAACAAACTTGGAAATCGTCATCGATAAAATCGTCTTCGGAACTTGAGTCCTATCGATGAATCGGCAAACTTGTGTAAGTTTTCCAAAAAAAAAAAGACAAAAGGAGACAAAGAATCGACAGGGAAAGATTAGTTCCTTCGCTACGTCGGCTCAACTTGACGAGTTCATCCGATGCAGCGGGTGAAAAAACCAAGTTTCAACTTTTAATCATAAGGTTTTTTCGATTTGTGGAAAAAAATAAGTTATGGAAAAGGGTCCTTAGAGAGCAAAGGTGGTCTAGGAAGGCTTAGAAGCTAAAAATCAAAGGCCCCCCCTAAAATATGAAAAACAAATTGGGGAAATGGTTGCAACAACAACATTGCCCTAATCAACAATGATTCTTCAAGAAGTGTTAAGCCATTTTTGTCCAATATCGATAAGTTTCCAACGATCTACTTCAACAAAACCAATACATGTATGATATTCATTTCACATTGTTAGTATTTCTGTTGTTTATTTTTTTGCTTGAAACATGAAGGTATGCATATTGTGGCTGACAATTTCAAATTTTAAAGATTATTAGTGATACTAACATGATCGTTACAAAGATGAATAATATGCTTGTGTATATAAAGCAATGTTTAAGCAGATGCAGGGATAGGTTACAACTAGCCTATAAAGATTTGTAGGGTCCACATTTGGAAATGGTCCTCTAAGTTCAAAATTTGTGGACTTTTTTTAGGAAATTTTTTTCTCAATTAAAATGTATGATGGAGACAACTCATACATAATCCCAATAGAGGCATGGATAAATGATGCCTGCTAAAGTAATCCCTTTCCATGACATCAAATATCAAGACTTCTTGGTTACCATCGTCATTCAGCTATCGTTGTCTATCGTGATGAAGATCCTGGTATGGATTAACTTGTTCATCAATCATGATCTTATCATGGATTGTCTCTAAAGACAGAAAAATAATCATGTATGAGCGACCTACTCATCTGGTTGCATTGGTGGTATAACTTCACTTGACCCTTTTGTTACCATATCTAGGGTAGGTAGGGTTAGTTTCATTCTCAGTTTAGCATATACTATTACCTTGTGTTGCATTTGTGATTATTTCATGTCCAGTCATTTGCATTTCATTTCTTTATATTGAGCAATGCAGGACGAAAGTGTTTGCCTCATGGTGCATTTAATGCCCTTGGATATTTGATATGTGTGTTGGTCTATAGGTACCATAATATTCACAGGTTCTCAAGCACACCCGAGAAGAGCATTTGTCCTGCAATTGGAGCCATTGTTACATTGTACGTGTACCAACTCACTTCAGATGTCTGTCGAGGGAGAGAGGTCATTTTTCTCTTCTTCAGGCCCAGGATGAGGGTATTATATGCATTTTCTAAGGGATGGTTATGGTTGGACCCCTTGATTTTGTATTTAGGAGTACCATGGCTTATTTGCATAGCGAACTACCATTTGTTGGGGTTTTTAACCCTGGGGATGGTGATGGTTTTTGCTTCAGGTATTTTGGGTAGCCAAGGGAAGGAGACAGGCTGCTGCAATATACAGACCTGAGAGTAGTGGTAAAGAGGGTTGCTACAACCTTTTAAGGGTTGCCAAAAATGAAAGCAGGGATCCCCAAACAAGACTGAGCTTAGGACAACCCTGTGAGAGGAAGGACGACAGTGTTTATGGAAGGCTGAGGGTGTTGTAGGTTAGGCCAAGAGTAGGAAGGGAGGAAAAGAGGGTTTAGGGACTAGGTCGAGGGCTTACAGGAGAAGGAAACATGCTGTGAGGCCTTGGGAGAAGGGAAAAAGGTAGGCTAGGATTGTTTTTAGGTTTTATAAATTTTTTAGGGTTTTCTTTTAGAATTTTAATATTTTTTAGTTTTTAGGGATTCCTCAAATTTTGCCATAAGGTGTTTTAGGGATAAATAGCCAGGTCAAATTTGTAGGAGAGAGGGCTGAAATTTTAGGGAGAGCCGTTGGAGGTCAAGACACTATGAAGAATTTAAGGATTTGTGATCGAGGTTACATTGGGTCACAAGCCTGTGCATGTGCTTACTGGGAACTAACCCTGCTAGTTTGTCCGGTAACACTCATTGTCATTTCCTTTCCACACAACTTGCAAGTCATTTTTTGCCTATTAAACCCCTTCAAGGACTCATTATATACTAACATAGAGTCCAAAGCTTTAGGAATTTTGATTTTTCACACAACAATGATTCAACTTGGGGCAAAGAAAAATGGAAAATGAAATTTAGATTCAAGCTTGAACAATGAAGATAATAGATAATAAGATGCATTGAAATTTGGCCCCCACAAAAGAATAATGCTGCAAATAACAATACAGTCCTAGATTTTGCATAAATGGTAGTAGATATCTCTTTAAAATTTAGCAAGAAGATGAAACATTGATAAAAACCATAAACGTATAAAAAATTTACCAAAAGAAAACAAAAAAGATGAGCAAATGGTTACACAATGATATACATACTTGCAATTTGGGAAACCACTAATGGGAATCAATCCCCAATAACTCGATGATGGTTGATGGAAACACAATTAATTTACTCCTTGGCTCCATGAAAAATGATAGCAAGCTCCTTTGCTCTCTAAACCCCTCAAATAACAAGCAAAATGACAAAAAAAGTAAAAAAACAGGCTATATGCTAGACTGTCCGTGGCCTCGACGATTTTTTCCATCGGCTCATGATGTTTTCCCTAAAAATTGACAAAAATCACAATTTTTTATTGACAATATATTGTTTTGGCTTAGAAATTGAGATATATCGATGATGTCTTTGACACTGATATGAAGAATGAAGCCCTCCACATTGATATGAAGAAGGGAGCCCATCAATCCAGTGATACTGTATCCTATCATCCAAAGAGAGTATACTATTGAAATAGATGCTTGGTATGATTTAAAGGTTGAATGTGATGATTGGTACATGGATAGTTATCATTTCTAGGAATACAACTACTTTCACCTTTTATTAGATGACTCTACTCGCTCTTTTGTAGAGAACATCATGGAAGGAAGTCCATAGAAGTTTATGACTATGAGTTTTCAACTGGCACACATGATTGTCCATTGGTAGTATATTTCCTTGCAGATCCCCATTTGACTTTTTGCAATTATTTTATTTTTGGATAAGGATGGATTTATATATTTGGATCCACATAATCATGTTAGGGAGCATCGTTATCTGACAGGTATTGAGCTAAGGTAAATTTTAGGTGGGGAGTCAACATGAATGCTTTGACATGGGATTTGAGTTTATGGATGAACTCTTTGCATTACTTTAGTATGGAAGTTAGTATTTGTATATGGGACAATCGACATTTTCAACATTGCGGTTGATAGTCATACATGACACCTAGGCTTATGGTGGAGTTTCTTGGACCACTTCAACATAGTGGTTAGTAGTTTTACGTGGGACCCTAGTTCCTTGACTTCAACATTGTGGTGAATACTTGTCCATGTGATTGTGGTTTATGGTTGTATCTTCCCACATCAAGCATTGAGGGCAACATTTTCTCAAGGGGGGTGGAGTGTGAGGGTCCTACCGTTAGACCCCTTAACTACATAAATATGACGCTAGGTATTGTTCCCATTTCTATTAAATTAGGCCCATTAAGTAGATGTAGGGTGAAAAACAATAATTGTAAGAAGACTTACTAGAAGGTTTCTACTAGAAAGTTCCTAAGAGATTAGACACAAATTATATAAAGAAGTATAAGCAATAATGAGAGGTTTTGTGAAGCATATTGTAATTGGAGTTTTGTTTAATTAGAGGTCACCCTCTTGAAGAGGTAAATGTGTTAGTTTTTCATCATTCAAGCTAATATTATGATCTTAGGATCTTTTCACTGAGAGAATAACAAGCACAGGAATAAAACATAAGCACAACACAAGAGACAAGAGACACAAAGAGTTTTCCTCGGGGAAAACATAAAGGAGAAAACCCCACAACTTCCTCAGAGATAGTAATCAACACAAAATGGTAAAATCGGAAAACAGTAAGATGATCTCCCAATAGCAGCAGTCTCTCTCTCTCTCACTGAGAGAGCTTCTCCTCTCTCACTCGTGCGCCCCAATGAGTGAGTGTGTTTGTTGCAAGCGAGATAAATAGAGAGGCTCACTCTCTATTTATATTATTTCGTTCACTTGAGGTGCACTCCAACATGTCGGCCTCACTTAACAATTACTTACTAGAGCCGACATCTCTAGGAGTGTCTAATAACCCTAGTGCCCCACCAATTGTGGGGACTTTGCCTCCTCAGACCAATAGGAGGGTAACACAATGGTGGGGACTATTGCCCCAACTTACAATGACTCACCTAGGGTCGATTTCACTAGGATAGTCTAATAACCCAAGGGCCCCACAATTGTGGGGACTTTAACCCTTGACCAATAGGAGGGTTACCCACAATGACTTGACATGACTTTCTCATTATAGAAACTTCCCAGAATAAACATCGGGGTATGACATGACTCAAATACATTACAATAGATCCCGAAATAAACATCAGGTTACAATAGATAAGAAATACAAGTGAATACATTCCGAAGTTACAATTACATCAACAAAATGAACATGAGTGGATTCTTTTTGTAAAATGATCAAATGTAAGTTGTTGAGTCTAATTTAAGGGGTTTCATATTAATAAAGTAAAATCGTCTTCTATCTTATTGTTGGATATCTTGTGTGTTCCATATTCAAATCAAAAGTATATAACAGTGGGTTAGGGGTGAAATCATTTATTAATAACTATGGCCGGTAGTGAGTCATTCCTATGGAGTGAGTTCTTATGTGTACTGCTACTTTTGTTGTGTATAAATTCCTTCATTTCTTTGTCGAGAGATGTAAAATTTATATTGCAAATTTGTCCATATTTTAATTGATCATGCGATTAGATTTATTTTTTCGTAGTGTATCTAAATCAAATTTGATTGTAGTTGTATGGAATCATGAATGTTAGAAATTCCAATTCAGTTGTAGTTTAGACAACAAGTGTAGATAGATGCATCTCAATTTTTTTTATAACATTAATTGTTATAAACTTAAATTGCATAGGTTTATAATCAAGAGAATATTATTACTCATGTTAAAGCCTTCTATCCTAGATGAATTTATTTATCATCGTGTAAATAAAGATACATTTAAAGTTATAGACGATGATATCTCAAAATGATAGTCTAGAACATGTTGAATTGTCTTTTTCTATTTGCATGAAGTTGTTAATGGAATGGGGATGAATACAATTTTCTATCAAAGTATAACATTTGAAGTTATTTGGTATTTTACCAATTATTTAAAGAAATATATTATTTATCATCGTGTAAATCAAGATACATTTAAAGTTATAGATGATGATATCTCAAATTGATAGTCTAGAACATGTTGAATTGTCTTTTTCTATTTGCATGAAGTTGTTAATGGAATGGGGGTGAATACAATTTGCGATATAAGTTATAACATTTGGAGTTATTTGGTATTTTACCAATTATTGAAAAAAAAATATATTAAATGCTAGAAAATTATCTAAGAGTTAGATGGTTAAGAAACTTACTTTAGACTTGTAATTCAAATTATACTCAAATCCTTTGACTTGTAATTCAAATTACACTCAAATCCTTATAAGTAGAGTATGGATATGTTACATTGTTCTTAAATTTAATTGCTATAGAGTTTATTATCCATAAGTTAGAAGACAAATATATTTAACACATGTTGAATGAATAATTGATGATGAAAGGAAGGGGATAAGTGTTTATTATATAGTACCTAAGAGACATTTCTACACTAAAGAAAAATCCTATAAAATGACTAGCAATGTAGTTAACAATATAAAGTTATGTATATTACATGCCCTCCCATATAGTGAGGCTTTCTCCGTGAAACATATGATGAGACAAAAAGGGAAGATCATGGGAGAGCTAAGCACTATGGATGCATTCTAGAGGGGTAAATTCACTTAGATTAGCTTTTCTCGGATTTGTTTGTTGATTAGAGACTTTAATGGAACTTCTCTGATAAAGAGTCCAATGTATGTCTTCATTAAGGAAATATATATTGAAATTGTGTTACCTTGGAATGTGAATCGGTTGTTGTCTTTGATCACGGAGATGTTGATGTTGGCCCAGTTGATTGACTATCATCATCACTCATGTTACAAGGATGACAACAAAGTTCCCTTGCAAATTGTTTTCTTGATCTTTAATTTATGAATTAATTTTGTGGATTTGTTTGTTGATGAAATGTCATTAGTAGTGGTAAGAAACACTTATAATGATCACAACCTTGCACTATAATCAATATCATAATTATAATCAAATTACATTATAATTACAAAGAAAATCAAACTATTGAAATTCTATCTCTTAGCAACTTAAAGATTTTCGTTCATTGCTAAGCCTACCCACAAGAAATCAATGATAATGGCCTATTGAAATCAATATGAATAGTTATAAGTATGTTTGGTGTTTTGGAAACCATTGAATGAAGCATCGACACTTATATCTCCCAAAAGTGATGTAACTAGTAGACATAATTGCTTTAACATGAATTGTTAATAGAAAACAATTGCTATAATTTTCTTGTGGTTTATTCCTTGTCTCTTGGAATTGGTTAATGGGTGTTGATGATTGTACCTACATGAGGTATCCTCACACAAGTCGACCTAGAAGAAGGTAATAAAAAAAAGCAATTTTACTGTGTTGAAGACAAGTCGATCCCATTAGAAGAAAAGGTCAACCAAAGAAGAGTAAAAATAGAGGTGACACCTCCCTCATTTGGATATCAAGCAAGTTCACTCCACATCAAGAAGGAAGTGCGCAAGAGAGAGAAGAAGAGTATATTTTGGGTTTCTATCTTTGAAGATTTTCTTCTTTGTCTTATCTTAATCGTGGCTATGTATCTGGATGCATGTTGTATATTGAACTGATATCTAGTAGAAGGTTGCTGGGTTTTCTCCCTTGTGGTTTCCCGGGATAAATCTTTGTCTTTTGTTTCTGTGTTTTGGTTATTCCTTCAGTGATCTGTATTTATGTTTTAGTGCAAATAGGATTCAAATTATACTACTATCTTAAAAATCAAACATGGTATTAGATTCAGGTTGAAAGAAGCCATTGTAAAAAACTAGGGCTTCCTATTTCATAGGTTTCTAATAATGGCTTTTTCCTGAAAAGAGCATTGTGGAACTCACCCTAGGAGGGTGCATATTTCTATGGAATCAAATCTTCATTTCAAGAACCTTCATATTTGACCTACTTTCTACTGGTACAAAAAACTAGGGCTTCCATTTCCTTTATTGTTATGTCCACAAATCTAGGAGAAAGTGTCCATTCAACGTAGCCTAGGAGGGTGCATTCATCTGTGGAATTAAATTTCTCAAATTCCAGACTTTGATTTTGACTTAGCTCCTTCTACTGTTCCTGGATCAGGTTTTAGTTCCAGCTTGCAGTGACAATGAATAGTGTGAAACTAGAAGATAGACTTGATGGGGATTCCAACTTTAGTTCTTGGAAGTCTAAGGCTCTTATTATCTTGGAGGAGAATGGTCTCTTGAAGTTTGTTAGTGAGAAGGTACCAAAACCAAAAGAAGAAGCATAAAAGTGTCACGTCCCCGTCCCTCAGACCGGTGAAGAGGACGCGACGAATGCCAATACATACGGGAAAACAGCCCCATGAACATAAACAGGGATAAATCAATGCTGAAATGAAAGCTTAACAGAATGCATACGAAGATGCCTAAACACACAAGCATACACAAAGGCCTAACTCCTCAATCATACAGCAGAAGCAAATGTATACATTCCCAGCATTCACATGTTCATTATTATTCATTTGACATCAATATATAAATTGCGGAGATGGAATAACCAGCAACACTTATCTTTCAATGAAGAACTTGCCCGCAACCAGCTACGTTGTTGCAACGTTCCACCCAACCATAGGCCAGCGTGCACATCAATCTCTCAACACACTGCCACCCCCGAGCTGGGCATGATTCCTCAAGGAATAAGGGGACAATGCAGGCTTACACATAGCCGAGGGGACACAAAACAGCCAAACCAAACACTGCTGGGTTTAACGGCCTTCAACAATCGGCCAAGCCAGCACAGTCCGAAGACCAACCCCTGCGTACCCGCAGCAAACAAGAGGTTCACAGCTCTGTGGTGAAAGAAAGACAACCGATGACCATCCCAAACGAAAGGTGAGACACAGCTCAAACCTACAAGGCAACTCAGAGTTGTTCTTGGCCCTAACGTGGCCAAAACAACTCAGCAACAACACCCAAACCAGGGTAACAACATCAGCCCAATTTCACAATAAAAACAGTGGCAACAGCCCACAGTGGATAAGAAACAGAACTCCCGGCATAACCATGGGAGACTCGGCCAATGACTATGGCAATCCACAGCCCCAACTCACAGCGCCAACGATGGCAGCTATACATAGTCCCAAACAGCAGGGAAAACTCAGACGCAGACCACTGTAGAAAACGACTCAATACGAAAGCATAGAATCCCAAAATGCAATTGGACACCACAGCGAACCAAAAACATGGGGAAGACAACAGCCCCAAAACACAATCAGTGAGCAAGGCTCACAACGTGGGAAAACGACCCCAAATAGTCTGTGCGTGAGTGCAACCCGCACCAGACCACAAAACGCCAAGGGGACTTACCCGATTCCACTCTGTGGAAAACGTGAACGACCACAGGTAAGCAGCTCTCCTCCTGGCCGCATGAGATCCAGCAGATCCTCTGCCTGTGCGTGAGGATGAGCAAGACTCTTGCCCCTCTACGTGAGGGAGAACAAACAACGGCCTTCGTGTGAGGAATGAATAGACCACAAACCTGCGCGCGAGCAGGAAACCGACCACCGTCGTGAAGGTTGAAGCCCAGCTGTGTAAGCAAACAGACAGCGGCCTCTGCGCGTGGATGAACAGCAGAACGCTCAGCTTGGGGAGGACGAACAGGCAGGGCTAAATGGCGTCGTGGGGAATATGGAGTTGCTTGCTCCTTACCCACGTTTCCTCCAGCGATAAATGCCCTCAACCGCTCAGCCATAACTCCTCAGCCACCAGCTGAAGCATTAAAGAGGTTAACAAGGTTGGATGAGACAAGGAAAGGTGGCAACAAACAAAGGTGGCAAAACATGGGTTTTTTTTTCCCATAGACTAAGGTTTGACATTTCCCCCACCCCTTATCCTTTGGAACCATGCCCTTTTCATTCAACGTTGCACTGTCGTAGCTGGTTGTGGTTTTAGTTTTATTTGATGTGCACATTTACTTGATGCCGAATTATAATGTGTCAATAGCACGACAACCATCGGCAACTATCCCCATTGTCGAACATACACAACCAAATCGATGGTGGGGATTTTGCCTTTAGCTCCTCACCACGATTAATTAAATTATATACATCATGCAAACAGGGTCAAAATCGGGGACATTACATTCCCCTCCCCCTTGGAATAACACCGTCCTCGGTGTTCCATTACATATATACAATACACATACAATTGCACATCAAAATTTCAAAATTGCAGATCTGCCGCACGTTCAATCAGCTACTTTGAACGTTCATGACCAAGCCCCTCGGCTTCCACAGACTTGTCCTGCTGGTTCTCAGCTTCCAGCTGATCCCGAAGTCTAGGAACCTTGCAACTATTGCCTTCATCATGTTCCTTCATTGGACAGTCCCGGCGTAAATGATGTCCTCCGCATCTCCAGCATTTCACTGGCTGCTTCATCTTTACCTGCTCAATTTCCTTTGAGTCTTCATGCCTGGACCGTTTCTTATTGGGTCGCTTGGATGATTGTCCCATTGCTGATCCACCTTCCTTTCCTTTGCCGATTGCTCCCAGAAGGCTTTTCACTTCCTTTTGCAGACCAATAGAGTCTTGCAAAATCTGGTGGTTCATTTCACTCTGCCTTTCTTGAGCATCTCCCCAAGATTTTCTTGGGTCTTGGCAATCATTTGAAGGAGACTTCCAGCTAAGTCCAAAAACTTTTGATCTGCTGCCATAATCAATGTGCACCATCGGGTTTCACTTTTCTCACCTGTGAAATGCACCATTGAAATTCTATCAGACCAAGCGCAATATCGATATTCAATTCAGTCAGTTAATTACCCAATTGGCATGACAGTCCAAGCCTCATCAAGGAGACTTTCATATTTTTCATGCCTTCCCTAACAGGCACACGAGCTCATTCATGTCCATTCTTGGGCAGGGAATTAACTATTCTAGCATTCACAAATTTACTTAAGCAAATACACACATTTCATTCTCAATCATACATGCATTCAACAATCCTTTGTTTTCACAATGCATAAACATATATATATATATGTATAATCAAAAGGCAAGAGAGAGCAGTAAGAGATTTTCCCCTCTTTGTTCTGTTCCATCCTGGAACCCACACCATCACTGTGGCTTTTCATGCTCTCAGCCTCTTTCACTTTACCGTGAATGCTGGACCAATCTTGCTTGGTCATGACACTTAGTGTCTTTGGTCTATTCCAGACCTCTAAACCATGGAGTCTCTCCACCTGGTTTGTCTCGGCTGCTAGGACTCCCCTGTCTTACTAGCACCTTTTTCATTACCGCTCATTCTGAGCTTTCCAGGACAGTCACATGTCCACATGCATCTCTAGGATGCTCTCATAGTCCTTGCTCCCAGCGATACCTATATCCAAACATTGAATAAATTCGCATGTTTAGTTTATTCTCATGGATTTTACCTCTAGAACAAGAGCTTAACATTATAACCAAATCATATACACATGTATATTCATAAGCAAAATAACCTAATACTTATCTGTATCGTGCGTTTCCTCATTCGTCCATAGGATCCTGCTTCACTTTGCAAGCCTTGGGATCGCCTATGGACTTAGATGTTAGGTCAGCACACAGGCTTCTCCTCAACATCAAATAATTAATGTCCAGTCAGTACATAATCATGTCAACTGGGCTTGGAACTTTATCATGACCATTTCCAGGTCTAGGCTCTACTATGGATCCTCAGGCATATCACAGCCCAACATACACTTATACCCACATACACTTATATCACCATACACTTATACCAACATACACTTATATCAACCATTTACCTTTACCTTTAGCCTGTCAACACAAGCAACACAAGCAATACAAGCAAACTCATCAACGTTATTGCTTTAAAAAAACCGTAATCATATTTCTTATCATTCACTATCAAGTATTGAGACACCAGGAGTGCGTCCACTCCCTAGAGTGTAATCAATATTGAAAACCTTTTCATGACTCAACATCGGAAAAGTGTGCACTCTCTTCCGGTGTGTGCCATGTAGGCCCTATCCATACTCAAGCAATCGGTCATCATGGAAATAAACCAAAACATGTTCTGTGTTGTAATCTCACAGATCACATAAGGTTACCACTAATACATACTAAAACATACATAAATATAAACAGAGACAAGAGACAAGAATAGATAGGATAGAACAGAGTATTTTATTATAATGAGTTCATACAAAGCACAGAATTGAACTCAGTTCTTGTGTGGCTCAACAGCCTAATATATACAAGTTACAAACAGTTACAAAATAACTACCTGTCAGTTCGGTGAACCAACACGACTGTTAGTTAGCCGACTTAATTAACTAGTTTAGTCGGCCGACCGACTTAGTCGACTGACCGACTAGTCGGTCCATCGGCTTAGTTGGTTGATCGACTAAGTCGGTCTTCGTTCAAGTCGACTTGCTCCTTCTACATCTCCCCCATGAACAAAACGTTTCTTCGTCCCGAAGAAACAGGGAGGTACAAAAAATTTTAGTGTTGGTTGAACCCTGCAAACTGCTACTGAGGTGGACTGTGTAGACGAATAGTCGGTCTCCTCTGGACGCATACTTCGACTATGGCTGGTGCAGTGATGGCAAGCTGATGCTGGAAGTCTGTCCATGTCTGCAAGGCTTTCTGAATGTCGATTGTTAGAGTAGTTAGACTTGATAGGACCGACATCTTTTCTGCCATGGACATTTCTGCAATGTTCTCCATGTTGGGACCCAACAGTTGGTTTTGTTCTTCTGCGGCATCAAGGAGTCGTTTCATCTGCGGGCAGATGTTGTCGACCTTCTCTAAGTTTGGAAGTGCTTGTTGAACCCACTGATGAGCCTCTCGTTCTAGCTTCTGCAGTTTACTGTTTTCCATCACAATCTGTTTTCCCGGCAACGGAACCAATGTTGTAATCTGACAGATCACATAAGGTTACCACTAATACATACTAAAACATACATAAATATAAACAGAGACAAGAGACAAGAACAGATAGGATAGAACAGAGTATTTTATTATAATGAGTTCATACAAAGCACAGAACTGAACTGAGTTCTTGTGTGGCTCAACAGCCTAATATATACAAGTTACAAACAGTTATAAAATAACTACCTGTCGGTTCGGTGAACCAACACAACTGTTAGTTAGCCGACTTAATTAACTAGTTTAGTCGGCCGACTGACTTAGTCGGCTGATCGACTAGTCGGTCCATCGGCTTAGTCGGTTGATCGACTAAGTCGGTCTTTGTTCAAGTCGACTTATGTCGACTTGCTCCTTCTACATTCTGCATATGGAATTTAATAATTAAACATGCATATTCTTAGCAAGGGTCACAGAACACTTATCCATTTGTCGTCGCAGTATGCCTTTGTTAAGGAGGAATGGAGTCTCCTTCCCTGAGTTACAGTCCCTCAGTTGGCCATCCCAACTCCTTTTTACATTTCTCATTCACACATGTCTTCCCGACATAACCCATACCATCTCACTCATGTTATTACCAAACATGCAGTGCAGATGAGACATTTTAAAATGCCCAATGGCGTTTCACCCGAAACCCATTTCCAAGATAAGGGAAAACCTTCCCATGAAGTTTGGCTCTTGCAGGTCATCACACACGATCTTCCTGCAACGTGTACCCCTGACACATTCATCAAATAGCCAAACAGTCAATCATTACCTGATACTACATGCAGATTGATTGTTCCATAACCAAGCAATGACATTAGCAATCGAATTCAATTAAAAAATTCCAATTCTATCTACTACAGAAATTGACTTGCTCAATTGTGGGTCTCTTGTAAGCAGCATTACTATGCCCATTATAATCTTATGCTTATTATCATAACATGATTACCCACTTACCATGCGTCCCTCCTGACACAATCTTACACAAGCCAACAATGATTAGTAGTCGTTAGCAATTCTTAAATCCGAAATCCACAATTTAACAATCCATTATGCATATCAACTACTTTTACAACCATGAGACTCTTCTCATAAATGGTAGATTCTGGCATTGGTCAGGGTCTTACCTCTCACTGCCATGCTCGGAATAATCTACTTGAAACATAAGCTTCAAACATCCAAACACAATCTTACACGAGCCAACAATGGCTAGTGGTTGTCAGCAATTTCTCAAATCCGAAATTCACAATTTGAATTTTAACAACCTATTATGCAAATCTTATGGTAGATTTTTGAATTGGTCAGGATCTTACCTCTCAATGCCATGCTCGAAATAATCTACCTGAAACATAAGCTCTCAATGCCATTCTCGAAATAATCTACCTGAAACATGAGCTTCAATCAACCAAACACTTGGTAAGTATGGATGCATATAACAGTTTCATTGCTACAACCATCACTGAAGCATTCTCAGAATTTATAAAATTCAAATACTTCTAGCTGTTAGTCACATCAATAAATACCAAAACTCTTTTACTTCATGCAATCATTATCATACTAACATTGCAAGGTATAGTCATATCATTCATGCAATTAAATGATGGTTTAGATACCCTTACTTCACAAGCGTATCATTCATACCACCTTGCTCTTCAATAGAGCATTTCTGGCAGCCAATTGATCATGACTATCCTGCATTCATAACAACCTTTGAAATGGTTCTTGAATTCTCATCAATTCATCATTTCAGTCATTAGTCATTCATAATATCACATGCACTCATCTTAATGCATTCAACATACCATGGCCTAGCCATGTCCACCTCTCATAGGATGCATTACTATAATCAATATCATCAACATATATAGGCATGATATCTTTCTACATTCCAATATCCACATGGTATGAGGTCTCTTACCTTTACCATCCATGGAATTTGCCATAAGAAAACTCTTACCTGCATGGGTCGTACTTACACCCTTGGCATGACCAATTTGGTTGGTCCTTTGCAGGAGATTGCCGAATTTGCTCACCAACTTTTGTCATGGACTTGTTTCCTTATCCCTTTCTTCATAGGGTTGCTAGTCACATTCCTCAGCATCAGCAACATTTTCATCCGTGTCCATGTCATCGTTGGTTTTCCCACTAATGCCAACATCAAAGCAATGATTATCATTAGTGGTTCATATAAATATATAATTCCCAATATTCTTACCAACATGCAATATCCTATGCATGCTATACATACCCTCATGCATTTCATGCATAAAACTTAGGAAATGTAGTTATAATCAGCAAGACAGGGTTTTAAGAAAAACTTCCCTTTTTAAGTCTTTCATCCTAGCATGGAACTCCTTTTTCCACACAGCAGCTGGTTGACTTCTTAGTCCTTGCTACCCCTGGGCATGCAACTGTCCAGATTTGTCCATTTGATAACATCGGCCATCATTAGTACTTTGCTACTTCATGCTCAGATTCCGGTCACTTACCCTTGTTCCCTACTGGATAAGCTTTCCAACGCCTACCCACATGCTTCATTCCGATCCTGGATGTGGAAACCACACCACTTCTAAGAATGAAGACTTTCACCAAATCCTTGCATTTTACACACAGCTGCATTTTGGTTGCCAACTTCAGCCACTTCACTTCCGTTGCACCACTCATCTTTTATGAATTTTGGGTCTTACCAATTTTCCCAAAACATAGGATTCTCTTTTCACAAGAACGACTGTCTCAAGGGACGACGGGGGTCAAGGGGGCTTTGTGCAAAATCGGATCTCATTTCATCCAATCTTCCGGCATATCGGCTGTCAAAACAGCTACTCCTTCCGCTATATCGGCGGTTGAAACCACTACTCTTTCTGCCGCTTATTCTTTTCGTCGGCGAAACAACTTCATTCGCAAAATCGGCGGTCGAATTCCTTTCGCAGCTGCAGAATCGGCTCACAAACCAATTTCGCAGCCGCAGAATCGGCTCCCGGAAGCTTTAATCGTTCCACGAATTATAGCTCATCGGCTGTCGGAAGCTTTTCTACATCGGAAGCCGAAACGCTTCCGCTTCTGCAACGGCAGAACATGATCTCTTTCCTTCCTTCGATCGGCGACACAACCGGATCGGCATCGGCAGTCCTTTTACATCAGAAGACTTATGACTTCCGCTTCCGCAACGGCGGACGTCGGAAGCATTCTAGTCGGAAGCCGAAATGCTTTCGCTTCCGCAACGACGAAACATGAAACGCTCCTGCTTCCGACGATTTCATCACTTAGACGAATTTTCTTCAAAATTCCCTTCGTTGGAAATCGGAGGACTTTCCCATCGGAAGACTTATTGCTTCATCTTCCACAACGACGGACTGGAAACTGCTAAACCTTCCGCCACGTCGGAAGGCAAACGCCTTTGGCTTCCGCAACGGCGGAAGGCCAAACCACATTTTCTTCCGCAATCCACGATTTCTTCCTTAGAATATGTCACTTCCAGCGTCAGCAGTTGGAATACTTTCACGTCGGATGCGGAATCGCTTCGCCATCCGCAACGGCGGAAGGCCAAATGACTAACTCTTTCGCTACGTCGGACGGGAAACCACAAATCCTTTCGCCACGGCGGAAGTCAATTCCGCCAATCCTTCCGCCACAGTGGAAGTTGGAACCACTGATCCCTCCTATGACCCGACTGTCAACACTTAGAAAAATTCTTGAAACTTGTCGCTGCTCTGCTGAACAGAGAAGGTGATTCCACCTTCTGTCACTACATCTTCTTGGCCCATAGAGGCCCATTGTTGCAACCTTGAGCTCTGATACCATTTTGTCACGTCCCCATCCCTCAGATCGGCGAAGAGGACGCGACGAATGCCAATACATACGGGCAAGCAGCCCCATGAACATAAACAGGGATAAATCAATGCTGAAATGAAAGCTTAACAAAATGCATACGAAGATGCCTAAACACACAAGCTTACACAAAGTCCTAACTCCTCAATCATACAGCGGAAGCAAATGTATACATTCCCAGCATTCACATGTTCATTATTAGTCATTTGACATCAATATATAAATTGCGGAGATGGAATAACCAGCAACACTTATCTTTCAATGAAGAACTTGCCCGCAACCAGCTATGTTACTGCAATGTTCCACCCAACCATAGGCTAGCGTGCTCATCAATCTCTCAACACACTGCCACCCCCGAGTTGGGCATGATTCCTCAAGGAATAAGGGGACAATGCAGGCTTACACATAGCCGAGGGGACACAAAACAACCAAACCAAACACTGCTAGGTTTAACGGCCTTCAATAATCGGCCAAGCTAGCACAGTCCGAAGCCCAACCCCTGCGTACCCACAGCAAACAAGAGGTTCACAGCTCTGTGGTGAAGGAAATACAACCGATGACCATCCCAAACGAAAGGTGAGACACAGCTCAAGCCTACAAGGCAACTCAGAGTTGTCCTTGGCCGTAACGTGGCCAAAACAAGTCAGCAACAACACCCAAACCAGGGTAACAACAGCAGCCCAATTTCACAATAAAAATAGTGGCAACAACCCACAGTGGATAAGAAACAGAACTCCTGGCATAACCATGGGAGACTCGGCCAATGACTGTGGCAATCCATAGCCCCAACTCACAGCGCCAATGATGGCAGCTATACATAGTCCCAAACAGCAGGGAAAACTCAGACGCAGACCACTGCAGAAAACGACTCAATACGAAAGCATAGCAGCCCAAAACGCAATTGGACACCACAGCGAACCAAAAACATGGGGAAGACAACGGCCCCAAAACACAATCAGTGAGCAAGGCTCACAACATGGGAAAACGACCCCAAACAGTCTGTGCGTGAGTGCAACCCGCACCAGACCACAAAACGCCAAGGAGACTTACCCGATTCCACTTTGTGGAAAACATGAACGACCACAGGTAAGCAGCTCTCCTCCTAGCCGCGTGAGATCCAACAGATCCTCTACCTATGCGTGAGGATGAGCAAGACTCCTGGCCCTCTGTGTGAGGAAGAACAAACAGCGGCCTCCGCGTGAGGAATGAACAGACCACAAACCTGCGCACGAGCAGGAAACCAACCACCGTCGTGAAGGTTGAAGCCCAGCTGTGTAAGCAAACAGATAGCGGCCTCTGCGCGTGGATGAACAGCAGAACGCTCAGCGTGGGGAGGACGAACAGGTAGGGCCAAATGGCGTCGTGGGGAATATGGAGTTGCTTGCTCCTTACCCACGTTTCCTCCAGCAATAAATGCCATCAACTGCTCAGCCATAACAAGGTTGGATGAGACAAGGAAAGGTGGCAACAAACAAAGGTGTCAAAACATGGCTTTTTTTCTTCCCATGGACTAAGGTTTGACATTTCCCCCACCCCTTATCCTTTGGAACCATGCCCTTTTCATTCAACGTTGCACTGCCATAGCTGGTTGTGGTTTTAGTTTTATTTGATGTGCGCATTTACATGATGCCAAATTATAATGTGCCAAATAGCACGACAACCATCGGCACCTATCCCCATTGCCGAACATACACAACCAAATCGATGGTGGGGCTTTTGACTTTAGCTCCTCACCACGATTAATTACATTATATACATCATGCAAACGGGGTCAAAACCGGGGACATTACAAAAAGACTCAATGGAAGAAGAGTGATGATAAGGCAAGGAGGATCCTGATATATTCTGTAAAGGATCACTTGATACCTCAGATCTCTCAGAAGAGGACGACCAAGAAGATGTTCAATGTCTTGAAGAAGTTGTTTGAGAATAATGGCATCAATCGAGCACTTACCTTAAGACAATAACTCAACAATATCAAGATGACAATAGCAGACTTTAAGATCTTTGAACTAAGAGATCAATGTTGGATTTTGGTGTTGTCATTGATATCAAACAAGAAACAAGCTTGATGTCAAACACAGAAGATGATTGTTAAGAAGAATAAAGTCTCGAAGTTTGTTGTTATAGTTGATGATGTTGAGTAAAAAGCAAGCTTGACTAAGAAGCAAAAGAGTTGGGGCATCACCGAGTCAAAAGAATCCGAACTTTTGGACACATCTCTTGAGCAAGAAGAGTATAAATAAGTAAGAGATGGAATAATTGATGTAAGCTTGAAGATGAAGAATATATGATATTTTAGTATAGCAAGCTTTTAATTATGGGGTATCAATGGCTCTTTGATTTAGAATAAGTTTACACAGTTGAGTGTCGATTGCACAAAATCAATGAAGAAGAACATCAGATAGTGAAAAAGTTAAAAGGATGCCCTATACCAGGATGTGTGAAAAGAATACACAATGAATGATGCATACTACAGAAGTGTTAAAAGTGTTGATATACAATTTATGCAAATAAAAAATTGCAGAAGTGACAAAGTGTTGATATTGCAGGAGATGGAGTTACAAATCAAAGATTGTTGAGATAGATATTTTAGGAGACACAGATGCAGACCATAGAAGACACATATCATAGTTCTGTTATAATTTATTCGTTTTAGGGTGGAAAGAAGGGCCAATGAAAGGGAGTTGTAGCTTCCTTCCAGTTGGTGTTGGAGAATACAAAAATGGAATCGTTGCTTCCTTCTAGTTAGTGCTGGAGAATACGAAAAGGGAGTTGGTGCTTCCATCCAGTTGGTGTTGGAGAATACAAAAGGGAGTTGGTGCTAAAGAACAAGAAGAGAAGATTGCAATCTTCAATTAGGTTGGTGGCTGACTAAAGCAAGTTGGAGCTTGCTCATAAGGACTGATATCCATTGAAGTCGGTGCCTGAAGCCAACAAGTTGGTGCTTGCACAAAAGATTGAAGTCCTTACATATTGGTTCCTGTATTCAACAAGTGGGTGTTTGCATGTGGGATTGGTGTCCCAATTTAATTAGTGTCTGATGTGAGTTGGTAGTCACAACTAGAGATTGGTGTCTCCTATCCATGTAATCAATATTTTATATATAGATATATATAAAGTTGCTTTATAATTTTTTTGCAAAATAGTTGAAGACAGAGAACTTGTTATGGTAACCCTCAATGGTTTCCTCATTCTTGGGAGTCATTCATTCAGAGCATTAGTGGGCAATCCAAACTTCCCAAGTTTGATCTATTATGGGTAGATTGTACATAGCTAGAGGTAGGTTCCATGGCTATCAACAAGAATAAAGCCAAGCCCTTATAACACATGCTAAGAATGGAAATGGTAATGGAAGAAAGAATCAAGGCAAGAAAGAGAAAGGTGAAAATTCAGGTCCAGTCCCCGAACAAAAGAAGAAGAAGGATATTTCATAAATTCATTGATTTAGATGTTAGAACTATGGTCACTATGCCAAATAATTCCACAAAACAAGGAAGAGAAAGCACCATGCCTCAACTATTGATATCGATGAAGATACTCCACAGAAGAAGTCAAGTAATGACAATTTTGAGGAAAGTACAAAAGATCGTCGAAAATAGTGCTTTTTAAGTTTTTCGAATACACTCTATTGTGCACCAATGATTGCATTATCTAGATGATGTGATTGTCATTCATGGTGTATGAAGATCCATGTTGCAGTTTCTTCAAATGAGTTTCTGACAAGAAAGAAGATGAAGATTAGATGACTCTTGTGATCTCTTTAAAAAGGCAAAAAATCATTAGGGAAGCAATCAAAACAAGAAAAGATAAGTATTTTGATCATCAATTATTCTTAGAATTGCTCCTGTAGATCAGATCTAAATGTTTTGAACATATTTTCATAACAGTTGTATACAGATCTGCAATGTTAGAATCAGGAAGTATGTTATAGTATAGCATGTTATGCATTTGTATGACTATTACTGATGAGTAGCATACATCTAATGTCAAGTAGCTCATAGTGTTGCATAACATTTCATGATATGTATGGGTGTTGTACGGTAGCACTAGCTATGATGTTATACCTTCATAGATGCTTACATATTTATGTAAACCATTGTCACAACATTGAAATGTCTATATGATTTGATTGAATTTCATGATTATGCAATGTCACTAACTAGTTGACTGAACTTGACTTGTATGAAAGACCATATACTATGTCCTACAAGAGAAGGATGATGAGATTTGTTCTGAAGGACAAGTGATGGATGTGAAGACAGTCTGGTTGTAGACGTCGTTGATATTCAATGTTTGAGAGAAAGTAGGAGCTTAGAAGCGGGACACTTTTAGAAGCATGGCTCTCAGCTCATACTCTAAATCAGGTAGCATGATGGCTTTTGTGCAATGGGAGCAACTAAAATGGAGGTGATGCTTGAAGAACAAGTGATGATTCTCCACCAATGAAAAAATATATATGTGACCAAATACATTCACTCATATGTGAACACATGACCCACAATTCCAAAGGATTTGATATGGAGATTGACAGTGAGGAGCTGATGACTCCAAAAAGATGGTATCATCTCTTCCTCCCATTTCAGAAGTTCATAGGGAGCTTGTTGAGATAGTTGAGCTTGTTGATTCCATTGATCCAGTAAATCCCTTTGATGTCCCCAAAGATGTTGCAGTAGATCGGAAGAGACCTCCATGGGCTCGTCAGACCTTGTAGGATGCATAGGGACATGAAACACCCTGTGGTACTTTTAGAGAAAGTAAGAGACCTCGGATATTCTTGAGTTATGTAGATTTGACGAGCCACATAAATGGATCTGATCCCTCTAGCTATGAGGAGGCTTCCAGCCAACATATATGGAAGGATTCCATTATAAAATTGAGGCACAACAATCTACGAACCAAGACATAAACTTACTATAGATGACACATGAATTTTACTCAAAGAAATGACATGAACAGTGAAAAAATACTTGCAACTGTATATTTTCTTATCATTAATCAGAATAATAGATTACAATGCAATACAATGGCATTAATGGCCATGCAATTCGAATCCATGAGAGGTCATTCGAATTGAGTTCATGAGAGTGGCCTAGATGTTAGTTAGACACCATTGACCACATCAATTAACCACTTAACTCCAACATAATTGAATCTAACTAACTCAGAGGAAGTTTAGACCGAGTCTAACCGAATAGATCTCAACTGCATGTCAACAAGTAGGTGAGAGTGCTTATCTGCATCCAAATCCTTAGACTCAATCATACAGGTTGTCATCTCCTTTAGTGCTCGGTTTTTTCTTTCCGCTACACCATTTTGCTGAGGTGTGTAGGAAACAATGTGCTTAATCTTGATCCCATTTTCTACACAAAGTTGCAGCAGATCTGATTTAATGTATTCACCTTGATTATCAGATCTGAGAGATTTGATCTTGTTCCCGGTAGTAATCTCAATGGAAGCTTTAAAATATATGAATTTTTCAAGAACTTCTGATTTCTTTTTGAGAAAGTAGACCCATATAAATCTTGAAAGGTCATCTATGAAGGTAAGCACGTACCTCAAGCCATTCATGAAGGTTGTTGGCATTGGACCGCTGATATCAGAATGGATCAACCCCAAAATACATGTAGCTTTTCTAGCTTTTCCTCGATCAAACTTATGCTCATGATGCTTGCCGACTATGCATCCCTTTTAGATCCCTTTTGAGGATTTGATTGCCAGAAGGCCTTCCATCATGGAATCATTTTGTAGCACCTACAAATAGTTTAGGTGTGCAAACCTCTCATGCCACAGCTGACTGACCTCATTCCTATGAGTCACGAGGGCACTGGGCTGTGCATAAGGCACAAAATTGGAAAACTCAGGTCTTAGGAGCATGATTTGGTTTCCCTACAACAATGAGTTTTCTCGAGGCTATCTCTTAAATCTCAACATCATTAGGGATGAATACAACTCTTGTAAGCAAACCAGTGTGTGTCATTTGATACACAGACAACAAGTTTGAAGCTAAAGAGGGCACATATAGAACATTTTTAAAGCTGCCAAGTTCTAGGTGGATAGTACCTTTTCCTTTTGATGAGATTTGAGAGTCATATTTCATGTGGATGGAGATGCAATTGTCAGAATCCAGTGATGTGAAAGAATCCTTGCATGCAACCATATGATTCGAAGCACCAGAGTCAATGAGGAGAGCTCTAGCCTTCGAAACATTAGCCATGAGTGCTTGTCCTCTTTCAGGCTAATTGTTTCGATCTGTAGTATCTTTCTTCCTTTTTCCTTATGGAATAGTACTGTTGTTTTTATCAAGGAAAAGGGCCATCTGATCAGTAGTTCTCTCCATGCAAGATCTTTTGAGATGAAAGCCTCTAGCACAGTAAGAGAACTTTGTCTTCTCTTTGCCCCGTTGCTTGTTTTTCTTCGAACCTAAGGGCTCATCCAACTGCTGGTTTTTCTCCTTCTACTTGGGAGGTTCAAACTTAGTCTTCTCTTTCTTTTGCTTTCCTTTTGCATTCGAATCTTTGGGTCCTTTAACGAACAAAGCTTTATCTTTTGGAGGATCTCAAGTCTCCCATCTGAACAAGCTTGTCATGCTCATTGCTAAGGGACTCAATGAATGCATTTAGGGTCGACATCTTCCAATTTTGAATTGTAAGCTTTCTGGTATGGAAGGTAGATACACAGAATGAGTAGTTTGGTCCTAGCTTCGAAAGGATAGAAAGAATGAGCTTATCATCTTTCTTCTCAACTTCATATTGCTTCAATTGGAGCACCAAGTGCTTAAACTTAGTGAAGAATTCATTGATGGTCTCAAAGATGCCCAGATTGAGAGAGATCAATATATTCTCCAACTGATAGGATCTCAAATCATCTTGCTTACCAAAGAGTTTAGCAAGTTGTTCTTACACTTCCTTGGGAGTCTTCAATCCAGAGAGATGGAAAAGAAGATCCTTAGAAATGGAGAGGCATAGGAAACCATACGCTTCATCTACTTTGTTCCAATATTTTGCCTTCTCTATCACTGCATTTGGTTCTATCTCTATGCCCATGGTGACTTTGTAGAGTCCTTTGGAGCGCAATGATATCTCAATACCCTCTTTCCACTGATGATAGCCGAAAGGAGTGACAAGATTGCTCGAGGAGGAGTCCATTTTTGCAGTTGTATCGAATGCAATATAAGTTCTTGAGATACCTGCAATCACACAAACAAACAAAATAAGGTCAAACAACATGAACTTTTGGAGTTTGCTTCATGCCTGGATAGACTTCTCTGGACATAATCCAAAGGAAGCAAGGCTATTTTTCTAGGACTTATGTGGAAAACGTTTAGCTTCTGGTGCAGAGTTGGAATAATTTTGAGCAAATTTGCTCAATCTTCATCAAAGATCCATCGTATATTCTGTAGAAGAGTTTCCTTTTCATGTCATGGCTCTGATACCATATAAAATTGAGGCACAAGAATATGAATACCAATACATAAATTTACTATAGATGACACAGATCAATTTTACTCAAAGAAATTACATAAACAGTGCAAAAAGACTTGCAGATGTATATTTGCTTATCATTAATCTAATATATTACAATTTAATACAATGGCATGAATATCCATGCAATTCGAATCCATGAGAGGTCATTCGAATTGAGTGCATGAGAGTGGCCTAGCTATCAGTAAGACAACACTCACCACATTAGTTAACCACTTAACTCCGACATAATTGACTTTAACCGGAGGCAGTTTAGACTAAGTCTAATTGAATAGAACTCAATTGCATGCCAAGAAGTAGGTGAGAGTGCCTATCTGACTTCAATTAGTTGAGATGAACTAAACTGAGTCACCAAAAGTAGGTGGAGGTGCTTTTAATCACTCTAGTTAACTACATTTAACCAAAATTAGGTGAAATCATGAGGAAGGTGCCTTTAGAGCTTCATTTTAACTGAAAGGTGGGTGAAACAACCTCCAGTTAATTGAATGAGGCGCACATGTCAAGTAGATCAACCCATATTTGCTCCCTAATTGAAAGAGGAGGCTTAGTTAGACTCCTTTATTGAAGGAGGAGATCTATTTTGATGATGTAGTCACATGTTTGAGTCAAAACTTAGGATAAGTGGTAAATTAGGCCAAAATAGACCAAATAATGATGTGTGGTTGGATAATGACTCCAAGAGCCATGATGGAAGAATATCAATCCATCATGAAGAATGATGTGTGGTAGATTGTGCCAAGACTTCAAAGTGGATTTATAAGATTAAACATGGAGCAGATTGGCAGTATTGAAAAGCACAAAGCGAGATTTGTGGCTAGAGAATTCTCTCAAAAAGAGGGATTTGTCTATGATGAGACATTTGCTCCAATTTCTTGATACACTTCCATTAGGACGATTATTGCTCTTACTTCAACTATGGGATGGAAGTTGAATTAGATGGATGTTAATATTTCCTTCCTGAACGTTGTGATCGAGGAAGAGGTCTACATTGAGTAGCTAGAAGGTTTTGTGATCCATGGGAAGGAGTCCCATGTATGCAAACTGAAGAAGGCCTTATATGGATTCACGCAGGCACAACGTGCTTGGTATGCTTGGATTGGAGGATGCTAACCTTGTTAAGTTTTTCATATGCTAGAGTAGATTCAATAGTATTCAATTCAAAATCACAGCAACGTATCAAGAATCACTAATAGAAACACAATCACAAGATAGACACAAAATTTATCCTGGGAACCCCTCAATGGGAAGAAAACCCAACAAAAACTTCCTCTGTATAAGATGTATAAAAGACAACCCCAAAATCAATTGTTCTCCTCCTTCTCTTCAGTCTCTTTCTCTCTCCTATGTGCTACACAAGTGAGTGAGTGTGTGTGTTCAAATAAGAACCATAGCTCCTCTATTTATACTAATTGTCAATTGACATTTTGCTCTAGACAAGTCATCCCCAATAAACTATCTGGGCAGACTTTACCTAGGAATACTCAAAACAGTATATTATATTATTAATTGGGGTACTAAAGACCCAACTCAAGAGGAGGCTTTCCGTCATGACTCTATGATGACCAAATACAATAGTAACACCCCGTTGGAGGAATAATAACATCTCCCTTAGGTTACATCAGTAAAATACATTTAGAATATCCTTTGAAGTTACAATATTTCAACACTCCCCCTTAACGAGAAGGTTATTCTACTAACGAGATCATCGTAGACTTTAGGATAACAGAGAGACAATTACAACAGTACATTGAGGAGATACATTTATACGTCACATGAAGTTTTTCACAATTAGTAACTTGGAACAGTTACTCTTCATCTTCTGCATCACATGATCACTTGATCCTTTCTTTGCAGCAATGCATCGATCTTTCGATCCTTCGTAGCAACACTTTGATCTTCTGATCCTTTGCAGCGAAACTTCGATCTTCTCGATCCTTTGCAGCATCGCTCAATCCTTTTGATATTTTGTAGCAACTCTTCAATCCTTTCGATCCTTTTACAACAACACTTTGATCATTTCAATCCTTTGCAGCACTTCGATCTACTTGATCCTTTGCCACCACGCTACCTATAGTACACATGATCTATTTGCGAGATGATCAATCCTTATCACTTTAGGACCTAAGTCCAAGGACGATGCAATCTTCCATCCACGTGATCCATGAAATTGATCAGCTGAATCGTCTACAACTAAATGTAGATCTCGACCGCACCTAGTGCCGATCCATAGCCCATCCATACCACACAGGTTAGGACCTTTCACAAGTGAGTGTTATACTACGTCGTCCGTGAGGATTCATCATAGAGAATCCATACCACATAGGTTAGGACCACTCCCAAGTGAGTGTTAACTCTATGGAATATACATATGAATGTAGCTATACTCTCCATATAAGAGTATCTCAACTACATACACAATGTCAGTCCTGGTGTCCGTGAGGACTCATCATAGAGAATCCATGCCACATAGGTTAGGACCAATCCCAAGTGAGTGTTAACTCTATGGAACCTAAATATGAATGTAGCTATACTCTCCACATAAGAGTATCATCATAGAGAATCCATACCACACAGGTTAGGACCACTCCCATGCGAGTGTTAACTCAATTGAATCTACATATGAATGTATCTATACTCTCCACATAAGAGTATCATCATAGAGAATCCATACCACAGAGGTTAGGAGCACTCCCAAGCGAGTGTTAACTCTATGGAATCTACACATGAATCATTAAAGAGAATTTGAGGTAAAAAATGGGCCTCCTAAGAGATGTACTACAAAATATAAGATATATTAAAATATTATGAGTTAGGGGTTTTATGGGGTAGGTATATATGACAACTCACCTCCTACACTACTTTTTATGCACAATATAAATAACCATGGTTGAGTTACTTTTCTAAATTGACTATGAATACAATTAATAAAATAAGTCTACAATGATGTGACTAAGATTCATTGTAAATTCCCCAAAAAATTATTGTCCTTTAGCATTTATTTGTCTTGAACTTGCAAATGAAATTAAACAAAAAAATATTTTTAGGAGTTCTTTTTTTAGTTTATGTTGACGTTTTATATTTAGTACATTCCTCATCAATTTAATTTTAATGTGATTTAATTGAGATTTATTTACATGTAAAATTTTAACAATATTATTATAATATTTATTGCATTATTAGAATAAATTAATATCAAAATCATAATTTTATTTGATATATTCATTTTATTGTAAATGAATGTTATAGTTAAATATCTTATAGAAAATAATATAAGACTTAATTTATTCTTAAATAAATTATTAAAAAAATATTTATACATTATGAAAATATGTCATATTAGTATATACGATTTTAATGTATATTGTTTTTAGCAATAAAAACATTATGTATATTTTTTTTTGCAATAAAAAAGTTACGAGCAAATAATACATATAAGTCAACACTTGAGTATAAATTCTTTTAATTTATTAGTTGATTTTAATGTATATTAATTTTTAGCAATAAAAAAGTTGTGAATAAATAATATATCATATTAACTTTTCAGAGGAAAAAATACCAGTCTTTGTTATTCATAGGAATCAAAAGACATCATTTACATATACCATTATTTGACTGAGAGAATATAGCATCCCAGAACAATACATAGACATAAGATAAAGCCATACAGACAACTGTCATCCAGAAGTAAAAGTCTGATCATAAAAGACTTTTCTCATCATCCCTGAATAAATCAGGTCAGAATATGTTGATAAAGATCGAAGATGATCGTCAAACAGAGATTCCTGAGCAAGACTTGCTGGCTGAAAGGTCTCATACATAACAGACAAAGATAATCAATCATATGCTGTAAGTCAAAAGCTGAAAAACATGAGACTCGGCAACATTAAAAAAGAACCAATTGGCCATGATTTATGACCATTCCATCCAGAATTTCAGAGAAAGTACCATATCCCATATCCAATTTTAAGGCCTATTTAGAGAGACCATCTGCTTGCGAGTTGTGCTCACGGAATATGTGTTTGAAAATCACCAGAGGGGCCATTTGAAGCATATTTCTTATATCATCACACCAATGCATCAGTGAAGGAACAAACAAGCGCAAAAAGTTTGTTGAGCCAAGATATAATAACCTTAGAGTCACCAAAAATCAAATGCATGGGAAGACCCATCATCATGCTTACTCTAAGAACTGCCCAGAGAGCCAATAATTCTGCTCTAGTATTCGTGCTGCAACCACATCCCATAGAGAAACTGAAGAAATGAGTATCATTTAGATAGATCACAAAACCTGAACCACCTATATTATCCGCAGCAGCTCCATCGAAAAATCCACAAGGAAAGGCTTTCAGAGGTTTTGTACCAATATTCTGAATTTTTTGGATTTTTATTGGACCTGGGTATGACTTTAAGAAACCTTCAACCCTGGAGATAAGAGCAGAGAAAACAGGTTTCTTATTTTTGAAAATGCAGAGATTCCTAAGGAGCCAGATACTCCAGAAGATAAATAGTGGCAGATATCTAAAAGGAACAGAATGCGCAAAGGATTTAAACCAATGGGATAGAAAGGACAGGACAGAACTGAAGGTAGGAAAGGAGAATCCATACTTCCCCGCAAAATGTGCATAAATACACATAGTGAAAGGGAAAACCAAAAAGAGATGGTGTATATCCTCTATATTCCTTTCACACAAAACACAACGGCTCGAGCCATTGGATCCTCTATTCTGTAGCTGATCCCAAGTTAAAATCCGGCCTCTAGCCAATAGCCATGTAAAGCATGCTATTTTCAGAGGTAAATTTTGAGTCCACAAGAAATCCAGAACCGGTTCAATTATTAAGTTAATATGAATATATCATATTAACTTAATAATTGAATGGTGGTACATAAATTCTTTTAATTTATTAATTGAAGCATAAATTATTCTAATATTTTTTTTATATACGAAAATAAATTATTAAAAAAATATTTATACGTTTTGAAAATATTTTTATAATATAAGTACTTATCCAAGACAATTATTTCCACTCCTTGCAACTTAAAAAATTATAAATATAAAATATATATGTAAAAAATCAATGTTACTAATTTGTTAAAAAATGCGTCATAATACAGTTTTACACATTATGTTATAATTTCAAATTAAATATAAATGGCTTAATTAATTTTGTTAATCATTAAAATTTTAAAATATTTTATTATTAAAACTAACATGATAACATTTATTATAATTATTATCATAATGATATTATTATTAATTAATATTTGACATATTATAACAACATAATTTGCATATTATTCTATAAAATAAACTATTAAAAAATTATAATGATTTTTTGTCAAAAAAAAAGTTATAATAAAGTTATAATCATATAAACATTTATCATATCAACATATTGTTTTATACATTCAAACATGATATAAATGAATGCGTATGATTCAATATATATATATATATATATATATATATATATATATATATATATATAACTCATCCATAATTAACATACATATTTCATATTAATATTATTTATGAATTTAATTTATTTTAAAAGTACAAGATTATATATATATATTAGTTTGACATTATGATATTAAATAACATTGAGTGAATATATAATTTAAAATTAAAAAACATGAAAATGACAATATATTATTTTATAAAAAAAATGTGAAATGACTTTTATTGTGAGTACTTTACTTTATGACTAAAAGTACTTATACCACTACCTTGGTTAACTATGGGTTTTCATCCACCATAGAAAATGTGACAAATAAGCATTCTTAACTCATGCAATGCCACCTCGACCATGGGGGATGATGTCATATACTAGAATGTAATTGGTTGATTTTTATAGTATATTTTGGTCCTTTTGAGGCCCATTGTTGACCTCAAATTCTCTCTAATGAGAGTATCATCTGCATAGCAGATCTCATCATTACTCCCCCTTTCCTAGGAAGTTTTCATATCATCAACCTGCTCCCCCTTTGACTGAGAAGGGTTCATGTCTCTGACCTAATCTTCCTTTTTCAAAGATGGTCCAACATTTGTAGTCCCATCACTTCTCCTCCTTGCGAGGAAATTCCTTCCGAACTACACCAAGCTTGTCGCGGAAATACTTGAACTTCATTAGAGAGAGAGAGGCTTGGTTAGTATATCAACAACTTGCTTATCGGTACCCACATACTAGAGCTTGATGGCTCCCTTTTGTACCATATACCTTATATAGAAATATCAGATTTCTATATGCTTCGATTTGTCGTGGAACACCGGATTTTCTGTCATCTTTATACAACTCTGGTTTTCATAGAAAATTACTGTAGTGTCCACCTCCATATCAAATATTCCTGACATCAGCTTTCGAAGCCATGTCGCTTCACAACAAGCAAAGAAAGCTGCAATATACTCTGCTTCAGTCGTGCTGAGAGAAACAGTGGACTATTTCTTACTAAAGCATGAGATCATGGCGGATCCCAGACAATAACATCCACCTGATGTGCTTTTCTTGTCTGCAGCACGTCCTGCCCAATCTGAAGCCGTATATCCATGCAAATTGTAGTCATGATCTCTTCCATAGTACAGTCCCAAATCAATCCTACCTTTTAGTTACCTCATCACATGCCTTGCAGCTATTGAGTGAACCTACCTAGGTTTAACTAGATAATGACTCAAGGTGTTCACAGCAAAGCATATATCTGGCCTTGTGTTCGTCAGATACATTAATGACCCAATAATTTGTCTGCAGTGAGTCGTTTCTACTAGCTCGGATGTCTCATCAAACAACAGCTTTATGTTGGTGTCCATGGGTGTGGCCATGACTTTACAATCCAACATATCAAATATTTTCAATATTTCTACTGCATACTTTCCCTGATGCAGAAAGATTCCTTCTAGGATCTACCACACTTCCAACCCTAGGTAATAATGCATTAATCCAAGATCTTTCATCTTGAATTCTTCGGCTAGCTTCTTCTTGCAATCCTTGATCTGTTTCTCATTTCCAGTTAAAAATAGATCATCCACATATAGTAATAGTATGATTGGTTTATCATCCATAATCTTCATATAAAGATTAGGGTCAGCTTTACTCTTGGTAAATCCCATGCTTGTCAAGAAGCTATCTATTATGCCATACCAAACTCCGGGAGCTTGTTTCAGTCCATACAGAGCCTTTTTCATTGCATACATGAGTTGCTCTGTCTTCAACTTCAAATCCTTGTGGTTGTTCGATGTAAACCTCTTGCTTAATCACACCATTAAGGAAGGTTGTCTTTACATCCATTTGGTGGAAGTCCCATTTCATCATGGAGGCAAGTGCCATGATAGTTCTGATGGAAGTGTACCTTGCTACTGGAGAAAATGTCTCTTCATAATCGATTCCTTATTTATGAGAGAATCCTCTAGCCACAAATCTTGTTTTGTACTTTTCAATACTTCCATCCCCAACATGTTCTATCTTGTAGATCCATTTCAAAGAAACCACACTCTTGTTTTATGGTTTGGGAACTATATCCCAACCATCATTCTTCATGATCGACTGGTATTCCTATGTCATTTCTTCAACCCATTCTTCCTTTTGTGCAGCTTCCTCATAGTTGTTGGGCTCTTGGTCTACAAGATCACACATCAAAGCTACATAACTGGAATATGGCTTTGATCTATTGCTGGTTCTTGTGGAACCTTCTTGTGCTCCATATCTTTCTGCTTCTTGTATGATTTCTCTTCCCCAAGCAGGTTTTCTCTTTCGAGAGATATCCATAGTAGGGGGATCCTGAAGCTCTAAAATGTCACGGTCTTCTTATGCTACTATTTCAGGAGTTGGTTCAGCTTCTATCATTCTGGGAGGTACATCTTCTTCATGTATTTCTTTAAGCTAGAACCTTCTCGATTTCTTAAGAGTTTCCTCTTCATCGAAGGTTACATCCCTACTAATCTCGACATGATGGAATCCTGAAATGTATATTGTGAAGGATTTGGAGACTTCATAGTATCCTACAAATATTCCCTTCTTACTATAAGGATCCAATTTGGTTCTCTTCTCTTTCAGAATATGTACATATACTAGACAACCAAATATCTTGAGATGGCTTACTTTAGGTTTCTTTCCAGTATACACTTCTTCAGGAGTCATGAATTCAAGAGCACTATGAGATAATCTATTTTGCAAATATACGATAGTTCTTGCAGCTTCAGCCCATAGGTGCATAGGGAGGTCTTGGTCATGAATCATGGTCTTCATTGCTTCCATGATAGTTCTATTCTTTCTTTCCACAACACCATTTTGTTGGGGATTATAGGGAGTGGTTAGTTCCCTCTTGATTCCTGCCTCCTTACAGAATGCTTCAAATTCCTTTGAAGTGTATTCTCCACCATTATCTGATCTCAGTGTCTTGATTCTCTTTTTTGACTGGTTCTCTATCAAGGCTTTGAGTTCCTTGAATTTCTTGAACACTTCACTTCTATTCTTCAAAATATCTATCCAAGTCTTTCTTGAGTAATCATCAATAAATGTGACATAGTATTCATATCCACTAAAGGAAATGGAGGGAATAGGACCACATACATCAGAATGGATTAGTTCCAACATACCTTTAGACTTTGTGTCACTTTTTTTAAAAGGGATTATTGATGTTCTTTCCCCGTGCACATCCCTTGCAGGTTCCCTCATGTTCGATATTCAGATCTGATAATCTTGTTACCACATTGCTTACATAGGGCAATGCTTTGTAGTTGATGTGAGCAAGTCTCCTATGCCGCAATTCACTTGAGCTATTAGTCTCATGGACAAGGGTTGTCTTTGGATGTCCTTTGAGCTTGTACAGTTCTCCTTCTTCTTCTCCAATGACTACCGCATCTTCAAGTGTCTTACCCTTGGATCACATGAGTACTTGTCCATCTGTACAAGCAACTCTATATCCTTTCTTGTCTAGAGCTGATATGGAGAGTAGGTTCTTTTTCAAACCTGGTACATACAGTACTTCATTCATCTTCATGGAGGCCCTAGAGTCAAGCTTGTAGCTTGATTCACCAATAGCTTTGATGGGATATTGATAGTCATCTCCTAATGATACTTTCTGGGAAGAGTTCTTCTCTTCAATATTTGACAGAGTTGTCTTCTTTCCTGTCATGTGCTTAGATGCACCACTATCAATAAGCCATGTATCTTCTCCAGGTGTTATAGATCCAGAGAGTGCAGAGAATAACACATATTCCTCTACATCTTCTCCTCTAGTTCTCTTTCGAGGTCTTTCTTCATTCTCATTTTCAGCTAGATGAGCATGATGCCTTTTGTTGTTGTTGTTCTTTAGTGATGAACATTTTATAGCAATATGTCCTAAGTTATGACAGTTGTAGCATTGATAACTTGAGTAATCCTTCTTCTTCTTTCTTCTCTGGAATTTCTTCTTTGAAGGGTTATGATTACTCTTCTTCAAGTTTGATTGATTTATTTCCTTAGTATGGGTAGGTAGAGCTTGATCATCTTCTCTAAGAAGAGCTTCTCTATTGGCTACTCTAGCTTCTTCTTATATGCAATCTTCCCATACTATGTCAAACATCATACTTTCTTTTCTGGAACACAGAGTTTGGATGAATGAGTCCCAAGGTCTAGTGAGGCCATTGAGAGCAGTCATAACCAATTCATCTTCATCAAGAGTATCTCCAATAGCACTTAGCTTCTCTTTGATTTGGGAGATCCTTGTGAAGTAATCTTGAACAGATTCTCCTTTGATCATCTTGGTGCCCTTCAATTGAGTTCTTAGATTCATATTTATGTTGATGTTCTTTCCTTCATACATTTTGGAAAGTGCATCATACATTTTCTTAGGTGTCTTCTTGGATGACACTTGAGGGATCAAGTGATCCTTAATGGAATCATCAACGATCCTCATTGCTTTGATTAGGTCTTGTTCATGCTTTTCCTTAGCTTCGGCTTCTTCAGGTTCTGCAATCTCATTCTTGATGTACTTCTCAAGACCATTCTCTTTCAGAATCGGGCCAATCCTATACTTCCAAGCCAGGAAGTTTTATAGACCTTCCAATTTGTCCTCAAGCTTAGTGCTTGGGGCCATCTTGACCAGTAAGTCACTCAAAAATGAAAATTGTAAAAATAGGAGTTTGACCTTACTAGTAGATGTGCTTGGAGGCGAGTTTGTTGGTCCAACTTCTTTCTGGAGATCCCTAATCTTTAGTCCTCAAATCCTACTTGTAAAGTTGCAGCACTACAACTTTTCTGGTTCTGTTTTGCTACATTTTTTATGGTTCACTGCCAAACTAGGGTTTGTCTTTCCCGGAGATCTAGCCACCCAAAAACTCCAATCAAGGGCTCAATAGATGCACTCTGGGAGGGCGCAACTTTCTATGCAAGTAGATATTCAATCCTCCAACTTTTGCAAAAATCCTAATTTCTTCCAGAGAGAGAGGAGGGGGGATTTCACCTTGTGAAAGCTGCTCTAATCAGGTTAGCTTTGATACCATGTTAAGTTTTTCATATGCTAGACTAGATTCAATAGTATTCAATTCAAAATCATAGCAACATATCAAGAATCACTGATAGAAACACAATCACAATATAGACACAACATTTATCTTGGGAAACCCTCAAGGGGAAGAAAACCCAGCAAAAACTTTCTCTGTATAAGATGTATAAAAGACAATGCCGAAAATAGTTGTTCTCCTGCTTCTGTTCAGTCTCTCTCTCGGTTATATGTGCTACACAAGTGAGTGAGTCTATGTGTTCAAATAAGAACTATAGCTCCTCTATTTGTACTAATTGTCAATTGACGTTTTGCACTAGACAAGTCGGCCCCAATAAACTGTGTGGGCCGACTTTTTCTAGGAATACTCAAAACAATATATTATATTATTAATTGGGGTACTAAAGACCTGACACAAGAGGAGGTTTTACCTCATGACTCTATGATGGCCAAATACAATAGTAACACCCTGCCGGAGGAATAATAACATCTCCCTTGGGTTACATCGGTAAAATACATTTAGAATATCCTTTGAAGTTACAATATTTCAACAAACCTTTACTACAAGTTTGTGGATAGAGAACCTTTGATCCTAGTGCTTTATGTTGATGACTTGTTTTTCACCAGAAATTGGAAACTTATTGAGTAGTGTAAGAGGAAAATAGCCTTTACTACAAGGTTGTGGATAGAGAACCTTTAATCCTGGTGCCTTATGTTGATGACTTGTTCCTCACTGAAAATGAGAAACTTATTGAGTAGTGTAAGAGGAAGCTAGCCTCTGAATTCGAAATGAAGGATCTTGGTTTGATGCACTACATCTTGGGACTAGAAGTATGGCAGAGGCATGATGATATCTTCTTGAGTCAAGGGAAGTACACCATTAAAATCTTGGGGAGGTTTGGGATGATGGACTGTAATTCCATGGCCACGTTGATGGATCCAATCTGAAGAAGCTAAGAGATTATGCTTATGATTTAGATTTGATTGATCCTACTATGTATAGACAGTTGATCAGATCATCAATGTATTTGGTTAGCACCATACAAGATATATGTTTTGTAGTTAGTGCTCTCAACCAATTCCCGAGTGAGCCAAGACAGATACACTGGGTTGCTATAAGACATGTGTTGAGGTACTTGCGTGGCACAGTGGGATATGGCGTGAGTTATGCTTCTAATGGTGACATGAGATTGTAGGGCTATTATGATTCTGATTGGGCATGGAGTGTTGTAGACAAGAAGAGCACCTCCTAGTGTTGCTCCAGTTTGGGATCTGTTGTGATTTCCTGGTGTAGCAAGAAGTAGACCTCAATGGAACAGAGCACAACAAAGGTTGAGCATATTGCAATATGTGTTGTAGCTCGGGAAGAAGTATGTCTTCATAAACTCCTTGTCGGGTTGTTTGGTCAGATGCTAGAGTTGACATTGATTCGTTGTAATAACCAAAGTTGTGTGCAACTAGCTATCAATGAATCTGGTATTTCATGATTAGTCTAGTCTAGAGGTGTAGTCCAACTCTAGTATGTTCCTATAGATGATCATATTGCTGACCTTCTCACCAAGCCTCTTCCCAGGGTAATTTTTGTGTACTATCCTAACTGGATTGGAGTAGTGGAGAATGTTTCCATCGTTAAAAGAGAAGGTTGATTTTGCAGTATCAGTGAGACATTCTCATTGAGACAGGGAGAATGGCTTGGCTCTTCCTTTGAGAGGAAGAGAAAGGGAGATGGTTGATTCTTTACATGTAGACTCCTCAATGGTATGGGTTGAGTTGTTCACTCCTCGATGGACTGAGTTGAGTTGTTACATGTAGACTCCCCGATGGATTGGGTTGAGTTGGTGCATGTTGACTCCTTGATGGATTGGGTTGAGTTGGTGCATGTTAACTCCCCGATGGTCTGGGTTGAATTGTTGACTCCTCGATGGACTGTGTTGAGTTGTCACATGTACACTCCTTGATGGACTGGTTTGATTTGGTGCATGTTGATTCCTCTATGGACTGAGTTGAGTTGGTCCATGTTGACTCCCCGATGTTTTAGGTTTAGTTGTTGACACTTCTTGATGGACTAAGTTGTGTTGGAAGACTTTCCTTATAATACAAAGATGTTTATGACAAACGTATTGCTTAGATGATATTCATATGTGTTCCAGCATGATGATACCTCCCCATTGAAGAGGGAGTGTTGATGATTGTATCCGCGTGAGGTATCCTCACACAAATCGGACCAGCAGTAGATAATAAATAAAAGCAATATTACTATGTTGAAGACAAGTCGACTCAATCAAGAGAAGACAAGTCGACCCCATTAGAAGAAAAGGTCAACCAAAGAAGAGTCTAAATAGAGGTGATGCCTTCTTCATTTGGATATCAAGCAAGTTTGCTCCATGCCAAGAAGGAAGTGAGCAAGAGAGAGAACACTAATTATGGGGTTTCTATCTTTGAAGATATTTTTTTTGGATTATCTTTATCTTGGCTATGTATATGGATGTTTACTGTATCTTGAATTGATATCTCTATAAGAAGGTTGTTGGGATTTTTCCCTTGTGGTTTTCAAGGATAAATCCCAGTGTATTTTGTTTTTGTGCTTTGATTATTCCTTCAGTAATCCTAATTTATATTTCTCTACAAATAAGATTGAAATTATATTGCTACCTTAAAAATCTAACAATGGGAAGATGTCCAATTGGTTTGTGTTCCTTTATGATAGCTTAAAGTTAATTTTCACGTCCCCGACCCTCACACCGACGAAGAGGATGCGACCAACACCTCAATCCAAATGGGAAAATAGCCCCATGAACATGAACAAGGATAAAAGCTAATATTAAAAGCTTAAACATAATCCATAACAGAGATACATAACCAGATGCATGATCCATCAATGCTGAAATTGAAATGATCAAACATCAAATGCTGAAATTAAAACAACTTGAACATAATGCATACAGGATGCATAATCCATCATACATCATACAAAGATGCACAATCCATCAACGTACATCGGAAGCAAACATTCATACAATTTCCGCATTCAACATGTTCATTATAATTCATTTGATCTCAATAGATTAAATTGCAGAGATAAAACGGTCAAGATTACTTATCTTTTGGATGGAGAATTCGCCCGCAACTAGCTACGTCACTGCAACGTTCCACCCAACCATAGGCTAGCGTGCTCATCAATATCTCAGCAATGCTGCCACCCCCGAGCTGGGCATGATTCCTCTAGGATAAGGGTCAATGCATGCCCATACATCGCCAAGGGACACAATCAGCAAACCAACACAGCTGGGTTTATCAGGCCATCAATAAACCGGCCAAGCCAGCACAGTCCGAAGACCAACCACTGCATACCGCAGCAACACAATCCCTTCATAGCCCTGTGAAAAAGGCAAAGACAACCGGGGACAGTCCCAAACAAAAGATGAAACACCACTCAAGCCCACAAGGCAACTCAGAGTTGTTCTTGGCCCTAGCGTGGCCAAAACAACTCAGCTGCAACCCAAAACCAGGGTACTTCAGCAACCACAACACACAATGAATGATAGCAGCAATCCACAGTCCACAGTGGATAAGAAAAAGAACTCCCAGCATAGCCATGGGAAACTCAGCCAACGACTGTGGCAATCAACAGCCAACAAAACGTGGGGAAGACAACAGTCCCACAACGTAATCAGTGAGCACAGCTCACGACATGGGAAAACGACTCCCACGGTCTGTGTGTGAGGAAAACTTGCACCAGACCCCCAAATATAAAGAAGGCCACAACAATCACCACGTAAGGGAGATAGCAGTCCGTCATGGACAATTAAACAAGCGAAAAAACAATAACTATACAGGCTGCACCGAGGAAGAAACTACATACTCTCAGCCTGTGCATGAGGAAACTTGCACCAAGCCGCAAAGCACAGAAGAAAACATACCCGATTCCACTCTGTGGAAAAACATGAGTGACCACCGATAAGTAGCTCCTCTCCTGGCCGCGTGAGACCTAGCAGAACAACTGCCTGTGCGTGAGGAGGACGGACCCGACCTCTGCGTGAGGATCCCCCGAACAGAAAATTGCACCCCCCCCTCACTCAGCCCCGCGTGAGGAGATGAACCCGTAGTGAACCGACCAGCGCGTGAGGGAAATGAGTCGACCTCCTGCTGCGTGCGTCCCTGCGTTGGGAGTGAACAGGCGTGAGGAAGCCGAACCTTCTCTGCGCGTGAGGGTGGGAAGACCATGGAGAGAATGGAATCGTGGGAGAGTGGGAGGAGAATGGAATGTCTGCGGAAGAGTGGAGTGAATGCAGTCATGGGTGGAGTGGGCGCATGGGAAAGGATGGATAGACTTGCAACACCCACCACCACTCAGCAATAACTGCCCCCAACTAACAAAACAAAGCATTGAAGAGGTTGAATGAGACAAGGAAGATGGCAAATCAAAAAGGTGGCCAAAACAACAAGGTGGTAAAACAACAAGGTTTGACATCCCCCACCCCTTATCCTTTGGAATCATGCCCTTTTCATTCAACGTTGCACTGCTGTAGCTGGTTGTGGTTTATTTTAATTGATGTGCCTATTTACATGATGCCACATTATAATGTGCCAGCTAGCATGATATACCATCGGCAACTATCCCCATTGCCGAAATATACACAACCAAATCGATGGTGGGGCTTTTGCCTTTAGCTCCTCACCACGATTAATTACCTTATATACATCATGCAAACGGGGTCAAAACCAGGACGTTACATTCCCCTCCCCCTTGGAATAACACCATCCTCGGTGTTCCAATACATAAGAATACATATACAATACATATACAATTGCACATCAAAATTTTCACAATGCATAAATATATATGTATATATATAATCAAAAGGCAAGAGAGAGCAGCAAGAGTTTTTCCCCTCTTTGTTTTGTTCCTTTCTGGAACCCACACCATCGCAGTGGCTTTTCATGCTCTCAGCCTCTTTCACTTCACCGTGAATGCTGGACCAATCCCTCTTGGTCATGACACTTAGTGTCTTCGGTCCATTCTAGACCTCTAAACCATGGAGTCTCTCCACATGGTTTGTCTCAACTACTAAGATCCTCACGATCCCACTAGGACCTTTTTCATTGCTGCTCATTCCGAGCTTTCTAGGATGGTCACATGTCCACATGCACCCCTATGATGCTCTCATAGTCCTCGCTTCCAGCGATACCTATATTCAAACATTGAATAAATTCAAATGTTTAGTTTATTCTCATTAGTTTTATCTCTTAGAACAAGAGCTTAAAACATCATAACCAAATCATATACACATGTATATTCATAAGCAAAATAATCCAATGCTTATTGTATTGTGCATTTCCTCGTTCGTCCACAGGATCCTGCTTTGCTTTGCAAGCCTTGGGATCGCCTATGGACTTGGATGTTAGGTCAGCACGCAGGCTACCCCACAACATTAAATAATTAATGTCCATCCAGTACACAATCATGTCAACTGGGCTTGGAACTTTACCGTGACCATTTCCAGGTCTAGGATCTACTATGGATCCTCAGGCATATCACAGCCCAACATACACTTATACCAACAATAACCCTTACTCTGCAATCCCTCACAACAACCATTTACCATTTACCTGTTGGGTGCAACACCCAACTGCATCTATTTAGCCTGTCAACACAAGCAATACAAGCAATACAAGCAAACTCATCAGCGTTATTGCTCTAAAACTGTAATCACATTTCATATCATTCACTATCAAGTATTGAGACACCAAGAGTGCGTCCACTCCCTAGGGTGTAATCAATATTGAAAACCCTTTCAAGACTCAACATCGGAAAAGGGTGCACCCTTCTTCGGTGTGTGCCATGTAGGCCCTATTCATACTCAAGCAATCGGTCATCATGGAAATAAAACCAAAACATGTTCTGCATATGGAATTTTTAACAATTAAACATGCATATTCTTATCAAGGGTTACATAACACTTATCCATTTGCCGTCGCAGTATGCCTTTGTTAAGGAGGAATGGAGGCTCCTTCCCTGAGTTAACAGTCCCTCAGTTAGTCATCCCAACTCCTTTTTACATTTCACATTCACACATGTCTTACCGACATAACCCATACCATCTCACTCATGTTATTACCAAACATGTAGTGAAGACGAGATATTTTCAAAATGTCCAATGGCGTTTCACCCGAAACCCATTTCCAAGATAAGGGAAAACCTTCCCATGAAGTTTGGCTCTTGCAGGCCATCACACGTGATCTTCCTGCAATGTGTACTCCTAGCACATTCATCAAATAGCCAAACAGTCAATCATTACCTGATAATACAATCCAAATTGATTGTTCCATAACCAAGCAATGACATTGGTAATCAAATTCAAGAGGAGATTGCAATTCTATCTACTGCAGAAATTGACTTGCTTAATTGTGGGTCTCTTGTAAGCAGCACTACTATTCCCATTATAATTTTATGCTTACTATCATAATATGAATACCCACTTACCATGCGTCCCTCCTGACACAATCTTATACAAGCCAACAATGATTAGTAGTCGTTAGCAATTCTTGAATCCAAAATTCACAATTCAAATTTAACAATCCATTATGCATACCAACTACTTTTACAACTATGAGACTCTTCTCATAAGGTTTGGCTCTTTCACATGGTAGATTCTGGAATTGGTCAGGATCTTACCTCTCACTGCCATGCTCAAAATAATCTACCTGAAACCTAAGCTTCAATCATCCAATACAATCTTATGCAAGCCAATAGTGACTGGTAGTTGTCAGCAATTCCTTAAATCCGAAATTCACAATTCAAATTTAACAACCTATTATGCATACCATATGGTAGATTCTGGCCTTGGTCAGGGTCTTACCTCTCACTTCCATGCTCGAAATAATATACCTAAAACATGAGCTTCAATCAACCAAACACTTGGTAATTCTGGATGCATATAACCTTTTCATTGCTACAACCATCACCGAAGCATTTTTAGAATTTATAAAATTCAAATACTTCCAGCTGTTAGTCACATCAATATATACCAAAACTCATTTACTTCGTGCAATCATCATCATACTAACATTTGCAAGGCATAGTCACATCATTCATGCAATTAAATGAAATGTTTAGATACTTCTTACTTCACAAGCGTATCATTCATACCACCTTGCTCTTCCATAGAGCATTTCTGGAAGCCAATTGATCATGACTATCCTGCATTCATAACAACCTCTGAAATGGTTCCTGAATTGTCATCAATTCATCATTTCAGTCATTAGTTATTCATAATATCACATGCACTCATCTCAATGCATTCATGCAATGCACCACAACGTTGCACCTATACTTACTTTCCTTGGGCTACTAAGCTCAATCAATATATACAAGCATGACACCTCTCTATATTCAAACATCCACATGGTATGAGGTCTCTTACCTTTACCACTCCTTGGAATTTGTCAAAAATCAAACTCTTACCTGCATGGGTCCTACTTACACCCTTGACATGACCAATTCGGTTGGTCCTTTGCAAGAGATTGCAGAGTTTGCTCACCAACTCTTGTTATGGGCTTGTTGCCTTATCCCCTTTCTTCATAGGGTTGCTGGTCACATTTATCAGCATCAGCAACATATTCAGCTAGGTCCATGTCGTCGTTGGTTTTTCCACTAATGCTAACATCAAAGCAATGATTATCATTAGTGGTTCATACAAAACATATCCTCATACATTTTAGCTATAAAACTTAGGAAATGTAACATAGTTAGCAAGACAGGGTTTTAAGGAAAAATTCCCCTTTCAAGTCTTTCATCCTTGCATGGAATTCCTTTTCCACCCAACAGCTGGTCTGACTTCATAGTCCTTGCTACCTTTGGGCATGCAATTTTTTCAGATTTGTCCATTTGATAGCAGCGGCCATCATTAGCACTTTGTTGCTTCATGCTCATATTCTGGTGACTTACCCTTGTTCCCCACTGGATAAGCCTTCCAACGCCTATCCACATGCTTCATTCCGACCTCGGGTGTGAAAACCACACCACTTCTAAAAATGAAGGCTTTCACTGAATCTCGGCATTTTTACACACCACTGCATTTGGACTGGGTGCCAACTTCAGCCAACTGTAACTACTGAGAGACAGCTAAAACCCCACTGAAACAGTCGAAATCTGCTGGAATTTCCCATTTGAAAACCTCAAATTTTCCATTGCAGAATCGGCTCTCACTTCGACTACCCATCCGACGTTTCGGCTATCCAAACCACTAGCTTCTCCGTTGTTCCTCAGAAATCGGATCTTCTAACCTATCAGACGGCTAGTTCTCTAAGCTTCCGACACTCCGGCAGCCCGATCTTTATCTTTCATCCGACTTCATTGGCGGTTCAATCAACTAAATTTTTCTGACGTGTCGGGCCGATCTTCCTTTGGCTTCCGACGAATCGGCGGACCGATCCTCTAATTTCTTCCGACATGTCGGCGCTCCGATCTTCTAAATCTTTCCGACGTTTTCTATACTTAGAAAAATTTTCAACCTTTCAAAATTTTTCCTTTTCTACCTTCCTCCGTCGACAGCATCGGAAGTCCTTTCGGCTAACTAAGTCGACGTATCGGCACCCTCAACATCTTTCTTCCGCCGCTCCTACGGCTCCGTCCCCTTCTTTTCATCGGCGAAGTAGTTCCACCAACAGCCGCAACAGCGGCCCACCAACTTCCTTCTTCTCCCGATCGACGACCCAACCTGATCGGTATCAGCGATCATTTCTCAATGACTTTTGCTTCCGCAACGGTGGCACGCAGAACACTTTCTGCTTCCGACGGTCGATGTTTTCCGGACTTAGAGAAATTTTCAAAAATTTCCCCTTTAGTCTTCCTTTGGTGCCTGATCGGCGTCGGCAGTCTTTCTCATCGGAAGACTTAGCGCTTTTCGCTTCCGCAACGACGTGCGCACGAATGTTATTTTCTTCTGATTTCGGCCTTAGAAAGATTTTCAAACTTTCTTCATGGCGTCGGCGGTCGAAGAACTTATCCATCGGGCGCGTAGTTGTTTCGCCATTTGCAACAGCTGATGCTCGATCCACTATTTTCTTCCGACGGACACCGAACCCTTAGAAAAATTTTCAAACTTTTTTCTATGTCATCGGCGACTAGAAGGACTAGCATCGGTGGAATAGTTCGTTCCGCAGCCGCAACGGCGGCACTCGTTCCACCTTTTTTCGCCGACAATTTCATCACTTAGACAAATTTTTGAAATTTTTTTCTTTCTTCTTTCCGCCGAATATAACACCTGTCAGCAGTCGGAACCACTGTTGCATCGGCGTCCTAGCCCCTTTGGCAACCGCAACGGCAGACTGGAAACTGCTAAACTCTTCCGCCGACCATTTCAACACTTAACCAAATTTCTTTTGAAACTTTCCGCCTGTCGGCAATCGGATCACTACTCTGTCAGCGATTTAGTCTTTTCGACAACCGCAACGACGAACTGTCAAACACTAAATCCTTCCGCCACATCGGAAGTCTGTTCTTCTTAGTGCCCCGATGAGCCGTCTGTTCAACACTTAGACATATTTTTGAATTTTTCCAGCCATTCAATTCTAATCTCTGCTGGGCAGAAGGAAATTCTTCTTCTGTCACTGCATCCTGGTGGTCCATTCAAGCCCATGCTGCAACATGAGCTTTGATACCACTCTGTCACGTCCCCGACCCTCACACTGGCGAAGAGGACGCGAGCAACACCTCAATCCAAACGGACAAACAGCCCCATGAACATGAACAAGGATAAAAGCTAATATTAAAAGCTTAAACATAATCCATAACAGAGATACATAACCAGATGCATGATCCATCAATGCTGAAATTGAAATGATCAAACATCAAATGCTGAAATTAAAACAACTTGAACATAATGCATACAGGATGCATAATCCATCATACAAAGATGCACAGTCCATCAACGTATAGCGGAAGCAAACATTCATACAATTTCCGCATTCAACATGTTCATTATAATTCATTTGATCTCAATAAATTAAATTGCAGAGATAAAATGGTCAAGATTACTTATCTTTTGGATGGAGAATTCGCCCGCAACCAGCTACGTCGCTGCAACGCTCCACCCAACCATAGGCCATCGTGCTCATCAATCTCTCAGCAACGCTGCCACCCCCGAGCTGGGCATGATTCCTCCAGGATAAGGGTCAATGCAGGCTCATACATAGCCAAGGGACACAATCAGCAAACCAACATAGCTGGGTTTATTAGGCCATCAACAAACTGGCCAAGCCAGCACAGTTCGAATACCAACCACTGCATACCGCAGCAACACAATCCCTTCACAACCCTGTGAAGAAGGCAAAGACAACCGGGGACAGTTCCAAACAAAAGATGAAACACCGCTCAAGCCCACAAGGCAACTCAGAGTTGTTCTTAGCCCTAGCGTGGCCAAAACAACTTAGCTGCAACCCAAAACCAGGGTACTTCAGCAACCACAACACACAATGAATGATAGCAGCAATCCACAGTCCATAGTGGATAAGAAACAGAACTCCCAGCATAGCCATGGGAAACCCAGCCAACGACTGTGGCAATCAACAGCCAACAAAACGTGGGGAAGACAACAGTCCCACAACGTAATCAGTGAGCACGGCTCACGACATGGGAAAACGACTCCCACGGTCTGTGCATGAGGAAAAATTGCACCAGACCCCCAAATATAAAGAAGGCCACAACAATCACCACATAAGGGAGACAGCAGTCCGTCATGGACAATTAAACAAGCGGAAAAACAATAATTATACAGGCCGCACCGAGGAAGAAACTACATACTCTCAGCCTGTGCGTGAGGAAACTTGCACCTAGCCGTGAAGCACAGAGGAAAACATACCCAATTCCACTCTGTGGAAAAATGTGAGTGACCACCGATAAGCAGCTCCCCTCCTGGCCGCGTGAGACCCAGCGGAACAACTGCCTGTGCGTGAGGAGGACGGACCCGACCTCTGCGTGAGGATCCCCCGAATAGAAATCGCACCCCCCCTCACTCAGCCCCGCGTGAGGAGATGAACCCGCAGTGAACCGACCAGCGCGTGAGGGAAATGAGTCGACCTCCTGCTGCGCGTGTCCCTGCGTTGGGAGTGAGAACAGGCGAGAGGAAGCCGAACCTTCTCTGCACGTGAGGGTGGGCAGACCATGGAGAGAATGGAATCGTGGGAGAGTGGGAGGAGAATGGAATGTCTGCGGAAGAGTGGAGTGAATGCAGTCATGGGTGGAGTGGGCGCGTGGGCAAGGATGGACGGACCTGCCACACCCACCACCACTTAGAAATAATTGCCCCCAACTAACAAAACAAAGCATTGAAGAGGTTGAATGAGACAAGGAAGATGGCAAATCAAAAAGGTGGCCAAAACAACAAGGTTTGACATCCCCCACCCCTTATCCTTTGGAATTATGCCCTTTTCATTCAACGTTGCACTGTCGTAGCTGGTTGTGGTTTATTTTAATTGATGTGTGTGTTTACATGATGCCGCATTATAATGTGTCGGCTAGCACGATATACCATCGGCAACTATCCCCATTGTCGAAACATACACAACCAAATCGATGGTGGGGCTTTTGCCTTTAGCTCCTCACCACGATTAATTACATTATATACATCATGCAAACGGGGTCAAAACCGGGACGTTACATTAATTTGACACGACCAAAGCCAAAAGTGATAGGTTCAATCTCAACTTTTTTTTGACACCACAAAACCAAAAGACATGGGTTCAATCTCATATTGTTCTTGTAGGGTTAGTAATTGAGGAAATACTTGCAGTTGGTTTATGAGTAGTTATATGAGCTCTTTTGAGTCGTTGACACCACTTTATGGGTACAATGCAAGATGGGTTTAGTAAGGTTTGAAATTGAGGTTCCAAGTGAAGGAGAAAATAGTTTGTGAGTAGTTATATGAGCTCTTTTGAGTCGTTGTTGACGCCACTTTATGGGTACAATGCAAGATGGGTCTAGTAAGGTCTAAAAAAAGGTTCCAAATGAAGGAGAAAATAGTTTCAAATGAGAGCTTGTTTGAGATGGAGAAGTATAAATAATTAGTGGTAGCAATGGTGAAGTTGAAGTTTTTTTTAGGATTAAAAACCATTGAAGGGAGAGGATGCATAAGATATGGCAGATCTATGTAGGGATACAAACAATCCTTAATCTTATGTGCATCCATGAACATATGCTTAGATTTGTTGGCATTAAACAGAGATAGTAAGAAACATGTTGTCCCCATTGATTTAGAAAATAGGGCCAATAATCCTTCGTTGTATTACATAAGTGGCCCTTAACCTATTATATACCTCAATTGCAAAAGTCTTGATGAGGTCATGAATATTATACTTGCTCGGGGAGGATGGTCTAAAACACAAAATCCCCTTTATAAAGATAGGGTCTAGTAAAAAGATTTATCCATGATATGAACATGGGGATTCACTAGGGTACTAGCTCTTTGGTGGCAATAGGTGTCATTGGTGGATTAAGAGATCATATTGGATGAAAAATAACCTATTGATACAATGATGGAAGTAGTAGCTCATGAATTATATGGTGCATTTCCTTTTGATTAGTATGATAAATATGCCACATTATATTTATCACAACATAGATGCAATGTAATCCAAGATTTATTATGTAAAACAAAATATCGTGACAATATTGCATATTTGAGACATTATATAATTCCAATTCTTGGTAGAATTCCATATATTGTTCAAGAAATATTTTTAAAAGAAAAAAAATGATATTGAAGAATTTTCTGTGGTTGGGATACATGAAGAAATAGTTGAAACATTGCTGCAAGAATGTGTTACAAGAAAATCTTCTAAACCTTTGAAAAAAAAATTATTATTTGTGATAGTGGTTTTGATGATTTTATTGTAGCTTATAGCTTTGGTTACAAGAAGCCTTAACAGTAAAAAAAGGTACAAATATTTTTTGCCTACTAGAAGCTTTGGCAAACACTTTAAATTTACATTTTGCGGAATTGGCAGAACAAATACACCATGGAAAGATGCTACTATGAAGAAACCAAAGAAGTTGTATTTCATAAAGTATAGAACACGCAAAACCATGTGTGGCATCTCTCTTCTCCTATTTTGATATAAGATATATTTCATTTTTTGTTCATTAAGGGACATGCTTGTGAAAACAAGATGTCGCTTTAATGGCTTTGATCATTTTTCAATTTATGTATTGTAAATTCTAGAATACTAAGAGACAAAGCCAAATAATCGTTAGAGGCCCCTCGTAGAGTTTATGTATCAAGTTTTCCTCAATTTTTTTGAAGTTATGCCCATCTTTTGTATAAATAGCATGGAGTAACAAATTTAGTAGAAGTAGATCTATATAATAAATTAATTCTATATGAAATTTTACGAAGGCATTTGACGAGAAATCTAGGTTCTCGTGTTTATGCATTTACTAGTTATTGGGTTCTATATATGTTGTTATGATGATGATATTATGCCATTCTTAATAGATGATGTTTGATGTTCCTCATGATTATATGGTCTGTGTAAGATGGTTCATTCTAACTTGTAATCTTATGAGGTTATTATAATGATGACATGTCAAAGATAAGATTTAGTTTTTGTATGATGATGTACATGTCAAAGATAAGATTTAGTTTTTGTATGATGATGTTATAATTTTATGGTAGTATGTTCCACTTCCATCATATTCATGTTGCCTCATGATCATGATAATTATTGCTACTACAAACAATTTAACATTTAATGAAAGTTCATGTGATGAAGATGATTACTTTTTCGTACATTATGTTGTTGAGACAATATATATCTATGAACAATGTGCACACTTTGCTTTGTTTAATTTCATGCTATCCTTATGATCAGGTGATGTGCTTAATTTAGCATGTGCTACTGTGTAAACTTAAATTAATTTAGCATACTAATTAAATATTAAGTAAACCTGATAAGGTGTGGTTTTACATGCAAAATTTCTAGTACTTATGGCAAAAAAAATAATGATTAAGCAATAACACGATATTCTAGTAATAAAGATGACATTTTTTGTGATGTGGGATGACTAGTGGTAGCATGTGTTCTTTGAATTTTTTAGTAAATATGATGTGATGCAATAACTACTGTGGGTTTGTGGATACAATAGAATCATGAAGTAATGCGATGTTGTATGTGAACTTGTTTTGTGATGATGAATGAATGACTATATGATTGGGTGTAATTGTTACAAGAATTCCACTCTTTGGCATTCGAGGTCGAGTCATTTTAGAAACCACGTTCTCGTGGGAGCCCATAAACACAAGGGAGTATGTGTTAGGGATCGACTCACTCACTAATACCTTGACAACAGTTCTTTATTACAGTTAATGAAAGTCCATGGCTTGAGGTACATTAGGCATAGAGGGAGGTATATGGAGAAGGACTTTTGATACCTGGGGTTGGTTTCCTTTGAGGGATATGGAGGGTGTCAGGGCCAACCTTTCAAGATGCCTGGTTGACCAAAATCTGTTGATGTCGATGAGGTGACAAGATGTGACCAAAATTTGATGCAACCAATGAGGTCAAAATAGATATCGAAAGTCGACCAAAATACAGTGCGGTTGATGAGGTCCATAGATCGGTTAGCCTTTAGGTTAAGTGCAAAGCTTTCAATGCCTATTGTATTATCCGTGGAAAGTTTATAGTAGAGGGCCCATGCCATGGCGAGTGGACCACCTAGAGTGTTGTCATGGAGGATTATGGAGGTTTTTTGGGTGGTATGATTCTTAGGTAGAGGGTCAGTAAGGAATGAGGGAGTTTTTTTTTGGGGGGGGGTGTTATGTCTTTCTATATCATTGAGCCAATTTTGATTTATTATCTATTTATTCTTACTGTTTATGTCATGTTTATGATGTGTATGATGAAATTAATGTATTACATGTATGAATGGTTGCATATTAGACCCTAGGTAATTAAAAAAGAACATATTGTAATTCAGATGTTGAATGTATTAGTGAAGGAGGAAATGCGTGTTGGAATCAGTTTCTTTTCAAAGTAGTTTTTCCTCATTTATGAAATATGTTGGAATATATTAAACCCATAATTAACATAGGATAAAATAATTAATCATTATTTGATTAATTATTCATCCACTGGCTTAATTAGTTGGCATCCACTTGCACCTTAAAGTTAATACATGCCATATATATATCCTAGGAATGATTTATTTCTAATTCTAGGTTGATCTTGACCACCTTTTGACCATCCAGAATTAGTATACAACACTTTACAATAGATTCTGCTTTATTCTACTTTTCATACTTTTCTATGGATAAGATAAAGCTAGTCAAACTAGGAAACCGGGTGCTTTTGTCGCCAACCCATCCTTCATGAATTTTCCTCCATTTTCTAGGATTAGCATTTTTTTTCATCTCCTTGACAACTCACTCATGCTTTTTCCAATTCGTGAGGTCCTTGATAGATTTGAGAAGTGCTTTAGCCACCTATGACGGTTTGCTATATTTTGGTAAGTCAACATTTTTTAGCTTTATGAGTTGTCTGCATACAACTCGATTTTCCTATGAGAGATGTACTATTTATGTACACTATTATTTATCATTATTCAATGGAAGGATACACGCCAATATTTATCTCTTCATTCATGTGATTCAATCTTTTTTCTTTTCTCTAGTTTTCCTGTGTATGCTTGTGAGAATTCTTAGTAGCAAGATCTATTTCATGTGCTTCTTCTTAGCATCATTTCTCATAGCATTGATCTATTATTTCTACATGGTATCAGAGTTACAGAGAGCATAACCTTGTAATCTTCTACATGGTATCAAAGCAGCAAGGTTGATCAAGTTCTACAGAGTTGAGGAGCGCATCCAGTCTCCTATCCCTCTCTGAAGAAGAGCTTGTCTAGCTTACAATATTTTCTACTAGTTTTGTTTTGCAGGTTGCAGAGAGTATCTCCTATATCATATCAACAACTTCTATATTGATTAAAAAGTTCATCTACTATCTCCTTTCAACTATACTGATTGGAAGCCAAAGATGAGCGCATACTTGAAGAGCCAATGTCTCTTTGATGTCTCCATTGGTGCATTGAGCGAACCTGAGTCTTATGAAGAGAAGATTGATTTGCTTAATAATTGTGATAGAGCTTATGGAATTATGTGTTTGGGAATGTATCCAAATAAACATCATCGCATAGATTCTATTGAGTATCCATTTGATCTTTGGAAGAATTTGGACAAAGCTTTTTGTTTGCAGGAAATAGAAGATGAAGCATGGAGCGAACCCAACATCTCCTGTTGTTCTCTCTCTCAATATTTCTTGGCCTCTATATTCTCTGATGAAGTTGACCATGATGAAGAAGTTTCTCATACTGTTCATGTTGCTGCTACTCTTCTTGATTCGAATGCTTCCTCCTTCAATGAAGAAGCAAATATTGAAGAACCATCATTTTTTGTGTCTCTTGAAGGTGATTTTTCTTCTTGTGATACTAATGATAAAAAAGAAGTAATATATGGAGTTTCTATTGATATTGATGATATTGATATTGATGATGAACCTATCACCCATTCATTGTTCTCTATATCTCCTATCTTAGATTCTGAGATCTATGTGTTAGATCCTTCACACTTTGCGCATACCTCTCTCATTGATGGTGCGTAACCTAGTGATTTCTAGGATGTTTGCTTAACTAAATCAAGCCTTATTTTTGTCATACCACTTACCTTACTTAATCTCATGTACTTCAGCATCTCCTCCTTTTTTCTTGGCATCGATACTCAAAACCTCCTTGAAGATTGTGAACATCTCAATCTTTCCTCCTTTCATACAGAGGATTCATTACCAGTGTATTCCCATGAATCTACTGATATGATTATATGTGATCCTTTGGATTCTAATTTAGAAGCATATTTTCAGGTTCATACACATATAATACCACCATCCACACCATCTACCATACCTTTGAATAATCCTAAGACTATACAGATCCCAAGTTCACTAGTTGATTCCTCATTGGTCTCTTATGCAGTGTTATTTATCTTACATGATTTGAAGTCTTTCCTATCTTTCAATGCCTAGTTATTCATGTCCCTTGTCATCTTTGGACTGATATTAAACATGTTTGGATCTCTTCTAAACACTTATGGTTAAGATCTTAAGCCCATCCATCATTCAGATTTTTACACCTATCAGTTTTCCCCTGTTGCTCATAGTTTTCCTAGTATAGCCCTATATCTTCATGAAACAATTGAATCCTTTGTCCTTGTTGTTCCATATGTTAATATTTGTAATATATCAGAGTTTTATCAGCCTCATATTAGATCTGGAAAGGTGCCACATCAGATTGGAAGATTGACATGTGATTCACATCACAATTTTGCAGCTATTCAAGGAATTAGGTGTGAAATTAATGGTCCTAATTTTTGTACTCTTTGGAAAGGAGTATGCATAGATATCTTTTCCATTTCATATTATGTTTGCATATCAGAGTTTGAAAGCAGCAAGAAGCATTCAGATAATGCTCCTACTTCATCAGTTGATGAGATACAAGGAGTCTCTCCTCTTCCTTCTTGCAGGTTCTACACTCTAACGCATGATCATGAAGTTCATGATTTCTTCAGCAAGTCCTTCATCTAGAAGCAGTTCATTCAGCTCATTAAAGTGAAGATGAAGATATGTTGAAGACATATTTCAAATTTTGTGCCTTGTCCTATCTTGAGGGAGGATTTTCCCCATGTGGTTTTGCCTCTTTCTTCACTTTTCTGGACATAATAATTGTTAAAGGGTGACCATATCCTTCTTGCTGGGCCCTATATGCATCTACATTTTTTGTCATACCATCATAAAGTCAGACTTATAGGGGGGGTGTTGGAATATATTAACCCATAATTAACTTAGGATAAAATAATTAATCATTATTTGATTAATTACTCACCCACTAGCTTAATTAGTTGGCATCCACTTGCACCTTAAAGTCAATACATGCCATCTATATCCTGGGAATGATTTTTTTCTAATTTTGGGTTGATATTGACCACCTTTTAACCATCCAGAATTAGTATACAGCACTTTACAACAAATTCTGCTTTTCCTACTTTTCTGTGGATAAGGTAAAGCTAGTCAAACTAGGAAACCGGGTGCTTTTGTTTCCAACCCATCTTTCAAGACTTTTCCTCCATTTTCTAGGATAAGCATGTTTTTCCATCTCCTTGACAACTCACTCATGCTTTTTTTAATTCGTGAGGTCCCTGATAGATTTGGGAAGTGTTTTAGCCACCTATGGGGGTTTGCTATATTTTGGTAAGTCAACATTTTTTAGCTTTATGAGTTGTCTCCATACAACTCGATCTTCCTATGAGAGATGTACTATTTATGTACACTATTATTCATCATTATTCAATGGAAGGATACACACCAATATTCATCTCTTCATTCATGTGATTCAATCTCTTTTCTTCTCTCTAGTTTTCTTGTGTATGTTTGTGAGAATTCTTAGTAGCAAGATCTATTTTCTGTGCTTCATCTTAGCATCATTGCTCATAGCATTGATCTATTATTTCTACAAAATAGTTAGTCCTAGAATAAAATCTACATCTTCTTCTAATTCTTTAAGGGTTAGTTGAATATCTAAAAGAGGAGTTAGTTGAACCATATTTATAGCTTTATCTTAACGATCTTCCAGTATTCTAGGCTTCCATCTTTCTTCAACATGTTGGGAAATTTCAAGCCAAAAAATAGGCTTGATCTTTTTAGACCTTTCTGTAATATTTAAATCTGTCAATTCTTCATCAATAAGGCCAAATTTAAACTATTTGTCTTTCTTTTATGGCGTTTCTCCTATTTGTATCCTGGAAATATCATGTTTTATACTATCTATACTTTTTCACATGATTGTATGCATCTATATAGATATTCAATAGTGAGTTGCATTTTGTGAACATCTGTATGCAAATCATCTAAATTATGTGAAAGACATCTGAGTGTTGTATTTTGCCAGTTTTGCATATGCAAAGAAGAATCTAATTCATCTTCTTTTTTACATACCATTCTGAAATTTGCAGGAGATTTTATTTTCCCATCTTCAGACCATTTAGGAAAATTACCCAAAGAAGAAAATCTTCCTTCTTTGTAGTCAGTATCTCCAAGAGGAGTATTTTCTTCTCTGTGATCATCCTTTCTAGGTAATTTCCATTCTAACCCAACCATCATAGCTATGTGGTTGACAAGACTGTGAATTATGGCATGACACTTTTTGCATTTTGATCCATTTCTTTCATGAATCAAATCTTCATGCAGACATCGAGTGCCTGCTTCTCTGAAATAAGAACTAGAAGGTAAAAATATGGAAGATTTTCTAAAAGAAAGACAACTTTTACTTCAATCTAGCATCTAGATCCTAGTGTTGGCTGGAAGAGAACTTTGAATTTCATTTTGAACTAGAGCCATATCAAAAAGCTAACTTTTGGGAACTGGTAGTTCTTTCCAAGAAATAGTAGATGCAGATATAGACTGACTTGAAAAATATGTATGCATTACTATGGTTTTTCCTTGCTTTCTTCCATGAATAAAAATTGGATTCAAGGTGTTTGTGATCATGTAACAGACTCTATAGTGAAGAGCTAAGTGTTCACTCTTGTGCTTCATATCAAGAACAAAATTCTATAGATGAAAGGTGAGGACATCCATAATATTACGATCAGAGAGAGAAAGCTGAAAATTTGGGTATACATACATGTGTACTGGGCCATCATGAAGAGGAACTTGCTTAGCACTAATTAATGCGTCGACAAATGATTTGTATCGGGAATCCAACAAGCAAGCCATAACTGAAGCATTAAGGCCTTTAATAAATAATGGAGTGAGTCCCATTTGTACACAACCAAGATGAAGAAATCTATATCCTTCTCTAAATTTCTTGAGCTCATTGTATTGCATGAAGGATAGGAAATGATTGTTCAAGTGAGTGTCTTCTATGGATATGAAATTCTGTGAAATATAGTAATGGGTTTGGGATTTTAGAGCAAAAGAACCTAGCTTATATGCATCTGAAAGTTTGAGAGGGGGAAGACGCCATTCTGTAAAAAGATATGATCCAGTGTTACCGCAAGGTTATAGAAGTTTTGCAGAAAGCTCTACATATAAACCCTTTAGTAGAGACCCTCCTTTTCATAGTTTGTTTCCTAGTGAGTCTAGTAGTAAGTTGTAAGCAACAAGAAACAAAGAAGATAAGGATCTGGAAAAGCTTCGAAGGAAGCATGCGAAAACTATGCATATAATGAAGCTTTAAGAAGAAAAGTTGCAAATAGAAAAAATTGTTGAGTATATAGTTTCCATTGATTTCAAAGGTGTTCATGAATGACAAAGAAATAACTAGTAGATATTATTAAATTGAGCACATAGATCTGTGGACAAACACACAACTCACATGATATATCACACAATTTACTCAGTTATTGAAGAATGAAACAGTACAAAAATGGCTTGCAGCTGTGAATGCTTTTCATTAATCAAAGAATAATTAGATAGATAATTACAATGAAGTACAATGGCTTTAATAGCCACAATCAATTCGAATCCACATGAGGAAGTTTGAATTGATTAGACTCTACTTGACTGTAGGTAACCAAGACCTTGTCTAAATCACTATCGAAGGACTCAATTGTTCACTGACCTTGTCTAAACCATAACCAAAGTTCATTGGAGCTCTAAAACACAGCTCAAGTGTTACATTCAATGTTGACTAAGGTTGACTGACAGTGGTAGGTGAGAAATGCGCCCCACATGAGTGCATTCAAGTAAACCTGGTGCTAACTAAATGTAGAAGACTAAAACTAAATGTAACTGACTCCTAGCTTAGCTTGACTAGTCATCAACTGAAGTGAACTGACCTTGGTTGGTTTCGGCACTCCCAGTGGCTTCCTAAATTGTAGGGATTGGTCTAGGAGGATCCTAAACTGATGCAATCAAGTGTAATCAGTGGCATTGAGCCTCAATTAATGTTCTCCACACTTTAGTAACTGAAACATGTGCCCCAATTAGGTCAAGTGGACCCAATGGTGTTAATGACTATAAATAGACTGGATGGACTCCCGATTTAGACATGACTCCCGATTTAGACATATGACCAAATTTGGACAAGGGAGGATTAATAATCCTATCACCCTCCCTGAATGCTAACTTGGACAATCTATGAGCCCTGGTAACTAAGACCATAGTTCACCCATTACATCAAGTAAAGTAAAGTAACTACTCAAAAACAAGGTGCTGGGGAAAAACCACATGGGAAAAAATCCCCCCCTCTAATTAAGCAGGTAGAATCAGGATCAATCTGGTTCTTCTGTGCACAGGTATTTCGAGGCCTAGCATGTGAACCTCTCCATCATTATGTCTGGAGGAATCTTTCTCTTTGGAAGAAGAATGATATGCTCAATTAAATCAGAAATATAGACAGCTGTCGGATGAAGACTGGACCCATGTAGAGCAACTAAAGTCAACTGAAAAGTGAGAAAAGGTTCTTGAGAATTCAGAGAATGTGAGGAACACTCAAGAAACTGATATGTTGCACCCATGAAAAGAAAACCATGAGTGATAAGAATAGCCCCAAGTGTTAGGAGCAGGTGTCCAAGCGGATGTAGAAAATCTTCCTTTTTACTAGTTCTGTGAGGAGACGAGCATGTGATCAATGGTAGAGAAGCATTGGGAATGTTTAGAGCAAATGCTTGAGCTCCATAGTCTGATATAGCTTCTGAAATAGATAATGAATGACATAATAAAATATCAACAACCTCATATGAGGAAACTAACACCAAATCCCCATCAGCAGTTTTGAAGAGAAAGTGCGGTACTTGATTTTTCACACCGGAATTGGTGAGAGCGGCTACAAGCATGACTGAAGGCTTTTGGATTTTAAAATATGAACCAAATAATACCATATCAGAAAGTAAATCAGATCTAAATAGGTTTAAAACAGATCCAAAACTGTGAAATGGAATCAAATCCCCAGCAGTAGTTTTGTAGGAGACTTGCGGTACTTGTTTCTTCACACCGTTGATGAGAACAGCTACAAGCGGTACTAAAAGATTATGAATTTGATATATTAAACCAAGCAATATCAGATCAGATCTAATTAATATCATATCAGATCCAATAAGGTTAATATCATATTCAAATAAATGGTTAATCGAGACGGTGGATGCACAGCTTTGTTCTTCTTCAGAATTTTGAATTTTGGTGCATGCAATCCTGCAGGAATTTGCTAGAAAATATAGATCATGGGGAGAGAATGGATCACTCTGGTAATCTGATATTTCTTCCAAAATATCCAAGGTATCACATATTTTCACACCAGCAGCAACATTAGAGGGAGAAAAATCAAATTTCTCTTTACTTTCGGAAGCAATTATTGGTAAATTTTGCACATAATTTTTCTTCAATATTAGAGATTTGAATGTCTTATTCTATTTCAGCAATATGAGAAGATGAGATATCAAAGATCTCATGAACTTCCGAAGCATCAAGAGAAGGATTCACCGCATGGAGACTGTCTTCAATTCAAATTGACTATGTAGAAGTTTATGCTTCTTCTTCATCTTGAACAACTTCATCAGAGAGAGTGGAGGCCGAGATTTTTGGATCAAGGATGCTTATGGTGTTGGATGTGCTCTCCAAATTTCTATTATGATCCTCATAAATCATTCCAAAGGTTCTATCCAATCTTGTCCAGAGTTCCTGTGGATCTTTAATAGATCTACTGAGGTAGCGCAAGCTAGGAGAAAGAGTCAGTTTTATTATTTCAAAAGCTGCATCCTTTGCATTTAGCCAGTAATTTTCACTCTCAAAAGACTTTCTACCGAGTCCATTAGACACCCAAAGGAGATCTTGTCTTTTCAGAAATATAATTATCTTCACATTCCATTCATAATAGTTTAAGGATCGGGTTAGAAGAGGAACTGATGAATCCATTCAAAGTTGTACCTGCAAAACAAAAACGGGCCACCGTAAGGTCGGACAACCTGCACTTTTGGAATTTTCTTCACACCTAGCTTAGTTAATCAAGAAAGCTTGATCAACAATTCCTTTTCTTGGGGTATTAAGTGGTAAATTCTCCGCTTCTGGTGCAGTGCTGGAAGGAGCAATTTCGCTCAAAAAATGATCAAGTAGGAGATCTGAGGAGGAGAAGTGCCTTGTCCGTCGAGGCTCTGACACCATATTAAATTGAGCACATAGATCTGTGTACAAACACACAACTCACATGATAGATCACACAATTTACTCAGTTATTGAAGAATGAAACAGTGCAAAAATGGCTTGCAACTGTGAATGCTTTTCATTAATCAAAGAGTAATTAGATAGATAATTACAATGAAGTACAATGGCTTTAATAGCCACAAGAAATTTGAATCCACATGAGGAAGTTTGAATTGATTAGACTCTACTTGACTGTAGGTAACCAAGACCTTGTCTAAATCACTATCGGAGGACTCAATAGTTAACTGACCTTATCTAAACCATAACCGAAGTTCATCGGAGCTCTAAAACACAACTTAAGTGTTACATTAAGTGTTGACTAAGGTTAACTGACAGTGGTAGGTGAGAAATGCGCCCCACATGAGTGCAGTCAAGTAAACCTAGCACTAACTGAATGTAGAGGACTAGAACTAAATGTAACTGACTCCTAACTTAGCTTGACTAGTCATCAACTGAAGTGAACTGACCTTGGTTGGTTTCGGCACTCCCAGTGGCTTCCTAAATTCTAGGGAGTGGTCTAGGAGGATCCTAAACTGATGCAATCAAGTGTAATCAATGGTTGTGAGCCTCAATTAGTGTTCCCCACACTTTAGTAATTGAAACATGTGCCCCAATTAGGTCAAGTGGACATAATGGTGTTAATGACTATAAATAGACTGGATGGACTCCCGATTTAGACATGACTCCCGATTTAGACATATGACCAAATTTGGACAAGGGAGGATTGATAATCCTAACATATATGGTAGCAGGATGAGTTCAACAATAACAAAGGAAAAGTTTGAGTGTATGCATGTATGAGTGAAGAGAGAGTGTGGAGTGGAGAGTGTAGAAACTGTGTGTTTGGGAAAATTGTATCTTTGGTTAAGTTCAATGAAGAACATAGTTTACTTTGCAATTATTTGAATCTTTGTGTGTGTATGGGTGTATTCTGAAATATGATATAAGGAAAGGAGATCGTTGCAGAAAGGAATTGATCGTTCCACTGATCAATTCAATCACAGAGTTAAAGATATGCATCTTGGACAAATCAATGGTTGAAAACAGATTTCACCGTTAGAAGATGTGCCCGAGATAAGCCTAAACCAACCGCCATATGACTGAAGATCGTGCAGTGGAGATTAAAGATGGAATAAGATCAACGGATGAAGAAGATTCCGTCGATAAATGAGCGAGGAGGATAAAAGGTGAGTCGAGTTGCAAAATTAGAACTAATTGCTGAAAATCAAACTGAGATCAATGGCCGAGGTTGATCATTAAAATAGATCGACGACGCACAACAATTTTGTTGGGTGGAGTTGCGCGGTTTGGAAAACTTTTGATGTGCGCATAATTTCCTTAAAATTCACTTTATGATATTTGGAGTCCATTGTCGATCTAGATATGACGATCTTCATGGATTTCATAGATTCAACTATCAATTGAGTTAACTGCTGATATAGGTGCAAAATTTTAATTCAAACAAGGTTAATACATTTGAAGTCCACTGTTGATTGGTGGGAACCTTGATCCTACAATGGTAAAGTCATTTTGATGGGTAAACTGACAAGAGGTTAATAGGATCCAATGTGAGTGAAATTTCATTAAGAAATGATTGACAACGTGGATGCTCCAGATTAGTCGAGAGAAATGCGAAAGCTGATTTTGACAAGATCTACGATGGGGAATGATTTCCACGCAAAGAAAAGAGAAAATCCACAAATTCACATTTGATCATAGATCAACAGTTAAGATTTAATCCATGAGAAAATCTACAGTGGTGAATGATTCCTGCACAAAGAAAAGTGAGGATTCGCAATCCACATTAGATCGTAGATCGATGGCTATGAGTGAACCCACAAAGAAATCAACGGTTCATAAGGAAAGCGGAAGGCGTAGAATCGTGAAAAGATTGTGGGAAATGTCATAGTTCCAATTCCGCATCTCACGATCCGGAAGATCGATGGTCAGAAAGACACACGTAAAAGATCTACGGTGCAGAAAGATTAGTGCAAAAAACGAAAGGTAGAGAATTGCGAAAGCAACGTTTGATTATTTGAGAACTCGCATTATGCATCCCGCGATCTGGACTATCCACGGTCGGGAGACATATGTAAAATATCAACGATGCGGAAATATTGTTTCGAAAAGAGGAAATCAGGAAATGATATTTGGAAAAAGTCACATATTCGATATCTGATTTCCAGCTCATATCAACGGTCACGAAAATGTTGAAGGAGATCAACTGCATGGAACAATTGAGGCACAAAGCTAAGTGTAGAAAGACACTTTGAGAAATGTCATAGTTAAGCAATCCACAATCTGGGAGATCAACGATCACGAAGAGCTTGAAGGAGATCAACGGTGCAAAACAGTTGAGGTGGAAATTTAAGTGCGGAAAGACACTTTGAGAAATGTCATAGTTAGGCAATCCACATACCACATCCTATCTTAGATCTGCAGTAAGGAAGGATCCCAATATAAAATCAGTGGCTCAAGATAATTTCAAAAATAAAGATTGTGGAAGGCCGTGATTGGAGGATTAAACAATAAATCGATTAACAGGGAATTGTTCTAGTTGTTTTGAAGAATCACGACAGAGGTAGATGACTCGATAGCTTAGTGTTAGAATGAGGAATGGATTTCTCATGAAGAGGAATGATTGAAGAAATGAATTGGCGCAATGGTGAAGAGATGTGTCCTCATGAAACATGAAGATATTTATACACAGAGGGATGAATGAGAGAAATTGTCTCGGTAGTCTAGATCATAGAAGAAGAAGTAGAGACCAGTGAGTGTGACAGAGTTTGAGGGGAAAAGAAATCTGGAATATTACTGAAAACATATTAGGGTGGCAGGGTGGTGTTAGGGAAGGAAACAGGCCTGCAGGTGGTTGTAGCCTCCTTCTAGCAGAAGTGGGTAAATAGGGTGTAGGAGTATCCTTTCAGTTGTAGCTGACAAAACAGGGGGTTGTAGCCTCCTTCTATTGGTAGCTGGTAAATAGGGTGTCATAACCTCCTTCCAGTGGTAGCTAGTAAATAGGGTGTCATAGCATCCTTTCGGTAGAAACTGATAAATCAGGGGGTCGTAGCCTCCTTCCAGTAGTTGCTGGTAATTAGGGTGTGATACCATCCTTTTTTGTAGCAGGGAGCAAAACTATTTGTAAATAACAATATTGCAATAATAGGAAGTATTGGTGGTTTACCCAATTGGGATTCCACGATAAATTTGTGTTTTGTGTGTTCTTGTTGATTATGTGTTTTAATAAGTAAGTTATAAAAAATGTTTTTAAATTGTAAAAAGTTACAATAATGATTCACCCCCCCCCCTCTCAATATTGTCCAATATTTCGACAATTGGTATCAGAGTGGGTTCCTCACCACAGTTTAACCATTGGAAGATAGATCCTATTTAAAACCACTATGGATCAACAAGAAGGTTTAGCCACCAACATATCTCCATTGTTCACGAGAAAATATTATTCTTATTGGAGTGTGAGAATGCAGTGCCATCTGATGTCCCTTGGATGGAAGGTTTGGGATGCAACTGAAAAGGAATATAAAATAGATGACCAAGCACCTGCAGACAGTGTGGAACTAGGCCAATATGGAGGTAATTCCAAAGCCCTAAATGCAATCCTGAGTGGGTTGTCAAACTCTGTATTTACAAAAGGTATGTGATGCAAGACTGCCAAACAAGCCTGGGATAAGTTAAAAATTATCTATGAAGGAGCATCTAAATTCAAGGAATCCAAGCTCCATACATATAAACAGAAGTTTGAGAGCCTTAAAATGAAAGAAAAAAAAAATAGTGGGGAATATATTCTAAGAGTATATGAGGTTTTCAATGTTATTAGAGGTATTGGAGGAAGATTAAAAGAAAGAGAAGTGGTGAGCAAGGTACTAAGAACATTACCAATGAAGTATGGCTCAAAAGTTTCCACTCTAGAAGAACGGGATGACTTTGATGACATGACAGAAGATGAACTGCATGGGATATTCATTGCATATGAGATGAGGACGGGACATAATGAACCCTCAAGAAAAGAGACAACATTTAAATCCCTATCCAAGAACCAATTAGAGAACCTATATAAAGAAGAATCCATTTTCATCAGTAAACTTGAGAAAGGTACCCTTGAAATATTTTAATTGTGGAAGAATTCGACATTTTTCCCATAAGTGTCCTTACCCAAAACAAGAGGAGAGTGATCATGAAGAATCTTGTTGTCATAAGGATAAGATCATGGGTAAGAAGTTTAAGAAAAAGAAGAAGAACTTCTATTCCAAAGAAGATAGTGACAATGAAAGTGAAGATGCAAAAATCCTATTTATAGGAACAACAAGTTCATATGAGGATTTGAAGTGGACATAGAAGCTCAATACATGGCTTCTATTGATGAAATTGAAAAGTGTAGGAAAATAAATAAAGTTTTGAAAGAGGAACTGTTAAAATACCAAGAAGAAACAAATCAAATTATTATGGACTTGAAGAACTAGCTTCAAGAGGCCAACAAGACTGAAGAAGATCTAGTAGTTCTCCTCAGGGAGAGAATTCAAGATTCTGAAAAACTTGAAAAAGAGATTATTCAACTTAGAAAAGGGGTTGATGAAAAATGTATCAAATCAAAGTTTGAGAACAACTCAAAGATCTTAGATAATATCTTAAGTAGCCAAAGATCATCAAATGATAAAACTATTCGAGGATATGACAAAGAAAAGGAGCCAAAACATTTTGTGTCTCAAACCAAGGTGGAAATGAAAGAAGCTATGATGCACTAAAGAGTCCTATTAAAAGGGAAGAAAGAAAGAAATATGTTTCATCCTTCCATGACAAAGACAAAACTAATGAGGTGTTTGAGAGACCAATAACAAACATATATCAGCAGATCTTTTTGGGTTATTGTTACTCTTGTAATAAATTTGGTCATAAAGCCCTAAAATGCAGAGCTTATGGAAAGGGTTATGAATATAATAAGGATATGTCTAGTAACCAAAAGGAAGAAATCATAACTGTTTTGGACCTCTTCAAAGATATGACATGGAGTGTTACAAATGTAATAACTTTGGACATATGGTTAGAGAATGTAAATTAAAGAAGAGTGTTTTAGTAGAAGCTCAAAAACAGTGGAAGAAGATGGAAGTTGTGAAGCAAGAAGATTAAATATTCTTCAAACATAAAAGGAAATTCTATGGATACTGTCATTGTGTCATAATTTTGGTCACAAGGTTGCTTACTGTAGAACCAAGGGAAAAGATAAAAGTATAAAAAGGAAACAAGACACAAACACAGAAGACGATAAAGGTCAAGTAAGTAGGCTACCTCATGGGAAGATATGGAAGAAAAAGTCAAACTACGAGAACTCAGAAGAAACACAATTTTCAAACATTTGTGAGGTCTCCAAAGATGATGATGAGCATAATAGTGCCATAGATAAAAATGACATCCATTATGAGGAAAATCAAGATGAAGATGAATGTGATGAAGAAGGATATAGTGATGATTGTGGGATTCTTTTCAAAAAATCTCTCATGATTTAAAGAGAACCCTAAAAAAAATATTAGGAGGGATCATATACTTAGGGGGAGTTCAAGTCAGAAAATTGCAATTGGCATCAAAAAATTCAATTGGTATCTAATGTTTGAATTATGTTGAAAGTTTTCTTCCTCAGAAACACTAGATGATTAAGGATAAATGATAAGATTGGTGTATGGTTGGCAAAGGAGAGGAAGTATAGTGACAGGGGGAGTCCATGGATCTATCATTCAAGTTATCATTCAAGACACCTGTTGCAAGAAAGGAAATGTTCAGATAAATGATAATACATTGGTTAGTACCAAGTCCAGTTAACAAAGGGGAGATATAATGACATGAGGAACTGGAAGAAAGAAAAAGATAGGAAATCCTATATTAAAATAAGTACAGCAATGGTATAACATGTTATCCTTTGTCATTGTTGTGAAACGGGGAAAATTTTTAGATGTTGGAATCAATTCCAAAGGGGGGGATTGTTGAGTATATAGTTGTCATTGATGTCAAAGGTGTTCACAAATGACAAAGGAATAACCAGTTGATATGGTAGAAAGATGAGTTCAGTAATAACAAAAGAAAAGGTTGAGTGTATGAGTGTATGAGTGAAGAAAGAGTGTAGAGTGGAGAGTGCAAAGACTGTGCGTGGGAAAATTGTATCTCTAGTTAAGTTGAATGAAGAACAAAGTTTAATTTGCAAATATTTGAATCTCTCTATGTGTATGGGTGTAATTCGAAATCTTATATAAGGATAGGAGATCGTTGCAGAAAGGAATTGATCATTCCATTGATCAATTCAATCACAGAGTTAAAGATATGCATCTTGGACAGATCAATGGTTGAAAAGGGATTTCATCGTTAGAATATGTGCTCGAGATAAGCGTAAACCAATCGCCATATGACTAAAGATTGTGCGGTGGATATTAAAGATGGAATAAGATCAATGACTGAAGAAGATTTCGAGAATTAGATTCTCCATTTTGTGCGATGACACAATTTATGTGCGAGGGGGTTGGATCCCATGCAACTTGTATTTTTCTCCTTGCCACGTGAACTTTATAAAGTGTTCTTGGTGGTTGGCTGAGTATGTACCTATTGTTTGCAACCACTGAATTCCTAATGTTGCATCAACTCCTCCTAAGGGTACTACAAAAAATTCTGACTCAAGGTTATAATTTTGTAATTGCAGCTTAACTTTGTGGCATTTTCCCACTTTTTCAATATTCTTTCCATCTGCAACCATTATCTTCATGTTAGGCACTGGATATATGAAAAGGTTAAGCGTCTTTGCAATAATTACGTCAATGAAATCATGAGTACTTCTTATGTCGACTAGGACGAAAACATTGTTATTTTGGACATGCCCTTTAAGTTTTAATGTCTGTGGTTGGTGTATCCATGTTATGGTTGTAATCGATATCTTTGGTTTTTCTTCATCTTCTGACTCGAATGGAGGATTTTGGAGGTCATATGTTTATTCTATGTTAGATTCATCGCTATCTGACTTCCCTTCCTCTTCTACTTCACATTGATATAGGTTCTTGGTGGTCTCTTTTTTCAAACATCTATGTCTTGGGTCCCACTTCTCTACGCAATACTTACACTTTCCTTCTTTCATTCGTTGGGATTCTAAATTGGGGTTTTTGTCATTTCTTAGGTGTGGTGGTCGGTATTTTGTGTCGGTTTTTGTATTTTGGACAAACTTTCGATATTTATCATGGTTTTTGTTCCAACTCTTTGTAAAATTTTCCTCAATGATTTTTTCCTTGTGTCTAGCTTTATCGAAGGTTGAGACATTTAGTAGTTCTAGTTCTCCCCTGATATAGGGTTTTAGTCCATACACATAAGTTTGTGGACGTTGATTGTCTGTGAGTTCCAATACACATGTCGCTAGGGCTTCCCACTCATAGGTGTATTCATCGACGTCACCTTTCTGTTGTAATCAGGTGATCTTTGTGAATAATTCTCTTTCCTTTAAATCTTCAAACCTTTTAAAGGAGTCTTGTTTGAACGTGTTCTATTTGAGCATATTTTTATGTGTTGTAACCTTCCACCACATATAACAGTGGTATTCCCAAGTTTCTAGTTGCATCGAGCCATACTTTATCATTTCTTCGACGGATATGATATTGTGTATAGAGAAAAATAATTCTACCCTATTGATCCACACCACACTTTGTTTTGTTTCACCATCGAATTTTGGAAATTCTAACTTGGGCTTCATTTGATATCAACCTATTGGTAGTATTCGAGGAAAGAACAATTGTTTAGGATTTGGGGAATGTTTGTGATTGGTCTCTTCTTGTGGGATTTCTCCTTTAGGCATAATTGTCTCGTGATGTTTTGTATTTGTTGAACTTGAGGATGGTTTCTCTTTCCCTAACACATTGCCAGATTTTTTGATGTTATTATCAGGAATATTGCACCTTCTGCAGACAGAAGTTGTTCCTCTGGTCTGAATGGTTCAGTTCTAGAACAAATGAGTGAACGACAAAGGATGAAGACCTTCTCTGAATGCTCTAGACACTTGGAATACTGCTTCGGTTATGAACCTGTGTACCTGCAAACATATCAAACATACAAGCACATCAAATCTACCAGAAAATCATCTACTTATCCATGCTAGTGACTAAGGAATCTAGCAACATATTCATGTGAAATCAAAACAATAGTAATGTGGGATGAAAATCAGCTTTGCATTAAGAATGTATGGAGAAGCTTACAACCTTTGGCTTAGTGTCAACAGGCCCCTCCACAAGATAAACACTTCATCCCCATAAGCTCCAACTTTTCTCTCTATGCTCTCCAACGATTTGGACTAGGCAGTCAATCTAACAGCATAACAATACCTCTATAGTTCTCCCCCTCAACTATGGATATGAGCTTGTATTTATAAGGCTCAATGGATAGGAATAGTTGAGAGAATGGTGGCCGGTGAGGTGGCTCCAATATCCTACCATAGGGGATCTCGAGCTCAAACTAACCCATAATGATAAGGATAAGGGAGGACACAAGGCTCAAGTTCTAGAAGCCTCGAGAAACTTCTATTTTTCCCATATTACTCAAGGTACCACTTTTGTTCCCTTATGAGAGAGCAGTTTAGATGAGAACTGCTTTAAGACCAAAGACCGTAGGCAGTGGCACCGCTTCTCTATAACAGGATACAGGCGGTGCTGAGCAAGGTACTGCTCATCAGCCATAGGGTAAGTGCAGTGCTAGGTTTTTTTCAAGTAGAATTGAAAAACATAGCAAGTTTCCACTCCAAGTGTTGGGATTAAAGGAAATATGGAAGTTAAGGGTATCATCACATGATAGTGATAGGATTTAGGTATAACAGAATCCCCCCCAAAGCATGAGACTTAGAGGGATACGATAAGCGAGAGCTTTGAGAGAACAAATTGTCACTTCAAGGTGAAAATGTCAGCTCGGTCGAATAATGTCGTCAATTAGGCATCTGTAGTACATCAATGTTTTTGACTCATATACAAATGTAACCAACTCATGGCTGCGGACCGATACAAAGCAGATCCATGAGAGGAATAAACAAGCATGGCTACTAGAATACAATGTAGATCCATGTGATAGAGGACTCAAACTTGGACATAGTTGTCGGACATACAACGTAGATCTTTCATACTGACGCAAATTTGAGCATAGCCACAACCATACAAATGTGGATCCATGCTAGATATACAAAACTCCATCGCAACATGGAGAAAGCAATGATCACTAAACAACTACCCAGGGTCTTCGTCTCGTCTTCCACAAAGTACGCTTCTATCCATGTGATTACAATGATATGAAGTCGAACATGGTAGAAACCACTTGATTATCGACCAATGATGTGAACCATTAACAAGTGCGAGGGAGATCACCATTGATGTCAATGATTCCTAAGGTACCCTAGTACAATATACTGTGTGTGAATAGATGTCTTGATGTCGAACACCCAGTTGATTTTATCAATCAAAGGTCAATGATGTGAACATATGTCGAGAGTGAGAGAATCTGTCATTAAGGCATACAGATCTCAAGGTGCTAAGTTTTGTTTCTAAGACTATTTCCCGGATGACGAGTTGATGTCGACGGGAATAGTCTCGTTGAAGGAGGGCCATGATGAATCCCACATTGACGACATGAAACTCAAAACAAAGTTCTGGAATGATGTGAATAAGGTAACCATAAACTGACTCAAAAGTACTCACAAAGAGACTATTTTGACTGCAGAGGTAAAAATTCTTCAACTTCCCTTTGAACATCGGGAGGCATGACAAAAGACTTGGAAGCATGACTAAACCCAGAAAAACACACGGTACGATGGCAGACAATGCATTCTTTTGAAAGACTCAAAGGAGTGACATGACTCATGAAAGTGGATCATCATGGAGATCAGCTGAATACCTAATTGACTAAAATGATATGCAGACAAGTGCCATGTTCAAAGGTAATGACAAACTACTGCCATTTATTTGCAAAATGATTCCCTTCCCATTTTCCCCATCATGGTTGATGAGTGCCTCTTTTCGGTTTTACAAGTTCAAAGAGGGTAACAAACACTCGTTATAGCTCGTCTGAAGACAAGTCCAAACTCATATGTTTCACGAACCTGAGAGAGGAGGGGTTCGTTCCCAAAAAGAGGGTCTCTTAATGTTTAATTTAATGAATCCAATGAAAGTAAACTCAGTATCATTCATGTTTAGAGAGTCTGAACGACCATGGAAGAAGACTCCATAGGGTCCTTTTTCGTAAAATAGTTCACCTAAACCGAAAAAGTGATAACCTTATACTGTCAGATGAACGACTCTTCAAATGCTTTAACAAGCGTGAAGGAGACAAGATCGCTCGACAATCTTTTCGTATTTAAGGAGCCCGAAAAGAGTTTAAAGAAGACTCCACTAGGTCTCTTTTCACGATGAGATATTTTACAAGCCTAAAAAGAATCAGAAACAGACTCGAACCTTTGATGCTAAGTTTCAAGAGCATGACCAAAGATTCGCAATAACCGCTCAAAAGACTTTTTCCATTTTATGGTAGTACGAAAAATTAAAAAATGAACTCCCAAAACTTTACTGCTACCACTTTCCTATCCTGCAATGACTTAAAAACAAGTGTTAAATGCCTCAATAACTGACATTAAAGGATTACGACTGATAGATTTTGCGTAATAAACGATTTTAAAACAAAACTACAGCATGTCAAACCCTAAAATGTATATAAAAGTCATATAAATAGTAAAAAATCAAAACATTTTACAATTTACCCATAGTGGAGAACCTTTGGAGCATTTTCTTGGCCAGATTTTCAGTTGCTGATATCGGGAGCATCCATCGTCGGATTCACGCACCGTCAGTTACAGGTAATATCCTAGACCCTACTCTTTCATTTCATGCCTTCAATTTTTATTTTTAATGGTGTTTTGGGCTTATATGGTGAGCCCTAAAATGATGGAAGCGAGCACCTCTCTTATCCATTGCAGGATAAGCGATACCCCACTATAACCATACCGAAAACATAGTGCATAGGCGGTGCCACTGCTTGTCTTCAATGGGACACAGGCGGTGCCAATCGTGGATAAATATAAATGGTTGCACAAGAAAAACTAGCTCATTTTTTATGATTTAGATGATTGGGAATGCTTCTAATTAGTCTTGTGATGGTTTTTGATAGGTTCTTGTTGACAAAAAATGGTCATATGGAAAGAGAGGAAACATGACAATGGTGATGCCTTCGCGGAACGAATTGCGGGTTGCATAGCCACATTGAGAGACTACGGACTCTTAAATTTCTTTCACACACCCAGTATGGTATTGCATGAGCGACTACTAGAGCATATACTCTGGATGTGGAATCCGGAGCAACAATTTTTCAGGTTGGTGCTCACATATTAACAGTTGAGGTAGAGGACATCTACTTCCTGACTGGCCTTTCGAGACGGGGTTCTCCCATCTCTATGACTGGTTCCCGTGGGGGGGACATTATTACTCACGAGTTGATAGACCGCCACTGCATTCCTGGGACCAGGACATCGAGGAATAAAATTCCCATAAAAGTAGTGGTGGATGGCCCTCTATGGACCGTGTTGTTTACCATACAGAGAGTGACGGGAAGCCAAGGGGTACACCAAGCATCCAGAGTGCATATTCTCTACGCCATAGAGGCCATGGTGCCTACAGTATTCAACTGGGTGGAATCTCTACTTCTGATCTTCAAGGATCAGCTTACCAAGTTCGGCAAGGGGAGCTGAAGCAATTTGGTTTCAGTTCCATTCTAGCTTGCTTCTTTTTCAAGAGGGTTCCATAGATGATACCCCGGGTGGTCTTTACAGAGTTGAGGGAACGGGACCCTCGCATGCAGAGGTGGGTCCGGATTATGGCCTGTTCTGGAGCGGGTAGAGGGAAGGTAAAGTTTGGTGACCCATTCTTTCGATGGTTGAGAGATCAGCTCCTCATGGTGGAGGACTATGCATATGCGAGCACTGACTTCAGTGGTGACCCTGACCTGCCGCTCCCACCTGGTGGACAGTGGGGTGACATTGGTAAGAAACAAAAGACCCTAAAATGGAAATAGTGTTTTTATGTTTTATAATTTTTATGTTTAGTAACGATACTTGAATGTTTTCATCTAGACGTCGAAGTAGCATGACCTGGGGGAGCCTCCCCACTGGACAAGCGAGTCGGAGCCCGTTTTGTACCATAGGGCGTCGATGTGACAGGGAATTTAGAGGAGAACCTAGAGAGGTTTACTCTAGACATCCTTGATGCATCTATTGATGGCCTCCCACTGAGGTATCAAAGGCCTACAATGGGGGTACCGGGTCACTTTAGCAGACTGCTACGTAGAGTAGCTCGAGCAGTGATGTGTTACCACGAGCATAATTAGGTGATGAGTGCATGATGTATCCACTGAAAGCTAATAGCTTTAGGATTTTTGTATGGTGATTTTTTACCTGAAAGCCTATGCACTTCAGATGAGGTCTTGTGACCTATTTTTTGTAAAACATGTTCATATATATATATACAGACTTTTACTTGGTGTTTATACGTCTCAAATGGTGAATGTATTTTACATGAGTTTTATGTGTCTTTGATAGTTTATTTACAATGAACCATGTTTGATTTTCCATGTCATGAATGGGAAATATGCCAATCTAGGATGTAATTAGCCAATGAGTCAGCAACTACATTATGTTCCCTAAGGATATGCCTATAGTTGATAGTTTCAAATGACCTTTCTAACAAATGTACCCTTCAGAAGAGACGGAGAAGCACAGGATTCCTAATGGTATAAAGATGGTTTAGATGACAAACCACAAGTTGTGAGCCAATCAAGACTACCAAGTTGCGAACATCTTGGGAGGCAGCTTCAGTCAGAAGACCTATGACTGCTCAATACTCGACGATATTGTTGGTAGCGGGATCGATACAAACCGCTCATGAACTGACCAAATCGTAAGCTGGGGAATAGAGTTGAGGCAAGATTCAAGGTGTGGTGGCAAGCACCATCAGCGAAGCTATAGAAATCCATTTGCTCTGCATGACCAAAACATGGTATAAACAGATACGAACACTAAACTCAAAACCATATTGAAAATAATTAAGCACACTGAAAGTCAAGTAATATACATATATACAAGATACTATCCAAGAGAGATTGAGGCATAGTACCTCTTCAGGTACAACCCATTGCAAGGTTGTCCTAAAGAGATTCCATCATAATATACAAGCTCGAAGGCCCCTTTCTCTAAAACTTTGGAAATAATGAAAGGACCGTACCAGATGGATTCAAACTTTCCTTTCCCTAGTTTGTCATATCTCTGATCGTAATTCAAAAATAGGTCACCCTTTTTAAAGGCACGAGGTCAGACAGACTTTTCATACTGCGCCTTGACACGTTTCTTGTGTGCCTCATTAGCCAAGGCAGCATTTCTCCTAGTTTTGTCAAGGTTGTTCAAGTATAAAAATCTCTCTTCCTCTGCAGTAGTGTCTGGAAGAAGTTTGATGGCAAGTTTTGAGTTTCAAGGATGGAGTCCATAGACAAGCTGGAAAGGTGTGAAACCAGTAGCTGTTTTCACTAAAGTCCTGTAAGCCCAAAGAGTGGAGAAAATGATATGGTGCTAGTTGGATTTATGGTCTCCAACCATCCGACAAAGCATTGTTTTCAAAACTTTTTTAATGGCCTCTACCTGACTATTAGCTTGCANGAGTTTTCATGATGAAAACCTAGCTTGGAACTTAGTTCCTCCATTTTATTACAGAAATGTGATCCGTGATTAGTAACTATGGACTGCGGGACTCTGAATGTAGCTATCACATGATTGAACGGGAAGAGAGTGGCAGTATTATCGTCTTCTGCATATGTAGGCACGGCCTCAGCCCACTTTGTAAAATAGTCAATGGCTATGATGATGTAACCATGCCCCCCGACTGAGGTAGGCTTACAATGCATATAATCAATTCCCCATTTGGAAAAAGGGCCAACGACAATGATGGGGTGTAGCAAAGTAGGATGAGTGCATTTTTTCAGATAAAAATGTTGACAAGGTGGGAATTTATTAATGGCCTCATGACAATATTTAAATACTGAAGGCTAGAAATAGCTAGCACGAAGGATTTTCTGGGCTGTAGCCATCCCAGATAAATGACTACCACATGATCTAGAGTGGCAATCATTCAAAACTTGTTCAGTTCCCTCATGGGTAAAGCATCACCAGAGAATGGAATCGATACCACGTCTATACAAAGTGTCATTCAAGATGAGGTAGTATTTTGCGTGGTGACGGATACGGTGGCAATCATCATGGGATAGATTTGGATTTAATATTTTTGTTTGGAGATAAATGAGCAAATCTCCATACCATGGGTCAGTAGTGCTTATCAGGAACATGAATTCATCCGGAAATGAATCACTGGGCTCAGATTCCGTTGAAGCACAGGGAAGATCACACATGATCTCGGCAAAGACCAAGGATTTATTTGATGTGGCTTTGGCAAATTCTAGATCAAAATCTTGTAGTATGAATATCCATCGGGAGTACTTTCTCCCGATAACCTGACGAGTCAAGATGTGATACATAGGGTTCTAGTCTGCCAATACGGTGGTTGTGCGAAGCAAAATGTAGTGACAAAAATTTTGAACAGCAATGACCGTGGCCAATGCTAATTTTTCCACGCGTGAATATCAGGTTTCAGAATCCATAAGATTCTTACTAGCATAGTAGATCACGTGCTCCAGACCATCAGCATTTTCCTGCACCAAAACCATAGCGATGGTAGTAGTGGAGGCAAAAATATACAATAGAAAATCCTTTGAATAATCTTGGGGGTGTATCACATGTGAATGAGTCAGAGCATGTTTAATATTCAAAGGCTCGTTGGGCTTGGTCATCCCAATAGAATGGAGTGTCCTTCTTAAGGAGACGCATGTAATGGTGTGTTTTCTCTACAAAATTGCACACGAAATGGTGGAGAAAGTTTGCCTTCCCTTGAAAACTTTTGAGTTCTAGAAGGTAGGTTGGGGCTGGTAGAGCTAAAATAGCAGCAATTTTCAATGGATCTATCTGGATGCCATCCTTAGAAACCACAAAACCTAAAAGGCGTCCCATCTCAATGTAGAAAACACATTTATGAGGATTGAGCCGTATATTATAATGACGGCATCTCAGGAAAATGTCTCTAAGATGACCAGGGTGGTCCTCCCATCGTTGTGAATGAACAGGTAGGTTGTCAAGGTATGGTTCAACAATATGTTTTATATCATGAAACGCATAGGACATGGCATGCGGGAAAGTGGCTCCAATGTTTTTTAGGCCAAATGGTAACTTCCTATATGCAAAGGTTCTCCATGGGAAAATGAATGTCGTCTTGTGTTGATCGGTGGGTAAAATCTCAATCTGATGATAACCCGAAAAGCCATCCACAAATGAGAAGATGACACTTCCGACACAGTTGTCGATATGCAGAGTGAGAAAGTTGTCTTTGGGACAAGCTTTGTTCAAATCTTTTAAATCGATGCAGACTCTAATGGTACCCTATTTTTTATTGACAGGGACGACGTTCGATACCCATTCCATCAAGGGTATGGGATAAATAAACCCAGCTTTGAGAAGTTTCTCTATTTTAGCTTTAATAGTTGCGGCCTTCTGTGGATGGACTTGCCTTAGTTTTTTCCGAACAGGTTTAGCAATGGGATAGGTTTTTATTTCATGGACCATAATGGATGGGTCTATCCCTAACATTTATTCATAAGACCGGGCAAAAATATCACGTAACTCTTGGAAAAGTGCCTTGTATGCTTCAGATTCTTCTGCCGAGCAGTTCTGCCCAACATGAACATGCTCAAGGGTACCAGGCTTGGATGATATGTCAATTGGATTTGTTTGAGTAATGTTTCATAGGTTTCCTTCAAAATTTGTGTCTTGCAACAATATAGGAGTCTGAGGTGTGTTAACAATATCAGTGGAAAAAAGGGATGCAAAGTCATGGTCTACCGAACTGGTGTTGGGGAAGAACAAGGATCTATGATGATGATCCTCCTAGATAGGATCATTTGTACTCATGATCTCCATAATGGACTCATCGAAAGGAAAAGTCTCGAAGAGATAATCTAGAATATGAAGAGAGGATTCTAACCAATAGGGTAGGTGGTAAGGGTCCGAAGCCACTAGATGAAGTTCATCGGTGTGGTCATAAAAAAGGGTTCGAATGACGTTGTACAGTTCTTCATGTGGACTCAACGAGGTGGAATCAAAAATTTGTTTGCCCTTTGGATCATAATCAAATGACGAAATCATATTGATTGTCGTTGTGTCTGTGTTAGGAGGAGTCAATGAAAAAATCCCCATAAGGGACGAATCCTTCAACATTCCTTCCCCAATCGACTGGTAAGGAGGAGGGGACTAGACTAACATAGGGATGTTATTATCCATAGAGGTAGTAACATCCGATGTACAGAAATTGAGCTGGTCAATGGTGACAATTCTCCCTAGATGCGTAAATTGGACAGTTCGAAATATCGTCGAAGCGACAGCAGTCATGGCGTAAAACCAATTTCTTCCTAGAAGGAGGTTGTAATCTAATGGGGCGCCTACTAATTCTACTTAAATAGAAACAAATTTTCCCCCAAGCTCCACTGAAAGGGCTTGTATGAGACCATGGGGCTAGAAACCTCGTCCATCAAAGGCTTTCGGAGTTGTAGGTGATGTTACAAGATCGGGAGAGCCAATAGCTTTCCATCAAGACAGGGACAAAACCGAAGTTGAATATCCTTCGTCTAAGAGAGTTATAAAGACCTTATTTTTGACTACTTTCATTATGATTTGGAAAGTGAGTTTGTGAGGTAGTCTAGACTTAGTGTTCTCGACATTGAAATGAATCAAATTAGTATTGTCCGGGTCTAAAGTTCCTAACGCAGTTAACAAGTTTTTGCGTTGTGTATGACAACTTTGGAGTACTTCCAAGGTAGACATTTCACATGGTGCCTGAGCGAGGTCTTCAACTACATTATAAAATTGAGCAGCTCGGCATTAGGGCTAAAAATAACCTTCCTATGAGTACTCTTGGGTGGATGCAAAACCATGTCTAGATTAGGCTTCTCTATGGTTAGGGGGACAGTAGATGAGGATGCGAGAGAACTAGTAGAGGGAGCTTTTCCTAAAGAAGAATTGTCTTCTTTCTTGTCTACGGGTTTGTCATAATTCTGAATTCGATTTTGCAAAATAATACTATCCGAGGACATCATGCGAATTTCCTCTGAAGAACTAGAGCTTCCCTAATTAGACATGTAGTCTATCAGTTGCTGTTGAGAGGGAAAAGGATGCGTGAGAATTGTGGGTGCGGGATTAGTTTTCAAAAATTGGGTGATTTCATCCCGATGAGAACACTCTTTTGTGAAATGGTCACCTCCACATAGCAGACATGGATATTTTTCTTTTCTTTTCCCTTTATCGTTATCGTTGGTGGTTGGTTTTGGATTCTCCTGTTGGTTTTCAGGTTTTTTGTTTTTAGCTTTACCTTTCTTTTTATTGTTGTCGGGCATTTGAATACTCTGAATAGAATTGACCTTAGTGGAAACATTGGGAGTTGAAGGAGTAGGGGTTGGAGTCTGGGGTTGCTTGGCAGGTTTTGCTGCTGACGGGGACTGGATTGAACCAACAATCCCATCAACAGGGACTTCTGCTGGTGGCTTTGCAGGATCGATGCTTGGGTGAGGAGCTTGAGGGATCAAGTCATACAAAGTTCCAGACTGAGAATAGACCAAGTCTAGATATTGGGCTCGACTAATGGCTTGCTCTTTAGTGAAGGCACCACCCATAGCCACATCTCGAGCAATTGGAGGCAACAAAGATTTAGTAAACTAATCAACTAACAACTGATCTGAGATATGAACCTTAATAAGTCTTCTCCTCCTTCTCCACCCATAGATATGATCAGATATGTGGGTGGAGGTGTTATGTCGTAGCGAAGTTAAGAGATCAATGCCTGTTTCATAACGGATAGGAAGCTGAAAGTGTGTAAGAAACATAGTTTCCAACGAGCCAAAATCCACAAATGAATGTTTCGAAAGTCCAATGTACCATTTCGCGGCTGTACCGATCAAAGTTCGCTGAAAGAGTCTTAAACAAATTGAATCATCCATAAGGGAGTTTGAAAAACACCACAAATGGAATGTCATGACATGGTTTTTCCGATCATCTCCCTGCTTCCCATCGAATTTTGGAATGTCATATGGTAACTTTACCGGAATGGGAGGCCATGAGGGGTTATGTCGAATGGGATCATTAATCAACTTGGACAAATCAGGCAAGTTCAAGGTTGCTAGGAAAGGTAACTGACGATTAGGTTGCACATACTAGTAATATTGATATGGCATATAAGTATTAGTAGGACCATAGGTAGACTAATAGACAAGTTGTTGTGATGGAGAACTACCGAAAGATCCACCCACAGGGGGTTGATTTCCAGGATCAGGACCATTAGGACCGTTGGGGCCTCCGGAAGGAGGACCACTAGGGCCTCTGGGACCACCAAGACCATTGGGACCACCAAGACGACCTAGACCACCAAGAGGAGGACCACTAGATCCTCTGGGACCCCTGGGAGGTAAACCTCTTGAGCCTTCGGAACCACTAGGAGGAGGGCCACTATACCCTCCAGGACCATTAGGAGGGAAGCCACCAGCCCCCCCAGGACCACTAGGACCATAAGGAGGAAAGCCACCAGGCCCTCCATGACCATTAGGCCCCCTAGGGGGAGGACCTCCATAAGGTGGTCCTCCGACACCCCCCAGAGTAAGTATAGGTATCCCCCCCATAGCTAGCATGTAGGACCAATTAGGTTGCCCCCATGGTGTGAAATTATTACTAGGATATGGAATTCCAACATAAGGCATTCTTGTAGGGTTGGGTTGATAACTAATGTTTCCTATAGGTACTTGATTTGTTGTGTAACCATACCCCCAAGAGGTTTGATTGGTTACAGGTTGTGCCCCCAAGGACTGACTTGAACTGGATGGGGGGTTAACCACATTTGTGTGGGTAGGAGGGACATAAACTATAGATTCCTCTATACTAGAGGTCTGTCCATGACTAGGTACAATTCCGGTGACAGATAATGTAGGTCGTGCTGGGGGTTGCCCCCCAACACTAGAAAGTATTGATGAAACATGAATTGAATGTTGATCCCCAGGTGCAGAAGACCTGGGAGGATTAGGAACAGACATAATATGGGAGGTATTGGGGTTGGTAGTTTGACCTGGATTATGTGGAGTCATAGTGCGATCTAGAATCGGTTCAATGGATCGCATAAAATTGGCAAGCGAATGAAAACCCACAGGAACAACTGCGGAGTGAGGTGGTGGTGTGCCAAATATGCTATCTATTTTCTTCTCAATTTCTTGTGCATGGAGAATAGTTGCCTGGTATTGTCTACATTCTTCTTCATTTGGTGAAACTTCGTCAGAAAAGTTTAAACGGGTGCCAAATGAGGCAATGGCTTGTCCTATAGAGGTATCCCAAAATGGAGCATTGGGACCATAATTTGGATGGGTAGTATCATCAACATGACCTTCTATGGGAGAATGGAATTAAGTATTACCCCAAGAAGGTTGTTGGACTAAGGAAAGTGAGTGCGAAGGATATGGACCTCCGATTTCTGCAACTACATTTTCTCCCACTTGGGAGTTGGTAGCAGCTCCTTGGTCGATAACTTTCATAGGATTTTCTCCTGAAACAAGAATAAAATCAGGTGGCAAGACCCATACTCTTCTGGACTGTCTTAGCTCAGCCATTTTGTACAGTTCCAATCTAAACTAGGGTTCAAATCTAGAAAACACACCGAAAATTTCCCTACTCAAGCTATAGGCCAAACAAGAAAACTTAAATGACAGGAGGAGTTCAGATAGTCAGGTCTCTCACCAGGATTGTCAAGAAGGTGCCACTTGCGATATACCTCAAGGGTACGTGCGTAGTGATCTCCCTGAATGTTGTTTTCGATGTATGGCTCCAAGCAAGACAGCCAAAGGGCTGTTCTCAGATAGATAAGGTATCCTAGTGGGGTCTCCCGAAATACGCAAGGTACGTGGGAGCTGAAATCGGTAGTAGTGTTTTCTAATGCATAACTGTTCACAAGGGGCCTTCCTATATATAAACGAGTACATGAAGTACCTTTCTATATACCTCAAGGGTACGTGAAAGACTGTTCAATATACCGATGGTATGTGGAAGAACCGTGCGAGTCCCGGGATGTAATGTGGATGAGTAACGATAGCTCCTGCGATTAACGACGCCCAAACACGTCTCTAGCCTATCACTCAAATTGCTATGTAAATTTTAACATATAACTACCTTTAATTTTAAAGTGGACGATTAGGTGAATGCATGGAATTTTTATAGAGAAAGTAAAACCATGCAGAATGTAGATGCAAATATTTCACTTTACTGTTCGTGGTATGCCTACCTACGGGAGGGAAAGAGAGCATTTTCTTTTCGTTTCAAAAACCAAAAATTTCCAAACAACTATTTAGAACAAATCAAAATCAAAGACAAGAAACACTTTCCAAACTCATTTTTCTTTTTGAAAGCAGTCAAAAGGGTAAGAGTCTCTTTTCCTAAAAGAAAAACAACAAGCACTCTACATGCATATGCACTTTATTTTTTTGATTTTTCTTGAAACATAGATATATCTAACTTAAAACTAGACTATTTTTTTTGGGTGAGATAGTACTAATGCAAGAGAGACAAAAGAACACGGAGAACCTGAAAGCTTATGAAGCTAATCAAAGGTCCAATGCCTTATCTCAATAATGATAATGACCTAATCTCAGTCAAAAAAAATTCTTTTTAAAAGAAAAAAGAAGTCCTCTATGGAAAAAAAATGAAATCAAGATGCTAATCAAATGGTTTTTCTTTCAGTCTTTCTAAAAGAAATTAAAAGAGAAGTAACTGAAACCTAAGCTTTCAAAAAATTCCTTTCACAATCACAACCAACAAGCCTAATCTAACTTTTGAATTTTTTAATCAAACCAATCTTTTACCACAAAATTTCCAACCATGAGCATTCCGAGTCTAACACACAAGCCTGAAAGTGCAGGGCTGAAAGCAAACAAACTCAATTTTTTGCAAAAAATGATAAAAACTAGTTCTGGAAAAAAGCCTACCTGGAACCGCGCTGGAGGGGTCTTGACCAAGCGGTTCTCGATGAGCATGCTTCTGGATAATGGGACTCAAGCGGTGGCACCTCTTATGGCTAACAGAGTTTAGGCAGTGGTACCACTTGTTGCCAACAACACATGTGTGGTTCCCTAAATAGATCCAAAACACAATGAGAACGAAAAATGAAGTTAGAAATTGATTAGATCAAGGCAAAAATTGATGAATTGACAATAAAAAAGAGCATATAAATTCGAAATAGTTTAGATCTGAAAGTTTCAAACCAAAATTCACTAAGTCAAATGGCAGATCTGAATGAAGAGAGTTGGATATGGAGCCTGGATTCGGACAAGAGTTCAAGGACTAAGGAAGATCAGACCAACTGAGATTTGCACTGTTCCCCAGCGGAGACGCCAGATTTGTTATCAGGAATATTGCACCTTCTGCAGACAGAAGTTGTTCCTCTGGTCTGAATGGTTCAGATCCAGAACAAACGAGTGAACGACAAAGGATGAAGACCTTCCCTAAATGCTGTAGACACCCGGAATACTGCTTCGATTATGAACCTGTGTACCTACAAACATATCAAACATATAAGCACATCAAAGCTACCAGAAAATCATCTACTTATCCATGCTAGTGACTAAGGAATCTAGCAACATATACATGTGAAATCAAAACAACAGTAATGTGGGACGAAAATCAGATTTGCATTAAGAATGTATGGAGAACCTTACAACCGTTGCCTTAGTGTCGACAAGCCCCTCCATGAGACAAACACTTCATCCCCATAAGCTCCAACTTTTCTCTCTATGCTCTCCAATGATTTCGACTAGGTAGTCAATCCAACAACATAACAATACCTCTTTAGTTCTCCCCTTCAACTATGGATATGAGTTTGTATTTATAAGGCTCAATGGATAGGAATAGTTGAGAGAATGGTGGGTGAGGTGGCTCCAATATCCTACCATGGGGGATCTCAAGCTCAAACTAACCCATAATGATAGGGATGAGGTAGGGCACGAGGCTCAAGTTCTAGAAGCCTTGAGAAACTTCTCTTTTTCCCATTTTACTCAGGGTACCGCTTTTGTTCCCTTATGACATAGCGGTTTAGATGAGAATCGCTTTAAGACCAAAGACCATAGGTGGTGGCACCGCTTCTCTATAATAGGATACAGGTGGTGCTGAGCAAGGTACCGCTCATCAGCCACAGGGTAAGAGTGGTGCTAGGTTTTTTCAAGTAGAATTGACAAACATAGCAAGTTTACACTCCAAGTGTTGGGATTAAGGGAAAACATGGAAGTTAAGGGTCTCATCACATGATGGTGACAGGATTTAGGTATAACAGGTGTTTTTTTCATCTAAATACCACATGATTTTGCTTAACTCAGTTTTGAAACCCAATGCTATCTCTCTTCTTACTCCCTCCATCTCCCATGATACAACTTCATTGACTTCATATTTGACGGTGTTTGATAATTCTTGTTTGCCTTTTTTGTAACTCTGCTTCGATTTTGTCGAGCCTTGAGTGTAAACCTTCAAGATTTTTAGAATCTTGGACTTGGCTTTTCTCCAAAATCTCCATTCATTCCTTAATTTCCTTCATTTCTAACATATTTCTTGTGTAGGGATGGATTTTGAGATATAAAGGTAAAAATCAATGTGTGTGTATATATATATATATGTATTAACTTGGAGAGACTTTAATAAAAAAAATCTTTATTAATTTGAATGTTGTAAATGTGTACAGGTTTTGTGGATGGGCATAGATGGATGCGGTGGGAAGCGCACAGGAGAGGGAGGAGGGGATGTGACGAAGGTCGTGGATGGAGGTGCAGGTGATGTAGGGTTTCGAGTAGGCGGAGGTGGGCTATGGTGTGTGTGAGGGAGGAGCTCGATGGAGGAGGGGGGTATGGTGCAGGTGGCATGAGGAAGGGCAGGGTATGGTGTCGAAAGAGTGAGGAGTGGTGGAGGGGAAGGTATGTTGCAGGTGAGGAAAAGCAGTGAGGTGGGAGGATGAGTAGGGAGGAGGGTGGATGGTGTGTGCGGAGGGTGGACGATGTGTGCGGAGGAGGGATGGAGCATATGAATGACAGAGTCGAGGATCCGAACGTGGCTCTGATATCATGTGGAGCATATACGAATTCAAAAGCCGAAAATAATTAAAAAAACCCACAAATTGATAAATGAATGCTATATATTGAAGATGATTTTATATTACAAAGGTTTTCCCAGTTTTATACATCTTTAGGGCATCAAATACTAAAAAGGCGTGTCTTTAACCTAATGATGACTAGTTTTATTAATTTAACTATGGTTATATGTGTGTGTGTGTGTGTGTGTGTGTGTGTGTGTGTGTATTAGTTTTAATATTGTGTTTGTAATATAAAAAAACATAAATAATAAAATACTGAGTCAATAGGAATATAGAAATAGTTCCTCTAGAATCCTCTAGTAAAGTGATGAGTCATTGAGAGGAATCTAGAAACAATACCTCCAGAAGCCTCTCTGAGTCGTATAAATAGATATCCCTCTCCACATTTTGGTCATCCTAGATTCAAAGAATGAGTTGGGATATTGAAGGAGAGTTGGAGTCTTAGATTCAAGTGTCTTGTGTCGAAGAAGCTTTCAATCTTTGGAGAGTTGGTTCAAGCATATGGTCTGTAAGATCAGTAAGCATTTTATTATATAATATAAGCATCTCATTTTTGGTGGGGACCGTGATCCAACAATGGTAAAGTCATTTCCCTGCGTGAAGTGACATGAGGTTAACATGGACCAATCTGAGCGAAATTTTATTAAGAAATGGTTGACAACATGGACTATCCAGATCAATCAAGAGAAATGTGGAATTCGTCGATTTTCAGAATATCTACGATGGGGAATGATTTCCACACAAAGAAAAGAGAAAATCCAAAAATCCGCATTTGATCATATATCAATGGTTAGGATTTAATCTGCGAGAAAATATACAGTGGTGAATGATTCCCGCAATCCACATTAGATCGTAGATCGACGGCTAGGAGTGAACCCGCAAAGAAATCAACGGTTCATAAGGAAAGCAAAAGGCAAAGAATCATGAAAAGACTATGGGAAATGTCACAGTTCTGCGTCCCCTGATCTGGAAGATCGAAGGTCAAAAAGACACCCATAAAAGATCGATGGTGCGGAAATATTAGTGCAGAAAACAGAAGGCAGAGAATTGCGAAAGTAACGTTTGAGTTTTTGAGAATATGCATTCTACATCCCACGATCCAGAAGATTGACGGTAAGGAGACATCTATAAAATATCAACGATGCAAAAAGATTGTTTCAGAAAGTGAAAATCGAGAAATGATATTTGGAAAAAGTCACATATCCGATATTCGATTTCCACCTCAGATCGATGGTCACGAAAAGATTGAAGGAGATCAACAGTGCGAAACGGTTGAGGCGAAAAGCTAAGTGCAGAAATAAACTTTGAGAAATGTCATAGTTAGGCAATCCGCAGTTTGGGATATCAACGATCATGAAGAGATTTAAGGAGATCAACGGTGTGAAACGGTTGAGGCAAAAAGATAAGTGTCGAAAGACACTTTGAGAAATATCATAGTTAGGAAATCTGCATACCGCATCCTATTTTAAATCTGCGGTCGGGAATAAGCCCGATATAAAATTAGCGGCTCAAGATAATTGCGGAAGGTCATGATTGGAGGATTAAATAGTAAATTGATTAACATGGAATTGTTCTAGTTGTTTCAAATAATCATGACGAAGTTAGATGACTCGAAAGCTTAGTGTTATAATGAGGAATGTAGTTCTCATGAAGAGGCACAATCGAAGAATGAAATGGCACAATGGTGAAGATATGAGTCTGCAGGAAACATGGAGGTATTTATACACAGAGGGATGAGTGAGAGAAATTGTCTCTGTGGTCCAGATCATAGAAGAAGAAGTAGAGACCAGTGAGTCTGACGGGGTTTGAGGGGAAAAGCAATCTGGAATATTACTGAAAACATATTAGGGTGGCGGGGTGGCGCTAGGGCAGGAAACAGGCCTGGAGGGGGTTGTAGCCTCCTTCAAGCAGAAGCTGATAAATAGGGTGTAGGATCATCTTGTCAGTTGTAGCTGTCAAAACAGGAGGTTGTAGCCTCCTTCCAATGGTAGCTGGTAAATTGGGTGTCGTAGCATCCTTTCAATAGCAGCTGATAAACCAGGGGGTTGTAGCCTCCTTCCAGTAGTTGTTGGTAAATAGGGTGTGATACCATCCTCGTCTTTAGCAGTAGGAAAAACTATTTGTAAATAACAATTTTGCAGTAATAGGAATTATTGGTGGTTTTCCCAATTGGGCTTCCACGATAAAATTGTGTTCTCTGTGTTTTTGTTGATCGTGTGTTTTACTATATAAAAGTGTTTTTAAATTGTGAAAAGTTATAATATTGATTCACCCGCCCCCCTCTCAGTATTGTCCAATATTTCAACAAAAATACTCTTAGTTGTTGAGGCCAGACTCAAAGAGATAGAAATTCATAAAACGATATCTTCTAGTTCAGATAAAGAAGAAATCAAAGGAGATAGAAAGTCAAAAAGGAAATCTAAGGCAAATACAAAAAAGGATTTAGAAACAGAAGAAGAAGAGTCTAGATAAGATAGAAAAGCAAAAAGTCAATCTAAGGAAAATATAGAAAAAGACTTAGAAGCATTTGAAAATGCTAATAGATTGACTAAAATTCCAGGAGAAAAAAATTCCCCCTAAAGAAGGAAGAGATCTAGAAAGCAAAGAGAAGATGTAAGAAGTATCCTGCCACATCCACAAATAACTTCTGTCAAAGAAGTTAAGCAAGTCAATGTTACTTGTGATTTTATGTTAAATGCATTAAAGGCATTCCATTTAAATGTACTTGTTGATACTAATTCTTATGTATCATTAGCAAAAAATAATTGCCTTTCAGAAGATGCATGGATTCCCTCATACAACAAGATAACCTTTTTGTGTAAAGAAAAGAGAGATGTTTCTCTAGAATCCATGTCCATTCCTATTTATTTTTCTGGTGTGAAATATTTGATGTCATTTTTACAATTTGAAGAGCATGGAGTTGATATTCTTATTGGAAATGATTTTATCTCCAAGCATTTTCCTTTAATAGTTGATGATGAAAATTTGTATTTGAAAATCAATGGGGGTTTATCTCTGTTTCTACAAAAACTTATGCAGAAGAAAAGATTCAGAAAATACATAGATGCACGTTTGAAAGGCCATAAAAGATTCAAAAAATAATTAATTCCCTCTCAAAGGAATATAAGCAATTCAAAAAGCCATTGGAAAGGATGAAAGAAAAACTGGTCAAAGATTTGTTGTTCTGAACAACCTAATGCCTTTTGGAAAAGAGAAAAGTATGTTGTATCACTTCCAGAATTGTCGTATGATCATCCTATGAAAGCAAATCATAGAGGAATGACAACAAAATATTTGGAAGAATGTCAAAAGGAGATAAAGGATCTCTTGGCCAGAGGTCTGGTTGTCCCTTGAAAATTCAATTGGGCATGTACAGGGTTCTATGGCAACAAGAATTCAGAACAAAAGAAAGGAAAGAAAAGGCTTCTTGTTGATTATACTTCTCTCAATGAATTTCTAAAAAATATTAATTATGCTATCCCTAACAAAGATGACTTGCTGAGAAGAATGAAAGGTTTCCATATATTTTCAAAGTTTTGATTCGAAGTCGAGATTTGGCAAATTGCTCTCAAAAAAGAAGATAGGCACAAAATTGCTTTTGTAGTGCCTATGGGACATTATGAATGGATTGTGATGCCATTTGGTCTGAGTGAATCTCAGAAAAGAATGGATGAGATTTTCAAACCCTGTATAAAGGTTGCTGCTAAGTATATAGATGATCTTGTTGAGTACATTCTAGGCCCTAGCATAGCTAAATGTAAGAGAATCCATTAAGAAAAGAAGATTGCTTCCCATCGAACAAGAGAAGAACATGCAAGAAATATTGATGAAACTATCACTTCTGGACATGAAGAACCATTGAGTTTTACTACAAAATCTTAGAATTTGCAAAACAATTATTACACTGTTGATAATAGATCTGAATATGAGATTATAGAGATTATTCATAGGATGGTTGGGTGGAGCAATACTCAGATGATTGCTCTAGGAAAAGAAGTAGGAGAACATGACAAGGTAATATCATCAAAGGAGGTTCTTCCAAGTTATTTTATGCTATTATCTCTGAATTTATTGGTAATCTTATAGACCAAAAGCAAACAAAAAAAGCTCAGTTTCTTTCTCATATAATTTTTTATCTAACATTAGGGATTGAATACTATCACACTATACAAGGTCTTTTGTATTAGTCTGATAGTTCTAATGATCTGAATATGAAGGCTTACTATAAAATAAGACACCCTGCTTTAGTTGCTAAAGCTGCTTATGATAAAATTGCAGTAATGTGTATCAGTCTAGAAGACACGAGTCTTGCAAGCATCTTCCAAATTATTGATGGAATAATAAATGATGCTTGTAATTCCAAGAAGTTGGATAAGACATTGAACACCATGGAGTAGTTCATAAATCAAAATGTATGTTATTCTCTTCCATTCAAAAAATATTTTGGTTGTACATATCAAACTCGCCCCCGAAAGAATACATTTTGCAGAGCATCATGTTGTAAAAAACAAGATAAGATTCAAGAAAAAAAGATCTCCCAAGAAGAAGGGATATCTTAGGTACAAATCAAAGCAAGGGAAGAATAGAGACACTAGCCAAGTGCAATGTTTCAATTATAATTTGGCCACTATGCTAGTCATTGCTCCAAAAGAAGCAAGGATAAAGGAAACATTAGAGAATTATTGGCAGATCCAACATTCAGAATATCAAACTATGAGTATGTAGAAGATGACAATTATCTAGAAGATGAAGTTATCATTATTTTGTTTGATATTGAAGAAGTTTTGGAATCAAAAGAGTATTCTTTTGATGATGATCTTGAATTTCCAACACAGCATATACATATGATAACAAGTGAGCCTGGTCCAAACGATCCTATAGAACTATATATTATGGATTGTATAAAGTTGTCCTTGGGAGATCCAGACTCTCATTTTATGTAAATGGTATTATCATTATAGATTTGCATATAATTTCTTTGGCCCAAGTGCATTCAACCTATCAACATGTAGAGTTAGCCAGTGGAGAAGAACTCCATGGAGTCCTACTAATCCTTCTTTAGTTTTTTAAGAACCTTATATGTCCTTTCCATGATTTAAGGATATGTTTGCATCCATTAGGAAAGAGAAAAAGGTCTACATTGGATTTTGTACTTTGCCGGTGGCATTTCCATGCAGGTGGTCTCCACGGTGGAAATTGTTTATCAGTCAAGTCTTCCCTTGCAATGCGACTCTCCTTCCCAATGAAAATATAAATATATTAAATAATGTGCAAAATATGAGTTAGGATATCTCAACTATCTTGTTGAATTATGGTATTTTAAATGGTTAGGTCCTCCTTCTCTTTTGCAATTGGTGTAATAAGATATACTCTAGACTTGTTGGTGATAGCTCTGGAGAAGACAGCGATGAAGATAGATATTGGTATTGGGAAGAAAATCATTCGTATGAAGATGGTGATGAATATCTGCTACATCTAAGTTGATAAGGATGCGTGGTGGACCCATATTTGTAAATATTTTGTACATAATGCATTATGCTAGATGAGTGGAATGTACTCATCACAAGTCATGAGGTCTAAGTCATGGCATAGTCTGACAACCACTTAAATAAACTGCTAGATGAGTGGCATGTACTCATCACAATTCAAGTCATTTGTCAGTGTTTCAAGATTTGAGAATATATGGCATGAGTCATGGTATAGTAGCCACATAACTAAACAACTATCCCATGATACTCGTTCACGGATGTTAGAAAGTATTCCCACTATCTATGGCTTTGCATGATGTGCATCATGTGAAGTTTTAGACACGCGGATGAATGGTGATGAATAGTAAAATGTTGCAGACACGATTCGGAAGCTGCAAATAATTCAAAAACCCATAAATTGATAAATGAATGATATATATTGAAGATGATTTTACATTGCAAAGGTTTACCCGCTTATATACAACTTTAGGGCATCAAATAATCAAAAGACGTGTCTTTAACCTATTAATCACTAGTTTTATTATTAATTTAACTATGGTTATTTATATATATTAGTTTTATAGTATGTTTGTAACAATTCCCTTCCCTTAAAGGAATATTTGTCCTCAAAGCAAGGGTAGGGACAGATGTTGTTGACGAAATTGTTCTATCTCCCATGAAGCATCTATTAGGATGATTAATCCTCCCTTAGTCAAATGTCTATTAGATTAATTATTGCCTAACTTAGGAACCTTAAATTAATTAATTAGGTCCACTAGTACAATTGGGTCCACTTGGCATAATGGGGTCATCTGTACCAGTCACTAGAGTGTGGGGAACACTGCTAGAGGTTAACTTCCACTTATTGTGTGTGCATGCATCAGTTTAGGCGCCTCCTAGACCAATCCCTACATTTTAGGAGCCACTGGGAGTCTCGGCACCAACCTACTTCAGTCAGTTGGTGTTAGTACTAGTTAGTCTTAGTTTTACATTTAGTTACTTCATAGTCAGATAAGCTAGCGCTACCAATGCATGGATAATGCATGGTTGCATGGGGAGGAGCATTTTTCCTACCTACCACACTCAGTTGCACTGAGTTAACTAGCTGTCAATGGTTGTTGGAGTTATTGGTCATCAGGGAGTTGTCTATTTGGAAGCTGATATTGATTAGGATACATTGAGTTAGAGATTCAGTTAGATACAACCATATCCACTTGGAGGATTCAAATTCATATCCATGCATTCGAATTCTACCTATGTAAACTATTGTAACACCGGATATTATTGTTTCGAATGATACTGTAAATTTCTGAGCAATACTTGTTCATTTCCTGTGTGGTTTTTTTTGTTCAGTTTGTGTCTTCATTCTCCATTAAATTGCTGCAAACATTATGAGAAATCTCTGCTTGAATATCTAAATGGCATTCAAATTCTAATAGGGATGATTTTAAGGAACCATAAATATTTAAAAGTGTATAATTGTGGCGAATATTACCAATTCTTAAAATGCCAACTATAAAATGATTGGCGATATTTTTCAAAAACTATTTTAATTTCCAAGGATTTTATATCATTTATATAATAATTTGGCGATTTTTAGGGTGAAAAAAATTTACCCCATCAAAATTGGGCAAAACAGGGCTTCAAAAAATGCAAAATGGCGAATTTTTTTGGGAGAAAAACATGGAAAAATAGCCCACTAGGCTAAAATTATCCCTAAATTCTAATATGGTATCGGAGCCTTCTCAGGAAGGTTTCATGCTTGTTTCTCCCCATCGAACATCAGAAGTAGATGGGTTTCCACAGAAGTCCCCTATGAAAATTTTCTAGATCTGGATTTATTGATAGAAGCAGAGAGGGCATGATGGACCCTGAAAACATGTTCATGCCAAGAGGAAAAGTAGGATTCTAACAGTTCATATGTTTTAGTGTGTTATTGCAGTGAAATTGACAGGTGCTACGTAGCTTGTGAGAAGTATTTGCAGTCTTCCAATCAAAGCAATTATGATTTCTTAAACTCCTAAACCACGGATTGGAGGATTGATATGCAGCTGACCTTGCGTAAGAATGGATACCACAAGATCTTACATGGATGGGAGGCTGGGCCTCATCATCCGATAGAGCGGAACAAGTTCTTAAACCATTGTGATGAAGCATTCGGGTACTTATGTACTTATAATTCCAGATATCTCCTCTTTCATCTACAAGGATTGAGGACTCCCAGAGAAGCCTCGGAGAACCTATAGCTTGTTTAACAAACAAGATGAGCTTCAGGGACACATTCTGGAGAATGAGTCGGTATCCTTACATCCCAGCAGTTTTGAGACTATTGAGCGATTCTTCTCTAAATTCAAGTCTCTAGTGATCCAATGCAGATAGTGTGGAATAGAGTGGAAGGATGAGTAGAATGTACTTTCGATAATCAACAAACTAGGCCCTGAGTACTTTGTATATGTCTCTATGTTTCATTACATGTGGGAAAGCTTTCTTGACTGGAAACTTCCTCCTTTTGATTATTTTTCCAAGTCCTTAATCAAGGAACAAGTCAAATTGATTCGAATGGGAGTCATACAGACCTCCAAATATCAAGCTCTCTTGGTTACTAACTCTTCCAAAGTGCAAGAAAAGGGGAAATCAAAGAAGAAGGAGCCAAAGGTAGTTGATTCAAAGCCTAAAAAAAATCAGCAAGCTTCCGAAGGGGCATCTGGCTCTAAGAAGAAGAAATTTGAAAAGAAGTAATGTCCTTATTGTGAAAAGGGATGCCATCTTGAAGAACATTGACGTATGAGGAAGAAACTTGATGATATGTCCTCTCTTCTCAAGCAGCACAACATTGCTCTTCCAAGAGCGAAGAAGCATGATGAAGAAGCATTGACAGAAGATACCAAAAGGTGTCATGCTTTGAAAGCAACTCTCTCTCCATCCTTAGCATACATTATAGATTCCGGAGCCTCCAAGCACATGGTTGCCTCCAAAGAATCCTTCTCTACTCTTTTGCTATCAAAGGGACCTAATATTCACATGGGAGATGATTCCCATATTCTAGCAGAAGGAAGGGGCTCAGTCAGAGCAAAGCATGGTAAGTTCAAGAATGTCTTATATGTGCCCACCCTTGCTGCTAACCTATTATCTGTTTACTAGATGGCTCATACAGGCTCACCCAAGAGGCTCACATTCAATTCAGACTCAGTTGAGATTATAGAAAAATCCACTAGAAAGCTTGTAGAGAAAGGTATTGCAAATCACTATACCAAAGCTTATGATTTTTCACGTTTCTTACATGTTTCTCCTCCTAAAGCTTTATTGTCTCATACTAACAACATCAGCAAGATTTGGCATGAGAGATTTGGCCATCTCAATTTCAAATATCTGAAGCATCTCCACAATGATAACATGGTTGAAGGTTTTCCCTCCATCCAAAATTCCAATGGAGTATGTGTTGGGTGCTTGGTAGGTAAGCATACAAAAAAGAAGAATGATGTTGGGAAGGCACATAGAGCTGTCTCTACCTTGATTTGATACACAGTGATGTAGCTGGACCTATGCCCACAAACTCCATTAATGGTTGCAGGTATTTCCTAACCTTTATTGATGATTGGTCTAGGTATTGTTGGATCTACTTCCTAAAACTAAAATCAGAAGTTTTTGAGACTTTTAAAAGTTTTAAAGCTATGGTTGAGAATAGTTTCAACAAAAAGATCTAGTTAATAAGATCCGAAGGAGGAGGAGAATATGTCAAAAGATATTTCCTGAATTTCTATGAATTAGAGGGGATTCTAATGGAACACTCAATTCCATACACACCACAGCAAAATGGTGTGTCTAAGAGGAAGAACAGATCGTTGAAAGAGATGGCAACATGCCTTCTCCATGCCAAGCATCTACCTCCTTCTCTTTGGGCTGAAGCAGTAAACTGTGCTTCATATTTGTAGAATAGGGTGCCCCACAAGTCAGTGGTTGGGGTCACACCATTCGAAACACTACATGGGTATAAGCCCAATGTCTCACATCTGAGAGTTTTTTGCTCCAAAGCTTGGGCCAGAATACCACTTGACAAGAGGAAGGCCTTCCAAGCTCAAAGTAGTGAATGCATTCTATTGGGATATGCAGAAGATGCAAAAGCTTACAAACTGATGGAGGTTGCTACCAAAAGATGATTCATTGAAATAAGTGTCCAGTTCAAAGAAGATCAGTTGCATGATACTCCTCCAGTAGCACAGGAAGGTATAATTATCTCTCCGCCTATTTTTGATGATGATGATGTGCAACAGGTTTCAGATTCAAAATTATAAGATCACATATAGCATGATCATGTTATTGATATTGAATCTCAAGAGATTCTATATCCAGATCCAGTACTCGTTCCTAATCAGAAGCCTAAACCCAGATGGGCTCAAAAGCTTCTTGATGCAGTTGGAAGTGGTGCTGTAGTTCCAGAAGACAAAAGAAGAACTAGGTCCCAATATCAGAATGAGCATGCTGCACTATCCCTCACAAATCCTCTCTCTACATAATGGTGCAGCAAAGTTCCAGGTCAGTTTTACTTGATGATGGCGAATGATTAGCTACATGACCCATAGAAGCAGAGATTTCATCATTCCCTGCCTTCACCATCCAGTAGAAACAAAAAGAGTCATCAGTTCAGAAGTACATTAAGAGGTCCACTGATGGACCATACTGCTGCATAGAGCTGCAATTTTTTGCAACAGTGTTACTCAATTTATTTTTCTAAGGAGAAAGCTTCTTTCTTCTAAAGATAGCTTGCAGTTTGCTATTTTCTACTTATTTTGAGGGGGGAGGTTCCCATGAGGTTTTTCCCATGAGTTTTTCCCCAGTTTCCTCAGTTGTATTAAGCAACATTTTTTACTATCTTTTAGATTGTATTTGGGTGACATATGGTCTTGTTACCATGGCCCATAGTTGTCCAAGTTAGGATTATTAATCCTCCCTTAGTCAAATGTCTATTATATTAATTATTGCTTAACTCTTAGGAACCTTAAATTAATTAATTGGGTCCACTTGGCCTAATGGGGCCACCTGTACCAGTCACTGGAGTGTGGGGAACACTGCTAGAGGTTAACTTCCACTTACTACATGTGCATGCATCAGTTTGGGTGCCTCCTAGACAAATCCCTACATTTTAGGAGCCACTGGGAGTCTCGGCACCAACCCACTTCAGTCAGTTGGTGTTAGTACTAGTTAGTCTTAGTTAGCCCCTAGTTACATTCAGTTAATATAGTGCTACCTATGCATGGATAATGCATGTTTGCATGGGGAGTAGCGCTTTTCCTACCTACCACACTCAGTTGCACTGAGTTAACTAGCTGTCAGTGGTTATTGGAGTTATTGGTCATCAGGGAGTTTTCTATTTGGACTCTGATATTGATTGGGAGAACTTGAGTTAGAGATTCAGTTAGATACAGTCATATCCACTTGGAGGATTTGAATTCATATCCCATGCATTAGAATTCTACCTATGTAAACTATTGTAACACCGGATATTATTATTGTAAATGATATTGTAAATTCTTGAGAAATACTTGTCTATTTCCCGTGTGATTTGTTTTGTTCAGTTTGTGTCTTCATTCTCCATTCAATTGATGCAAACATTATTAGAACTCTCTGCTTGAAGATCTAAATGGAATTCAAATTCTAATAACATCTTCATTGGAAATATTTTCCACTTAATAAGATATTCTTTGATTATTCGAAAGCAAAGCTTCTTTTCCTTGGTAGCATTGATTTCCTCAGGTTCAAAAATGATCTTTCCTTCGTCGTCTAACATAGGAAGCATTGTTTGCACCAATTGATGTCGTCCTAACATTTTTTTAGGATGGACACATGGAAGACATTGTGGATACGACTTTTATCAAGTAAGTCTAATTCATACACCACTTGACTGATCTTTGTAGTAATCCGGTACAGTCCATAAATTTTTTGTGCTAAATTGTTTTTTCCTCCTTGTTTAAGAGACAATTGTTTATAAGGTTGAAGTCTTACAAACACCTAGTCCCCTTCTTCAAGTTCCCTTTCTGTTCTATGTTGATCTACTTGTTGCCTCATATGGTTTTGAGCCATGGTTTAGTTATCCTTGAGTGTTTTAATTGTTTCCTTAGTTATCTCTAGTTGGTTCCTCACTTCTAGAACATTGGTGTTATTAAGAACGAAATCCTTTCAATTGGGGGGTTCATATCCATATAAGGCTTGGAAAGAGGTCATTTTTTTGTAGGTGTGGTATGTTGAATTGTACCACCATTCTACTAGGTGTAACCATTGAGACCAGTGGTTTTGCTTATCTGTTACGAAACAACATAGATAGGATTCTAAGCATTTATTTATGACTTCAGTATGACCATCTATTTAGGGGTGATAAGCTGAGCTCATATTGAGTGATGTGCCCACTTGTTTGAAAAATTCTCTCCAAAATTTCCCATTAAATTTCGCATCTTTGTCGCTGACAATGACCTTTGGGAAGCCATGTAATTTGTAGATACTCTTGCAAAATATATCTACAATTTGTTTTGTTGTGTCTGTCCTTTTTATTGCCATGAAAGGTGTAAATTTGGTTAATAGACCAACCACTACAAATATTATGTCCTTTCCTTCTTACAGAGGTAACCCATCGATGAAGTCCATTGATATCTCTTCTCATTTTTGGTTTCGAATGTGTAGGGGGTGAAGTAACCATGGGGTTAAAATATTTTTGTTTGTGTTCCTTTGGCATTTGTCGCATTATTCCACATATTGTTGGATATCTTTTTGCATTCCCTTCCAGAAAAATGACCTTCTTGCATTATAGTAATATTTGAAGAATCCCACATATCCTGCAATTGGTGAATCATTGAGATTCTTTCATTAATTTATCCTTGAATTTAGAGTTTGAGTTTAAATAAATCCTCCCTTTATACCAAAGGATATCGTTTTTCCATTCAAACTTAGAGTCATGATTGGGATCGTTAATTATAGTGCTTGTTTATGGGTCCTTGGCATATTCGCTTCGTATTTCATCTAGGCATCTTGGAATTACGACTGAAATGGAATAATATTTTGTATCCTCATCTTTTCTAGAGAGTGCATCTGCGATTACATTTTCCTTCCATTTTTTGTGTAATATTTCCATGTCGAAAGCAACGATTTTTTCTATTCACTTTTGTTGTTTTGTGGACAATGTTTTCTGTTGAAGTAGGTATTGAATACTATTGTGGTCTATGCAGATCATGAATTTTCTCCCTAGGAGGTATTGTCACCACTTTGCTAATGCCTACATAATGGTCAACATTTCCTTATTGTATGTAGACTTCAATTGTTCTCGCTTATTTAATTTTATGCTCTCAAAGGCTATCAGGTGCTCATCTTGCATTAGTACTGCTCCCAAACCATAATATGAAGTGTCACATTCTATTACAAATGGTTTGGAGAATTCCAGGGTAGCTAGTACAGGTGTGGAGGACATAATTCTTTTCAAAGCTTCAAAACATTTATCTGTCTATTCACTCCACTGGAATGCAATCTTTTTTAGAAGGTTGGATAAGGGCGCGATTATGTGCCCATAATTTCATATGAATCTTCTGTAATATCCAGATAGCTTGAGGAATCCCCTTAATTTGGAGATGTTAGTGGGTTTGGGCCACTCTGTGTTGGTTCTGTTATTTTATTAATTAATTCACCAAATATTTAATTATCAGCCAAGGTTTGTAAACTTAGAGTTGACACAAAATATATGTGAAGGTAGAAGGGTACCTAAGGTGTCGTGGAAATGTTTTAACAAAGAAAAGATCGAAAGATCTTTCAAAATGAAAAACCGAGTCAAACTCTAGAAATTCAACTACCAAGGTAATTAAACTGGGACAAGACTACTAGATTAGAGCAGTATCTATCTATACTACTCTATTCTGTAAACAAGAAAAAGGTATAATACTATCCTAAGAATGTGAACTATCTTTTATCGTGAAATCTATTAATTAATTATTATGCTTCTTAAGAAAGGTTATAAACAAATTCACAACTCTTACTATATGAACACAAGAGATTATATTATTTGAGACAATATTACAACTACTTAATTTATCTAAGAAATCCAATAACCAAACTATACATGCAATTGACAAATATACAATAAATAAACTAAATTGTCTAGTTCCATTCTCCTTGAGGATTCTAAAGATATAAATTCATTGTGATTGGAACTGGTGAAGGAGGTGCATCAAAATGGCTTTCATGCCAAGCATCCCACTTCCAGAAGGCACAAGGAAGAAAGAGGGAGGTTCAAGCTCAGATAACAAAGAAATATGTCATGCTTTGATTGTTGGGTCTTTAGGCTCTTCCTCCTTCATCATAAATTCAAGTTCCTTAAGGCACATGGCTTCCATGCATGATTCCTTCTCGACCCTACATCCTTTCAGTGGTCCATCCATTCTCATGGGTCATGATTTAGAGATCCAAGCCAAAGGGATTGGTAGGATCAATCTAGAAGATGGGTACTTCAACAAGGTGTTGTTTGTGCCTGATCTTGCAGAAAACCTACCCTCTTTCTACCAAAAGACACACATGGGTACATCCAAGAGAGTAACATTTACTCGAAATGGTGCAGTGATCTCATAAATCTCTATAGGCCATGTTGTTGCAGTGGGCTATGTTTACCATGATTTGAGAATGTACAAATTCTCTCACTTCCTTCCATACTCCCAAGGGAATGTACTCCTATCACATGCCAATGAGAAAATAAAGTTGTGGCATGAGAGGTTTTGACACCTCAATTATAGGTACCTTTAATCACTAAGCAAGGAAAGCATGGTGGAAGGGATTCCTAGCATCAAGTTTTCCAAGGGTACTTGCAAAGGGTGCATAGTGGGGAAACATGTTGAGCGCAAAGATGACAAAGGACAGGCAAGGAGGGTTGTCCAAGTACTTGATATGATCCATTCAGATCTGATAGGGCCTCTTCCCACACTCTCATATGGAAACTCAATGTATGTGTTGACTTTCATAGATGATTTCTCAAGGTACTGCTGGGTATATTTTATCAAGCTAAAATTTGATGTTTTTTAGACTTTCAAAGTGTTCAAAGATTTAGTGGAGAATAAGAGTGGGAATAAAATAAAGGTTCTTAGGACTATAAATGGAAAGGAGTATGTCAAAAAGAACTTGCAGCAGCTTTATGAAGAATGTGGCATCCAAATGCAGCATTCTGTGCCCTACACACCACAACATAATGGTGTTGCAGAGCGCAAGAACAGAGCTTTCAAGGAGATGGCTACATGCATGATGGAAGAAAAGTATTTGAATCCTAATATATGGGTTAAAGCTATATAATGTGCTACATATGTTCAAAACAGAGCTCCACACAAAGCTTTGGAAGTAAAAACTCCATTTGAGGCTTGGAGTGGTCACAAGCCCAATGTTTCTCATTTCAAGGTTTTTGGATCAAAGGCTTGGGATAGAATTCCTCTCGAGAATAGAAAGGCCTTGAAAACTTAGAGCAAGGATTATATTATGATTCAATATGATGAATATGTAAAGGGATACAAGCTCTTTTATCCCTCATATAAAAAAACCTTCATTGAAAGGAGTGTACAGTTCGAAGAAGAGTCCATGCAGGAGACCAAACTAGACAAGGGGGAATGCTCACATCCTCCACTCCATGATGATTTAAGTGATGATTCTTTTTTTTATTTTTCTGATTCTGATGTTTATGATGATGATTATGACATGCATTCATATCATGACTCACCTATTTGACCAAAGTGGGATAAGAAAACCATACAAGCAACTGGTGATCTTGTTGGAGATCCACTAAACTCTAGGAAGACTATATCTCAATTTCACAATGCCTTCTCTACTTGTGAATTGAATATTTCAAATAGATGCTTTATGATGGTTGGATATGATCCTCAGAAATATCAAGAATCATCACTTGACCCAATATGGCAAACAGACATAGAAAAAGAGTACAAGTATTTGCAAGACAATGAAACTTGGGAATTGGTTATCTTGCCCTCCAAGAGGAAACTAGTGCAATGTAAGTGGGTCAATAGGAACAAAGTGGTTGATGATGGTTCTTATATCAAGTACAATTCTAGGTTGGTTTCCAAAGCCTTCTCTCAAGTCCAAGGAGTGGACTATACATATACATTCGTACTGGTTGCAAAGATGGTCTCAATCAGACTAGTTTTAGCCATTGCCGCATCTAAGTGATGGGAGGTTCACCACATGGATGTGAAGAGTGTTTTTCTTCATGGTGAAATTCATGAGGAGATATATATGAAGCATCCTCATGGTTTAATTCATGATCCTTCACTTGTTTTCAGTTTGAGGAAGTCACTCTATGGCCTCAAGCAAGCCCCCGGTTCTTTGTATGCCAAGATGGATAGCTTCCTTATTTTAATAGGATTTGAGTGATGCAAATATTATCGTAATGTATATTTGCAGCATAACGGTGATTTATTTCAGTTCATAGTATTTTATGTTGATGATATTTTGATTACAGGAACTTGCATTGATGATATAGTATCAATAAAGTCCTCTTTCATAGTGAGTTTTCTATGACTGACCTTGGATTGTTGAAACAATTTCTTGTCTTGGAGATTGAGAAATCTGATGCAGGGATCAAGGTTAGCCAATCAAAGTATTCTATAGACCGATAATTAAATTTAAATATGGATAAATGTAAGGCACCCAAGTTCCCCTTCCTTTGAGGAGTAAAACTAGGTGATTTTGGTGCATCTCCATTGGTGGACAGCTCGTTGTACAGACAACTAGTTGGGAGCTTGTTGTATCTCACACACTCTCGACCTAATTTGGAATATGCTATAGGTGTTATTGAAATATATATGTAGGATCATCATGAGATCCATTGGAAGGATGCAAAAATAATCTTGCATTATGTGCAAGGAACCAAACACTTCGGGGTACACTATGCTGCTAGTTCTCCACTGGAACTAGTTGAATTTACTGATTTTGATTGGGCTAGAGATTCCATTGAAAAAAATTAGACTTCAGGTTATGTATTCATGCTTTCACATGGTCCCATATGCTAATAAATCAAGAAACAATACATTGTATCCCTTTCATCAGCTGAGGGCAAGTACAGAGGAGGAGTGAACGAAGTACATAGGAGGAGTGAACGCAACTACACAATATGTGTGGTTGCAAGGTATTCTTGGGGAACTTGGATTCACATTTGATTCACCCACAGTAATTTGGTGTGATAATCAAACTGAAATAGAGATTTCCATTGATCCAGTGCAAAGATAGAGGACCAAGTAGATAGAGATACACATGCACTACATCAAGATCTTGGTGCATGAGGAGGTGACAGCGTTGTAGTATTTCCCATCTGCAGAGCAAACTGCTGACATCTTCACCAAGAGCTTCACAAATAATGCATTAACCTATCTGAGATCAATTCTTGGAGTGGGTGACACATGGTTATTGTTGATATTCACTTATATTAGCTTCATGTCCATTTTTCAGGGGAGGTTTTGTTCCCATGAGTTTTTTGTCCTTGCCTTGGTTATATGGACAAATAAACTTTTGTAAGAGGTGACTTGAGCCTTAGTTGCCAAGGCCTCAAAAATTTTGTGATGCATTTACACTAATTCAGGCTTAAGTGGGTGTGTTAGAGAATTATACCACCATCGTACCATGGTCATACACCTAACACACATTTTTGTTAGTTTCATACTTATGTTATATGGTCCAAAACTAGGTTATGTTGGTCAATCAAGGTCCTTTTGGTGTTTTGGACTCATTAATGCACCCAGGTACCCACATTTGATCATTTTGGTTACACTTTCACCCTCATTTATGACAATTTATTCCTTGGTGTGCTCCCACTCCATAAAACAGGGAAATTGGTTGACCAGAGGTGCTCATGCATGGTTTTTTGGTGTTTTTAATCCTTTTGGACCATTTATTGCTTCCTAGAGCCACTCCCACTCACCCATGCACTCCACCACACCTATCCTACCTTCATTTATGTCCTATCATGCTCCAACCACATTCACACTGGAATTTGTGATTGTTTGAGGTGGTTAGGGAGCTCATTGGTCCACCTAGGGGGGTTTTGAGGTCCAATCTAAGCCTGCCACATGTATGCATCCAATTTTCCTCCAAAGGCTAACGATTTTATCCTATTGTAATATAAGAAATTGAATTGAATTAATTATAATTTAACTTCTACAAATAGATGTAAACTAAGGAGTGTCTAGTTACAAGTAATAGTATACATTTTGTTTTACTCCATAAGCGAATGACTTTTATTTGAAAAGATGTTATTAACAAAGAATATATTAATTAAGAAATGAGAATCTTCTAATGGACTCACTTGAAATTAATGGTATACTATTCTCGCATGAAACAGATATAATTGAAAAAATTAATAAAAACAAGTATAAAACTTAATAAAGAAGCAAGTGGAAAACTTAATAAAGAGGTTTTATTTCTTAATCTAGTCCTATTCTATGAACATCTTCAATAACTATAGAGTGAGGAAGACAAACCCTATACTATAAATGATGATCAAACTTATAAAGAATTGATGTTCTTTTTAGACAACAAAGTTAACAAACTTAATTCTAGATGCAATCTAAATAAGAATGAAGTACACTAAACTAGAGATGCAATTAACAAATTCTAAAACAATAATGAATGAAGGAGTCAAAGACAAGAAGGAACACAACTAAAAACTGAGATAAAAGGAAATGAAATATAGGAATGATTATGGAATTTGATGGATATTTGAAGTGGTTTAGACTAAGGTCCTAAATATGTATATAACTACTATTTAATTACAGAACTTAACATAATTCAAAAACTAAGAGAACCGAACTTTAAACAGTCATAAAATAGAACATGAAATATTAAAGGTTGAATGAAGGTATAGATGACAGTATAAACAGACAATCCAAATGACAGTTTGGATGGGACAAACAATGCAAATTACAAAATAGATAACCTAAATGATCTTATCATCAGCTTATTTATGCACATGAGGATGCAATGTAGAAAAGACAGTGATTAAACTTATTCAATACCTAAAATGACAGAGGAATAATTTGTGCTAATCTACAGTTAAAAAGAGAAACTACTTCCTATTGTTTAATGAGACAAATTAAGAAATAATTGAAGTAAATCTATATCTAAACAAGAGTTGACAGAATCGAATATAACTACAAACTAAAGCCTTAAGACATTAAACTAACCAAACTCTATTTGATTGCAAACATGGAACTAGGAAACAAACTGGAAATAAAACTGGAAATGACTATTGCGCAACCCGTCACTTGCGATACTGGAAATGGAAACTATGTTAACAACACAATATAAATTACATTACTCACAACAAACACGCATTACAAGAAATAAGGAAATACACAACATCAATTTATAAGAGAATCAAACTACATACATAAACTGGAAATGTAAATTACTTAGTTGTAAAAAGAAAAATGACGAAAACACATAGAAATAGAAGACCATTGGTTGTTGAGGGGCCCTCTCATCAATCAGGGTTGCATTTCACTTAATCAACCACTCACGAAAGCATAGACATGTATGCACAACTGAAAATAGAACTTATATTGAATTTAGAACAAAATTTACAGAACTTCTTTGATAATGGTTGATCCACCAACTAACTAGATAGCTCGACTCTCGCTTGGAAACAACTTTATATAGTTTTTACATGGATGAGTAGGTCGAACCTTTCAGTGGTCAACCGCTCCAAAAATAGTCAAACTTAACTGCTAATTCAAACAACCATGTGACGATTGGTGACAACGCATAGCCACCTTCCTGATCCTTCGCGCGTCGTTTCTCCTCGCATGAGCTACGGGAGTATGGATCGTTGTTGATGTGGGCATGAAGTGTGGTGTCAAATGGAGAGGGAGGAATCCCAAGCCTTCTAGAGCAAAGACCATCATAGCAGCAGGACATATGGACAACGGAACAATGAGAAACTATTATGTGCTTTAAACGTTTAAGAATATTCCAACTAATAGCGCACGGATTGTTCGTAGGGTTGTATGGTGAGTTGGATGTGATATATCTGTGTTTGGTGTAGATGTGTGCCCACATGGAGGCTCGTCTGCAAACCATAATATGCAAATCAATTCTATATATTAAACACATTTAAAAATATCACATAATTACTAATAAAATCATGAAATAACAAAATTAAACCAAGAGTTGCATAAAACTCAAACATGTTCGTACCTGGGGTTGAATGATAGGCTGAATGATAAAACTTATACCAAAAGGTAACAAAAGTGATGCCAAAAGATTAAATTAACGGCCAAGAATAGTGACAAAATCGGGATCAACACTCTATGATTGATTTGATTTTTTATGGGTCCACCTTGACTCCTTTAGATATTACATGACCAAGATAGTTCACTTCTTCCTTACCGAACATGCATTTGGAAATCTTAGCGTAGAACTGATTTGCTTTTAAAATAGAAAGTACCTGTTCCAGATGTATGAGATGGTCCTTCTATTTCTTACTTTATATGAGGATGTCATAAAAAAAAACTAGTACAAACTTCCTTAGGAATGGCTGAAATAAGTTATTCATGGTTGCTTGAACTGTTGTTGGAGCGTTAGTTAGCCCAAAAGGCATTACCTTAAAGCTTGTAATGTCCTTCATGGGTCTGGAAGGTTTTTTTTACCATATCTTCTAGCCTTACTCTGATTTGACAATATCTCGATCTTAAGTCTACCTTTGAGAAGTACCTTGCGCCATGAAGCTCGTCCAACATTTCATCGATGAAGGGAATGGGTAGTTTGTCTTTAATAGTTATCTTATTTAGTCTTATGTAGTCGATGCATAGCCTAAAGTACCCATATTTCTTTCGTACCAATACTACTAGTGAAACATAAGGACTCCGACTTTTTTTAATCACTCCATGCCTTATCAAATTGTGGATTAATCTTTCAATCTCTGTCTTATGATGGTGTGGATACCTATATGGCTTAAAATTGACGGGGCTTGATCCAGACATGATTTCAATGACATGCTTGATCTTCCTTTCTGGTGGTAACTCCATGGGGAGATCTTCAAATAATTTTTTGTACTTTTGGATTAGTCCCTAGATATCTGGTTGACCTGGTTTAACCATTTCTGAAGTTAATAATTCCATCTCTTGACATTGTATGACATATGCTAGTGCTCCCTTCAGAATTAGATTCTCCATTTTGTGGGATGACACAATTTGTGTGCGAGGGGGTTGGAGCCCATGCAACTTGTATTTTTCTCCTTGCCACCTAAACTTTATAAAGTGTTCTTGGTGGTTGGCTAAGTAGGTACCTATTGTTTGCAACCACTGAATTCCTAATATTGCATCAACTCCTCGTAAGGGTACTGCATAAAATTCTGACTCAAGGTTATAATTTTGTAATTGCAGCTTAACTTTGTGGCATTTTCCCACTTTTTCGATCTTCTTTCCATCTACAACCATTACCTTCATGTTATGCACTGGATATATGAAAAGGTTAAGCCTCTTTGCAAGAATTACGTCAATGAAATCATGAGTACTTCTTGTGTCGACTAGGACGACAACATTGTTATTTTTGACATGCCCTTTAAGTTTTAATGTTTGTGGTTGGTGTATTCCTGCTATGGTTGCAATCAATATATTTGGTGTTTCTTCATATTCTAACTCCAATGGAGGATTTTGGAGGTCACATGTTTCTTCTATGTCAAATTCATCGCTATCAAACTTCCCTTCCTCTTCTGCTTCACATTGATATAGGTTCTTGGTGGTCTCTTTTTTCAAACATCTATGTCTTAGGTCCCACTTCTCTCCGCAATACTTACACTTTCCTTCTTTCATTCGTTGGGATTCTAAATTGGGTTTGTTGTCATTTCTTAGATGTGGTGGTCGGTATTTTGTGCCGGTTTTGGTATTTTGGACAACCTTTCGATATTTATCATGGTTTCTATTCCAACTCTTTGTAAAATTTTCCTTAATTATTTTTTCCTTGTGTCTAGCTTTGTCGAAGGTTGAGACATTTATTAGTTCTAGTTCATCCTTGATATAGGGTTTTAGTCCATACACATAAGTTTGTAGACGATGATTGTGTGTTAATTCCAGTACACATGTTGCTAGGGCTTCCTACTCGTAGGTGTATCCATAGACATCACCTTTCTACTATAATCTGGTGATCCTTGCGAATAAGACTTTTTCCTTTAAATATTCAAACCTCGTAAAGGAGTTTTGTTTGAATGTGTTCCATATGAGCATATTTTTCTGTGTTGTAACCTTCCACCACATATACCAGTTGTATGCCCGAGCTTCTAATTGCATCGAGGCATACTTTATCATTTCTTCGATGGATGTGATATTGTGTATGGAGAAAATCCTTCGACCTTGTTGATCCACGCCACACTTTGTTTTGTTTCGCCATCAAATTTTGGAAATTATAACTTGGGTTTCATTTGATATCAACCTATTGGTGGTATTCGAGGAAAGAACGGTTTTTTAGGATTTGGGGAATGTTCGTGATTGGTCTCTTCTTGTGGGGTTTCCCCTTTAGGTAGAATTGTCTCGTGATGTTTTGTATTTGTTGAACTTGAGGATGGTTGTTCTTTCCCTAACACATTGCCAAGTTTTTTGGTGTCTCTTTCATCTAAATACCACGTGATTTTGCTTAACTTGGTTTCGAAACCCAATGTTATCTCTCTTTTTACTCCCCTCATCTCCCATGATACAACTTCATTGAATTCATGTTTGACGGTGTTTGATAATTCTTCTTTTCCTTTTTTGTAACTCTGCTTCGATTTGGTCGAGCCTTGAGTGTAAACCTTCAAGATTTTTAGAATCTTAGATTTGGCTTTTCTCCAAAATCTACATTCGTTCCTTAATTTCCTTAATTTCTGACATATTTCTTGTGTAGGGAGGGATTTTGAGATATAAAGGTAAAAATCAATGTGTGTGTGTATACATATATATATATATATATATA